>OX453069.1:5886276-6481595 GCA_949699795.1 Spicauda simplicius
GGAATGGGGTTGACCATAGATTATTTACTACATGTGGACTACATAAGCTTCGTCCAACTCTCCTTACACCCTTATAACTAAAGTACTATTAGTATACGTAATAATAATAACAACATAATAATAACATAATATTAACTAAGTATAATAAAATAATAATGTATTTATTTCGTAAAAAATACTTTATATGGATACTTTGTAGGTACATAACTTTCAAAGCATTAGACGTTGTATAATCACACATTTACAATCAGTGTATCGAACTGGGAACCCCAACAGCCTTCGATTTCTTGATTGGCATATTTCCAAGGGCGATAACCTTTGCTTCATCAAAGGAAGTTACGGTTTTCAATAAACATGACTCGCATATTTCTCTAGAGAACAGAGTATTGACCTCTTCAGCTTTGTGGAAAGATTTTGATCATCAGTCAAGCACAAAGGGTAGTGACACTAGTAACTCTTTAGGCGATTTTCAAGTGTGTAATGTGTTATCCATCCACATAATAAAAACCATTCCCCATGTGTATACAGTGGATAAAATTGCAAAAATAATGGCTTGGGTGACAAAATACGGTCGCTAAGGTCGCACTACTGTTTCTATCTAAAGGGCGGTAACCGCTCTATCCTAGACGCATACACCATTATAAACCGCGATACCGACACTAAGTTCTACGAATTAAGGTGGGCATTCACGTTACAACGGTCGCACGGACTGTCGCATGGACTGTCGCAACGACAGTTCGAGTTGAATACTTCAACGGATTTGCGACATGACCTTGGTCGTACAGTCCGCCTTAGGCCTAAGCCATTCACGACCGAACTTTTCGCATACGACCGTAGGGGCCGGCGCACATATGACGGAGCGCAGCGCAGCGAGCGAAAGCGGACGCTCGCGGAGTAGCGCGTCGTGCGCGCGCGGTCGCGCTCCCGCGCTACCTTTCGCATGTGGTCGCTTCCATGCTCCTCAGAAATAAATTGCTGTTATTTAATTTTGGATATTATTTCTAAAGGGACAATGACGATAATAGTTTGACAGCAAAAAATGCGCTGCGCTGCGCTCCGTCATATGAGTGCCGGCCCTAGTTCGTGAGACAGTCCGTGCGACCGTCGTAACATGAATGACCACCTTTACAAATTTTGTGGCGCTTTTATTCGCGACAGTTTTGTACCGTTTCGTGGTTTTAAAATTAGTCGCGGGAAAAAACCGCAAGAGCGGCCGCTTGTTTCATCTTCTTGTTTCATAAGCACACACGGTTAAAACCGCTGAGTTTTAACCATGGTGCGTCCTAGGCCATAGTATAGGTACATTCTATATTTTATTGTTTTTTTCTGTTTGTCTGTGTTTTAGAAATAGTAGCAAACCAAAAGTACTGGAATTATTTTAAAGGATTGAAAGTGTATTCATAATTAGTATTGTAACTTTTCGTATTTATTTCATTAAAATCCATTGAGTACCTCAAAAGTAATTACAATTTTACAGCGCAGATGAAACCGCATACCGCATAGTAATGTCTCTTAGAGTTTGCCGATAATCATATTAAAAAAAACAATACTAAAGTTCATAAATACAATCAAACTACAGAAAAAAATGGTTTATAAGCAAGGATGAAAAGGTTTGCCTTTTCCTGCATGTAAACATATATACCGTTTTTATATACTTTATAATCTGATTTAAAGGACGTACATAACTGTGACGACATTACTTATGTAGTCAACATATGTATGTTACTTGGATTTTAATTTAATCCCTCGCCCACTTAACGTCGTAAAACTCGTCCTTTTTGTTGACCTATCTCTCGACTAGTTAAAAATACATTTTACGTAAATACGCATTACATTTTTATATACAGTCCAAATGGGTCCCCGAACATGCCCACTTCGTTTGCCGGACACCCTACTAAACACCCTGTTTAGTGTTATGAACGATTTACAAATTGTAAGAATGGCTGAATTCTTTATATTTGTATATTCACGAGGCGTTTCTTTCCTATATCAAAATAAATTTTAATGCACTTTCTTCTAACTTGTTTAAGCATTTCAATGTAAAGGTTCATTTTATACATAAAACAACACCTTATTTATATATGTCGTATATGAAAAATTACCAATTTACAGTATGAAGCTTAGAACTTTTGTGGACACAAACATTAATATTTACGCCAAGAAAGACGATCTATAGAAAATCATTGTACCTAATATATTTTTAGAAAGTAATTAAATAAGTTCCTAAATAGTTATTACAATCAACTACTACAATATACAAAGCTTCATAATGTAGGTTAGTAAGTTTTCATATAAGATTTTGTTCTAAGGATCCGTCGAAATAGTTTTCGTAAATTAGGTGCCTACAATATTGTTTTATCAATAATCCATATTCAATGTCGTTTTTTCAAAAACCTTTTATAGCGACCTCTTTTTGTACATACTTTTTACTCTTCAGAAAACTATATTTTTATAATTTTATATTTCAAATTTAGAAGAATATTATTTTATGACATTGTAGAAAAGATGATTATTGTTTCGTATCCAGAAGATGTTTTGAGTTTGTATTATTTTCTTGTAAATAGTTTTATTGTTGAATATATTAAATATAGGCGTGAAAATAACCAGTTTCCTTTCGCCCTATACTTTTAACAGGCTTCTTTAATATAAAATAACTTATAGTCTATTAAAGTGCATTCATCTTTCCAGACGTATTCACCTTTATTCTATTTTAAACAGGTTGAAAAGAAAGCCTGGGATGAAGCCTCTGGAAAGGTATTCGGTCAAAAAGAAATTAGAGAGAATGCTGTCGGGAATTTAATTAATCTGTTGATCTTTTGTATTTATTTTCTGCACCATTGAAATACATATCTTTAGATTTAAGTAATCAGAGTCTTTAGTGGATAATCGTATATTTTTATTGCATTTTTAAAGATATTCCGTCGGAGTGTAACTTGAGTATATAAAATGGCTGTTATTAACTCAGAGACCGTCAGCAATATATCAAATGGGTTTGATATTACTAAACTATCTCTCAAGCTAAACGTTAAATATGGCTTGAGGGACCCCATTTATGTGGTAGTGTTGACCAATGGATTCATTCGAAAAATAAAACTTTAACGCTGTAATTTAAACATAAAACCAGCACTATAACTTCGTAATCATAGTAGTCATTGATTGTCATTGATGTCAATAAGATTTTAACTTAATTTAACTTGAAAGTTCATCAGGAATAAACGTTCTGTCGTAAATAATATTTTATATTTGAACAATGACGTACGGTGTGCCATATTACAATCTCAAATGATGACGTACAATCACGTTCTGTCCGTGAAAGTGTAAACCATAATTATTACATACTTGCCTTTAGCTCAAGTCAAGTTATTCAAACCGTGATTGCACATGTCACGTGGAGTTCTTAGGAGTATTGTATAAGCAAAGGCAGCATCACGTTTTACTTCTACATAGATCTCATAAACATTCGCTCTAATAAGATCAGATGTAGTACATGACTAAAAATAAAATAAATGCACTTAACTATGCATCGATACAAATATCGATGTTGTATGTTAACAAATATGTTTTCTTCCTAGTTTTAAGACTGTTTTTTTTTTCTTTTTCAATATAAGACTGAAGAGCATAGTAAACGACCATTAATTTGTGGTGGCATTAACCTGCGAACGTACTTTGTACTCACGCGTTCCAAATACCTGCAATATGTCACGTTAGCAATAAGTTTCTTTTACAATATTATATATTTAATAAATCAGTATGTTTGGTGTGAATCACTCATGTGTTCCCTTCATACTCACCAAATACCACTATTAACAACTCGACATACAACACACACCACACACCAACACATTCATTATGTTAATTGGTCACTGCCGCTCATGGACATCTAAGCAACTTTATATTAAACAAGAGTAATATCTGAAATCAATCACAGATGCGTTGTTACTGCCAAGGTAGCAACGCATCTGATATCTAAGTAGATAGTTGTCGCATATATCGTCAGGTAGCACAATAAAATGAAATTGAATGCTAAAAAGCATTCTCTACCAGCCAACCTTTGGGAAGTGCAGAAAAATCGAAGGCATGTAATCCATTCACCTTAATATTTTCTATTTAAAATTCTATCAAATTGCGAATCATAAATAAGGCGTTATACAATTAACTTCAGTTTTATGAGCTTAAAGAAGTCGATATGAAATATAATAAAAATGCAATTATAGGAACTTCATAACTACTTTAAGCCCGCCTATTGTACAATTTTTGTATTAGTGCAATAAAGTGTCAATAAATAAATAAATAAATGACATATTGAAATGGTTTTAATGTCTTACCGAAGCTTGAAGTGCAGGTCACCGAGGCGTCCATCGTTGACCTCAGGTTCCTGGATGGCCTTGGGCTTTTCGGTGGCGTTAGCGTCAGCCAGCTCCTTGCTAAGCGGCGCTGGCTCGTTGGGCGCGGTCGGCGTGCGAGGGCTGTTGCCTCCGGAGGGCTGGTTGGAAATATGGATCAATGTCAGACTTTGCTTAGAATCAATTTGCCTTTCTAGTAAGGCAATGACTGTGCTTAATTTATTTGTATTAAAAAATAGAATTTATTTGTAACATATTTATTCCATTGTAGTAACAAGACAAGACATTGCTACAAGACCGAATTTGAAAACTTTTATTTCACTTCATCCTTTGACAGATAATATATTTGGAAGAGTAGATGCCGAACGTTTACGAAAGTTTAAAAAATATAGGCGGCATTTACGTGTACCTACATAAAATCAGAATGTATGTATGTTTCTGACAATAACACATTTCATGCGCAATTTGCAATAACCATGTTTACATATATTAACTGAATATAAATGAAACATAAATTACAGCTATGTCATGAAAATAGAAAAAATCAATTCTTTATAAGTAACATAAAATATAGCGAGATTCATATAAACTACATACGATTTCTCGTTACGTGTTCTGGGGCGGCGTGGGCAGCCGGGACCGCGTGGTGGGCGCGGTAGGCGACGGGGACTTACGCAGGTGATTGTCGCCCGGATCACAGTCGCGCGATATGTAGGCATGACCACCATCTCGCGGATTCGCTTGCAAGGTTATAACATGTTTTAAGTGCATACAGGGGTGGCGTGGGCGGCTGGGACGGCGCGGAAGGTGACGAAATTATGCGCCGGTAGTGTGTCGCGGAGCCCGGGGACCGAACCTCTGTCGCGTGACGCGGCGGGTAAGCACCATCTCGAGACTTCGCTTATGGAATTAATACATATGTTCACTAGATACGGGGTTCTGGGGTGGCAGCTGGAGCGGCGCGGCGGGCGCGATAAGCGTGATAGGCAACAGGAACTTGCGCAATTTGTGTGTTCCGGAGCCCCTGGACCGAACAGCCATCCCGTGATGCGAGGGCATGAACACCATCTCTTACGCTTCGCTTACAGATTAATACATATTTATCTGTAGTTTATACGAACGGGGTTCTGGGGCGGCGTGGGCGGCTGCGGCGGCGCGGCGGGCGCGGTGGGCGCGGTGGGCGACGGGGACTTGCGCAGGTAGTGCGTCGCAGAGCCCGGGGACCGGACCGCCGTCGCGCGGCGCGGGGGCATGAACACCATCTCGGGGCTTCGCTTGCCGCCCGGCGTGTCCGATATGTCGACTATTTACAGACAAAATATTAAGATTAAAACGTTTTATGCTAGCTACGTTTTATTATATTGTTTATATTTTGATTATGTAAATAATAAATAGAAATATTAGTCAATAGTCAGTAAAGTCTAATAAACCCCAGAATTAACAATATTATGCCAGTAAGCCAAAATACTGATTAGGATAATTAAAGAGATATAATGTATGATATAAGAGTGGAAAACGTGGTCTAATTTTATAAGTTCAAATAAGTCTCTATGATAATTATAGATTGACTTATTTTTTCCTCTGTGTCTATTTTATCCTATGACCTTCTATTTC
Organism: Spicauda simplicius; assembly: GCA_949699795.1. Lineage (NCBI taxonomy): Eukaryota > Metazoa > Arthropoda > Insecta > Lepidoptera > Hesperiidae > Spicauda > Spicauda simplicius. The sequence continues at coordinate 5,892,234 of OX453069.1, forward strand.
TGTCTTAATATAACCTAGTTACAATATGCGTGGAGCACAAGATCTCAGGATGTCTGACGATTAAACTATCTAGGGTCATTTACTTTCACAATATTCGATCTTCACGAACGGCAGTAACGTTCATTATTCGTACTTTTGTCTAGGGGGATCGAACTTTGAACCCACTGCGTGTTACTTACACAATTTATCGAGGATCACATCCTTGGCCCTGCCGACCCAGCAGGTGCAGGCGCAGAGTAGGATGAACACCAGAGCCGCTACAAAGTATATCAGCGGCCAGTTGGTCTTATCTGGGTCTGTCAACAAACGATTGGCATTTTAAGACTATAGAACTCTTTATAATGATGGCAATTAGTCACTTCCGATTATGGACTTCTGTGCCAAATTCTCTAAGAAACAGGCAATAACGCCTCAAATGTTATTTACAGCAACTATTTAAAATTAACTTCACATAGAACATGGGTTTTATCTGAAGCCAATCACAAATTCGTTCCTACTTTGTGAGGACTAAGATGGTCATTAAAAAGTGCGCTGATAATAACAATCTTCCACCGAACCGCAGTTGCTTCATAAATGTGGCGGTGGTACCTCCCCAATCGAACTACGGTCCTACCTCATGGTAATGCTACATTTTACTTACTCCTAAGGGAAAATCAAAACACCTTCTACCTTATGACATCAGTTATCTGTAATCTTGATTTGAAAGAAAAAACATCGTATAGACGAGACGTTACAACTTATCTGTACTTCTCTGAGATAGTTATTACAAGTCCTCAGGCCTCAGGTCGCCTTCTAATATTATCAGGAATAGACAGCTGTCCCTAAAGAGTAGTTGCTGTACCATTAAGTGGAAGCCACGATCGTTTACTACTTTCATGAAATACATATAAAATCGACGAGACGTTCATGGCCAGGCGAGATGTCTATGGGCAGCAGTGATCACTTACCATAAGATGGACTGCATGCTCGTTTGCTACTTCAGTCAGATAAAAAAGGCTCACACAAAAGGTGTTGGGCTCACCATTCACTCAAATTCAATTTCATCGTAAGTTAGATCGATTAACCTTAGATCGATGCGTGTGATACATAACATAATTCAGACATAAACAAATCCATTCGAGTCTATATACCTTAAGCTTCCCTGGCACAATGTCGACCCCGCAATAAAGAGACCAAATAATCAAAGGGTGTTGGGCTCAATTTACACCCCAATTCAAGCTAGTTACGAGATCAGAACAAAGTCTGTCCCCAAATACATTCACATACATGTTACACAACGACACATGTTTATAAAATTGATGCCTGTAATTTTCTAAACAACTTTTTATATACTAGTGTCAGAAATGTCGGAATCACCTCTAAATGAAGTGGGCATTTTTTTTGAAGTGAAACTTCTTTAGGCGCATGAGGGTAAAATTTTTACAGATGAAACGTCACGCCGGTATGCAACGGAAGTGTCGGAAAAGAGAGAGAGAGAGAGTGATCGAGACCGATTGAGAGAGAGTAAGACAGGGCGAACGTAGCATGACCAACTAGCCGTGGAGTGAGAGTAGGGAGCAAGCGAGTGAGAAAGATTGAGAGAAAAAGTGAGACAGAGCGAACGTCGTATCACGCCTTTTTCCCTTCCTCTTAATCTTGGAAATTTAAAGTTTTAGATTTGTATAAATATAAACAAGATTTATAAATTAGTTCGCCAAAGAAGTTTCACTTCTGACATGTGTACTTTGTACGCACGCATGTTTTTTTTTAATAAGAAAGGGTAATTTGATTAAGTTAGCCAAATATGGACAGTAGAATCTTCGAGAACGTCTAAATATAGGTTTATCATGTCAATTATATGATATAACTATACTTAGAAATGTAGCAATATAATTTTAAATGTACATTCATCCCACCTTGTTTTAGGTCTTCAAATTGATAAGCCCCCTCGTCTGATCACACATATTTATTTCAAAACTAGCTAAACTTGCAGCTTCGCCGCGTTAAAAAATCGATGAATCGATTGTCCCGTGGGAATAACATAGTAAAGTAGCCTATATGTCAATCCAGAGTGTCAGCTAACTCTTTACCAAATTTTATGAAAATCGCTCCAGCCGTTTAGACGTGAAGAAGTAACAAAGTACACACTCACAAACTTTCGCCTTTATATTATTAGTATGATATATTTTACTTCAGATTTAGAAGTCATACTTATGACGTCTCTCACACTGTGTTACACAATGTCCCACTACGTAACTTTCTTCTCCTCTTTATGAACATTTGAGGTATTTATTGATGACTCATAAACTATAACAAAATTTGATCCTACTACTTTACTAATAATTCTTACTACTGGAAGCTTTATTCACATTCCCTATACGTTTGTTGTATAAAATTTTCAAAAATAAATATGCTCTTGAGCTAATCAAAATCAATGTTTCAAAATTCTCAAAATAAACCGGCGCAGACTTAGAACGTTGGCCCACTTCCAAACGGACCTCTACATATCAAGAGACTTCGTTGGAAAATAGCACACGACCGGAGCGTCTAAGAAATAGGGCCCAAATTGAATTATAAGGTAAATATTTCAATCGGAGTCTCCGGAGACCCTCGCTTCAAGATATTTTCGCCAAGCAATTGATGCTTCGAGGTATTTCGGTGAAAGATTGACGTCGATATATGTCTACAATCTGACAGTAGGTAACCTTTTTCATACTCATAATATTGAAGCAGCAGACGAGCATGCAGGCAACGTGATGGTAAATTATGGTACACCTATTTCTAGAGTGAAGCATTTCTTGCATTTTAATGGAAGGATGTGGTTGCCGGCACACTTTCACATGAGGCGACCATCGTAGTCTTCGGGAGTAGCAACGCATCTGTGATTGACTTCACATGGAACCCATGTTCTGTATCAAGTAGATTACAGACGTTCATGAGCGGCAGTGGACTTACTTACCCTCAGGTGGACTGCATGCTCGTTTGTTACTTCAGTCAGATAAAAAAATGGTCAGTGATGTTCATTGGTAAACAGCTTCATGAAGAAAGGAGATTTCCTCTAAAGTCAGTTACATTGTTTTACTACTTACAAGGACAAAGACGGTAATAAACGTGCCGGTGATACCTCAACAATCGAACCACATTGGCAATAAAACCTTCCTTTAAGACTCCATAGAAATGGACTCGAAATAGTAATATAAGGGAAATATTTCTGTCTAAGGCACTAGAGCCTTGTTATAAGATATAATCGTGCAATCGATGTTTCCAAGAAATCGTTAGCTAAAAGGTTTATGTTCATATTTTTCTACTATTTGATCGTATTGAGTTTATCTGACCGATCAAAATAAATGAAAGAAATCCAAAAATTACATTTTAACGTTACTTACACTCACTACATTAATAGCTTAGCCTCGGATCCGCAACTATTTAATCAATTACACGATTGGTAGTCCACGTAATCTCCTTAATCTGCGCACCACTTTATAGACAATTTAATGGAGATTAAATCTGTCCCTAGTAAAATTTTATTTAAGGTAATAGGATCGGAAAAAACTATAGAAATAGAAAAAACCAACAACCAATCAACACTATTCGTTTGAAACAGTATAGTCGTAGCTTGCGTAAAAAATAATTTATTTATTCAGTTTTTTATTAACTTTAGATCTTCAATGCGGTTATTGGTATTGAATATTGGAATAGGGGAATATTGGATTATACTAGATGGCTGGATAATTATATTAGATAATTATACTGTATAATTATATTATTAATTAATTCCAATTATTTAATCCATCTATGTATCATCGTCAACCCATTATTGTCACTCTGCTGGGCACGAGTCTTCTCTCAGAATGAGAGTGCAAATTAGTGGACATAACTTGAGCTATATATATTACATTATCTATGTATATTAAAATATAATAATTGTATAATTGGTTGTCAGTCAGCCGTTCTAATTATAAATAAATACATAATACTGGATAAGTCTGGATATACTAACTCATTCCCGCGGCTCCGCCTGTTTAGCATTACCATAGTAATAAGTATTCCATCTCTTATTCCAGATCATAAACTATTCGCATGCCACAATTCAGTAGAATCCGACTAGTAGTTTTTACGTAAAACAGTAACAAACATAAACACATTTTCATAAATTTTCACCTTAATAATATTAATAGAGCAGTGATAGCCTAATGGTTGAATCTTGCCCTCTCGATCGGGAGGTCCGAGGTTCAAACCCAGGCACGCACCACTGATTTATGTGCGTATTAGAAATTAATTATCACTGCTTTTCGGTGAAGGAAAACATCGTGAGGAAACCTACACACCCGAGAGTTCTTTAAAAAAAAAAAGTTCTTGGAGGTGTGTGAAGTCCACCAATTCGCTCTTGGCCAGCGCGGTGGACTATGGCCTAAAAGTCTCTCATTCCGTGAGAAGACCCGTGCCCAGCAGTGGGACAATAATGGGTTGACGATGAATATTAATAAAAAATTGCATGCTTGTTAAGTTATAAATAGCATTGAAAGCTTCAGGTATTTCCAATATGCCATATGAGATACAAGCGTTTTTGTTATGCATATTCATTCCCTATATCGATTTTGTTCGAGACCGAAATAAAGTCGTGAACTTTGCACTTTATAACTTTACCGCTCCGAAGCTCACTTTGCCGATACTAAATTATCGAGAATAATTGTGTGTTAACACTGACGTATAATACATGGTGCCCTTAACTTAATATTGTAAGCCGAAACAACGGTCTTTTTTGAAAAGCTTAAAGTGCTTCATTAAAGATAACTTATCAATATTTCGAAAAAAAAATGAAAATTACGTTTCAGCGCAGTCAATGATGAGTATTGACGGTCCCTTATATATATGATTATATGCAATGTAATTATTTAAACTGGGAACATACATTTTGAGTGGTTTAATCACCTACATATATTCTCTAATGACTCTTACTTGTGTTCAAATTCTCTTTTCGCATGTAACATATAATATAATCGACAAATCTATGTAATAGACAACCACTGATATGTGCATCATTGCGATACATCTAGGGAGCAGTAAAAGGTACATCAATACGTATATCGATATCAATATACGTATATCAATTATAGATCTATCCATCCGTTAGCGTTAGCACGTTTGCTGGATGTAGACCTCCCGTAAATGGCACCACTCTAACCGATCCTGTGCCCTACGAATCCAACGATTTCTCGCTGTCTTCTTGAGGTCATCGGTTTACCTGATAGGTGGGCGACCTGTGCTCCTTTTGCCTAAACGTGCTTACTACTCCAGGACCTTTCGTCCCCATCGGTTACCGGTCACTTATTATTGCCACTTCAGCTCGCTAATTTTGAGAGCTATGTCGGTAAGCTTCGTTCGTCTACGGATTTCATCGTTGCGAATCATGTCTTGTAGCGAAATTCCGAGCAATATACATATGCAATGCACAATTAATTAGTCTGTTTCCGTAATATTTTCCAATTAAATATGATAATTGAGTAGGTACTATACCCATTTACTCTATATAAGCGTTAAAAATGCTTATAACAAAGTACTTAAAAGATTTTGTGCTCTAGTAGAAACCGTGGTAGAGAGTTCAATAGAAATCTGTACCATCCTTAACCAAATTGATTTTCTTAGTCAATAAAAGAGGCGGAGTAAATGATCTGTTTCAATTCATAATAGCTAAATTAAAAAAGCATAAAAGGAATTTAAAATGACGCCATACTCTTGAGCTTTGTATCTTAAGAGCAGATAAGACAATACTAATTTCAAGGCCTTTGTCTCGGTATCTTACAAAGGATTGTAAGTATATATCAACCGTAAAGATTTATATCAAGTCGCTGACGTATTTCATGTCAGCATGTACATTCTCATAAATAACAATGCGTGGAACGGATTAGCAGTAAATAGCTATAAATACGTGAGTTATCGAGATTGCGTCAACGTATGGTGCTGACATGAGAAGGTTTTATCAAGTTAATGGAAAATCCGTCACGCTTGTTATATAATGTATCTCTTAATAAGTGTAATTGAGTAAATGTATTTTTAAGCTATTGCATAGCTTTGATCGCGGGTTTAGAGCGCGGCGACCGAATCAAGAAATTCCGTAACGAAAAAACCTAACATTCTCCACTCCGCCTAGCGTGGCCGAGCGTTCGCTTATCGTGTATGTATATGGTATGACAGTACGAAGCTCGCATGGATCGAGAGGGCTGCTCGGAAATCGGACGAATATGTAAGCAGCTGTTTGGGAAAAAGCATATAGATAGTATCAAAGAAAAAAACTTGAATTTATATCAATGAAAAGAAATTACGTAAGTACGTAAATAAGTTGATAAAAATGCTATGCAATACCTTTACCTCAGCAGTCTTCGAGTGCCGCACGTTTTTTTTATAATATGTTCTGGCATGCATCTGATGGTAAGTGTCCTCTGCCGTTTATGGACCTGTGTTACCAATCTCCGTTAAGATCGACCCGAGAGTTCTTTGAAGGTGTGTGAAGTCCACCAATTCGCAATTGGCCAACGTGGTGGGCTATGGCCTAAAAACTCTCTTATTCTTGGAGAAGACCCGTGCCCAGCAGTGGGACAATAATGGGTTGTGCCCCCCGCTTGGCGTCTACTAGGATATACAGAGGACGAGACAGGGTTTTTCTCAAGATCGGCATCACACAACCGGCACTGATAAAATACAATTGACTTAAGAAAGTCTAGAGAGTTGTACTTTAACTAAAGGCCAGTGGGAACTAGCAAAAAGAGAATCCTGTGACTCCGCTTCTAACTTTTAACTTAATAGTAAAGTTAGTTTGGCCAGTCGTTGCGGTTAGTTATTTAAGGTTTGCTAGGACGAGTTGGGGTCACACGAGGCTATTTGGAGTTTATTTCAAACTTGCGAGCAATAAAAACATTTTAAACACTTTGATATATTTTTATTAACTATTGCACATGACTTGCAAATGCAATCCACTAGGTAAATCGTAACTGCAGCCTGAGTAACTTTATATAGAATAAGGGTTCTTTATGAAGTTACTCACAGATGCGTTGCTGCCTCCGAGCACTAAGATATAAAAATGAACCGGCAATCACACCTTTTCAAGGAAACGCAATAAACACTGTACCATGGAACCATATACGTTTAATACATACGTATAAATAATACAGTGGTAGCAAGGACTACGTAATTTAACTAATTTATTACCTAACTAGTTGACCCCGCGAAATTCGGTCGGCCTAAAACTCATTAAATTAAAACTATCAGTGTTTCTCCACTATATTACACTTATATATTATATAAAAACCTTCCTTTTAATATCGCCCTATCTATTAAAAAAACTGCATTAAAGTGCGTAGCGCAGTTTTAAAGATTTAAGCATACATAGGGACAGACAGCGAGAAGCGACTTTGTCGTTTGAACTGTATACTCGTTTGCTACTTCGACAATACTAAAAAGTTGATCATAACCCAATATATTTAAAAGCATATGTTTGTATGTATTGGTAATGATTGCTTATTTCCGTGGCTTTGCTCACGTTGTTCATGTTTATTATGGTAACTAATAAATGCGGTGATGCATAAACAATGTGGTAAGTTTCATCGAACTTGATATCAGTAGTTTTCGCATGAAAACTGACAAATCATACATCCTCAAAAACTTCATTAGTCGAGGATTTTTAATCTAAGTCTCGGCTCCAAGTCCTGCGTCTGTTGGGTACAACCCATTGCTGGGCACGGGTCTTCTCTCAGAATGAGAGAGTTTTAGGTCATAGTCCACCGCGCTGGCCAAGTGCGAATTGGTGGACTTTATACACCTCCGAGAACTTTTTTTTATAGAACTCTCGGTGTGTAGGTTTCTTCACGATGTTTTGTTTCACCGAAAAGCAGTGACAATTAATTTCTAATACTCCCGATTAAGAGGGCAAGTTTTAACCATTAGGCTATCACTGCTCGATGTGTGCGTCTGCACTGATGATGATGATGTCCTGCGTCTGTTATAATGAGTCAAGTCTTCACAGACACTTAAAAGCCTGAGTCGCTCATCAATGGTCGACTGACAACCGATTACAATAATTATTATACCTAATATAATGTAGGTAAATTAAATAAATAGAATTAATTATATTACATTACAATTAATTACTTAGGCTTATATCAAGCATTCATTTCACAATACTGCAGACATTCTGATAAAATCGTCTTCCATACATCTGTAAAAACATCAAAGTAAGGCGCACTGTAAAGGAGACTGTTAAATAAAGTGAGCTCAACATGATATACGTGTTTCATATTTGAAATCCGTAATTAACTTAGATGTTTTCATAAGCTGTAGCATAAACAAGGTTTATTTAGAATATTACAATGGACTCGAGTTACGCAAATACCTCAGTGCCAATCAGCTGACATTAATAGGAGCTCTCGCCCACGCAGTCACGTGTTTTCTCTTATTTAGGGGTGGCACTTTGAAAAAGTATTATAAGTAGCTAAACTAAGTGCTGTTAGGCACTTAGCTTATATATATACTACACTCCACATGCGAACGAAATGCAGTCGGAACGCCTTTGACAGGTATGTCTTCCATATCAAATCTTTCAAATCAGATTGTAAAAGGATTAATATTGTTTTTAATTGCTCTATTTCAAGCATGAAACTTGCTCATTTGATGTTTCAATCTAATACAATAAAAAATTAGGGCTGTGCCACAGTGCTTCGGAGTCGAATTACAAAAGGTCTTTTTAACAACAGGTACATAAAAAAATTGTAAAATGACAACTTCTTGAACTCATTTTAAATCTAATCTATCTGAACCCCGCAGTTTCGCTCGCGTTAATGAAATCGATGTATCCATTGTCCCGTAGGAATAAGATATTTTCCCATAGTAAAAAGTAACCTACATGTTAATTCAGAGTGACACCTAACTCCTTACCAAATTGTATAAAAAACGATCCAGCAGTTTAGGCATGAAGAAGTAACAAACATACACAATCACAAACTTTCGCCTTTATAATATTAGTATGATATGATGATTTGATATGATATGATATGATAAGTATAAGTATGATGATTTGTAGGCTCAGATCCCTCCCCAAAGTAAAGGAAATGAGCGTACTCTTTTACAAACATAAATATAATGTATGCATATAACCGATATAAGATATTTTTGTAACTTTTCCATTAGACAAATTGAAAAAGAAAATAAATTAAGCGTATCGGTGGGTCGCAACGAGATACGCTCCAAGAAATTGCTCCATTAAGCCCTAGAACTTTGAAAGTTATATCTCTCTTAGTTCAGAGAATCTACCTTAATACCGAATTTAATATTGTAGAAGAGCTTACATTTACAACCTTAATAAACCACCTCGATAGAAAATGGAATTGCATAATTAACAGTAAAATAAACTAAACATAGAAATAATATGAACTGCACGAAGCAAGAGCCATGATATAGTCTTATTTTTTGAGAAACAACATACATGCATAATTATAACATATTTTTTTAGAAAAACTTATTTAAATATTGACCATTTCATTTCCAATAGATCTATAAATAAGCCAGGGCTCGCAGAAAGCGACTGTTTCTCATTTATTTAAATGATTGAAATTTCTGATTTACTAATGACCTAACAAAATTTTTACAAAAAAGTATCCACCGAATTCCATGCCCAAAAAAAGAAAAAAAAAATATATGTTCGATTAGTAAATATTCAGTACTTAGTACGAAAAATACAGTGGAATTGAGAACCTCCTCCTTTTTGGAAGCCGGTTAACAAGGTGGACTTCATCTCTCTATTTAGAAGCTGACCAAGAGCATCCAATATAATTTCACCGATCGCTTACAATTCGCGCGTCAAAAACTGTAAGCACATTACTTATGAATATTAAAACATAAATTGAAGCAACTCGCTCGGAGGTTTTAAGCCCGAGGGTATATATTTATGAGTGTCGCGTGTTTTATGGGTGGAAATAAATTGAAACGTATAGTACAGTAAGCTCGTTTGTGTGCGCAGTTTGCGCGACGATACGTAATAAAATAAACTCGGTATGTCGCGTACAATTAGACCTTTACAAGGAAAAAGCGACGGAAAAAATTTACATCAACTTTTTCTAACTCTCTATACTTTTTGATTTTCTATTTTTTACTTTATTTTAACGTTTAGAATTTATTAGACATCTATTCGATATCGCCACATAAGATGCAGTCGTTGCAAAGTGTAACAAATTGATTTACCTATTTAAATTAACTTTATTGTATAATGAGAGTTATGAATAATTAAAATAAGTAACGTAAGGGTAATTATACTTTGATTATTAATTATACGTGAACTTTAGAGAAGATAAAAAAAAAGAAGAAAAATAATAACCCTTATATCGATATCTATTTTAATTAAACATTAGCACATTTTCCTATAATTCTTTTTAGGCCTGAACCATTGTAGGCGTTTTCAGAGCTTACTACCTCGAAACTGTTCATCAGATTGTAATTAACCTTTAATTACAATCTGATGAGCAATTTCGAAACGCAACAGACAAACATGAAACCATTGATTTTTCATAATGTAAAGACATATTGTCTAGATAAACATAATAATATTATATTATGGAATTAAAATGTGATTTATTTTAAGCATTTGATTTTTTTTATTTGACTGAAGTAACAAACGAGCATGCAGTCCACCTGATGGTAAGTGGTCACTATCGCCCATAAACATCTGTAATCAACTTCATACAGAACATGGGTTCTATCTGAAGTCAAACACAGATGCGTTGCTACTCCCGAGGACTATGATGGTCGCCTCATGTATAAGTGTGCCGGCAACCACACCCTTCTATCGAAACGCAAGAAATGCTACAAGCTAGAAATAGGTGTGGCGATGGTACTTCCCCGGTCGAACTACACTGGTTCTACCACCTTCATTAAACAAAAGGAGCTTGATAGGCGAGTAATCTAATAGAAAGTATAAAAGGGGACTAAGTGATGGTCGAAGCAAACACCAAACCTCATCACACGTGTATATTTGTCCAAGTATGTACACTAACGGTATGACCCTTGGGTCACAAAGGTCGACAAGATACTACACGAGTGTTATAATATATTGTCTTTCATATAACCTCGCCGTGTATCCTACATATATTATTTTGGGAGTCAAATAATCATAAGATATTCTCTCGTGAAACATGTTTTTCCCCAACCTTCACTTTTATATTAAAATCTTTGATTAATTTAATTAAAATACGTCTCGTAAAGGAAGTCCGATTAATCTGTGCATTACCCTTAAAAATTCGTATAAGTGAGTATAAGTGTTCAGTGTATGCAGTAAAAATTTGTTTACAAGCAGATCTTTAGTTTAAAAACAAAAACAACATTTCCTTCTGCTATTTAGTTAAAACAGTTTTTGTTTGTCCACCAATTCGCACTTGGCCAGCGCGGTGGACTATGGCCTAAAACTCTCTCATTTTGAGAGAACACCCATGCCCAGCAGTGGGATAATAATGGGTTGTCGAGTATGCAGTAAACATACCTAAAAAATGCTTAAATTTTAGGTACATAGTACTTAGACAAATAAAGTTTTTGAACTAATTGTTTTACGCGTAATTATATTTACACTTTGTTTTTTTTGTTTCTCTGGAAGCATACATAATATTTATATCTACTCGTTATTGTATCACGGGACCGCGAGTGTCACTACGATTGAAATCTTTCCAACGAATCTGTTATTTTGCTGGCGATCTTACATTTCTCGGAAAATCGGTAAAAGCAATTTTCTGATAAACCTGCTTAACCTTTTGTGAACAATGAAGATTACAAGCCTTATCATCGGTCGTCTGTGTACACGGTTGCTACGTATTTTATATGAGTGGTACCAAACGAGCATGCAATCCAGCTAATAGTATGGTCACTACTGCCCTTGGACATCTGTAAGAAACTTCACATAGAACCTGAGTTCTACCTGAAGTCAATCACAGATGCGTTGCTATTCCCAAGGAATAAAATGATCGAATAATTAAAAGTGAGTCGGCAACCACACCCTTCTATCGAAACATAAAAATTGCTTCACGCTAGAAATAACTTTGGCGTACCTCCCCGGTAAAACTTCACTGATAAAGGTACCACATGGTAAAGGACACCGGTAAACCACATGGTAAAGGACATGGCCAACTTTGGTATGGCGCTCGGTCTAGCTTCTAAAATTCATGTACTGTAGGAATTTTAGTTTTCTTTTTTTTTCTTTTTATGCGATTGAAGTATCAAACGAGCATGCATTCTACCTGATAGTAAGTAGTCACTGCCGCTCATGGACATCTGGAAGCAACTTCACAAATATAATATTTTTAAAGTCCACGAGCTAAAAGTTTTTTTGTATTTCTGTGGAATTTAGCACTTCCGCAACATTGTTAAACGTTTAGTTTTTGCTAATAAATAAAAATGATAAAAGTGGAAAATATAAATATGATTAATATGCAACAACAACGACAATTAACAACTGTTTTAGTTTATTTATATGATTTAATATTACAATTTAAACAAATCATTCTTATTTTGGAATATAATTGTATGTAAATATTTACTTCCTTTTTTGTTTCATGATAGAAACCAAATGATTATTGAGAATAGCGCGAAGATCTTCATAAACCGGTCGCACAAAATATTTTTTGAATTAGAATATTCCTACCAAGTTAAACATATAGTAAAATATACGGTTATTTATTTTTAGAGTTTAGATTAATTATCTTTAGAGTTCTTTACGTGTACACCTCCATTGATAACTAGGTAGAAACTGGCCATGTCCTGTTCATGGGAACAACACATTTTCTACACTCACACGCTATCTACACTCATAATCCCACAGTAGGATTTTCTCCTGTGTCGTGGGTACCATGGACACATACAAGACGAATACACAAACACTCAGACACAGAACAGGAATCTAAACTCATCATTCAGATACCTGTCTGGCCGGGAGTCGAACCCGGGACCCATTACGCGTCAGGCCGCTCCGCCACGCGGGTCGTCGAACAACGAAGAAGAGTTTTTGTTTAAACTGTTTAGATCTATGGTTTGTATAGATAGTTGAAAACGTTTATCCGCAAAAGCCGCTTAAAGCGCTTAAAGCTTAGTGCAGGCTTCATTGTTGACGGACGTTGAAAGCGGCATTATTCCCACGATTGTATCCGTTTTGAAAGATAAAAAAAGTAAAAAACGTAGCTTTCCGTACTTTTAATCCTTTGAAATAAAAAGTATCGGGATTTTTCCATGAACCCATAGGAAAAAATACGAGTAGTAGATACTCGTTTATACTTTTAGGAAGATAAATAGTAAATATATATACTTGCATACGTATGTTTCATATTTTTAGAGCTTCTATAGGATAATATTTTTTTAAAGAATCATAACCTATGTTTACATTAAGTTACATTTACTACGCATCTGAAATTGCGTATCGTTTTTGTGATGAATCAGATGAATTTTTATCCACCCGCTTCATCAAAAAAGATGAGAAGTATGAATAATTGGTCCGAAAGATTAGGTGTCTTTCATATAATTGTATGAGAATCACTGAAGACATTTCAATAAAAATCGAAGACTATATACTCGTAAATAATTCTAAATAGGTATATTATTTATTTATTTGTTTATGCACACACATTGAAATCAAATACAACGAGAACTTAAAATTAACATTAAGTGCAAAGGTACTGCTTATTTCTAATGAAATCTCTTCCAGCAGTATATTATTGTATATTTATTTATATATATTATTGCAGATAAAAAATTGTTTGAAAGTAGGTGTTAAAGTGTTTGAAGCCATATAAAATGGTGTGGGCAGCGTAGGCACGTAGCACTCTGCGTAGGCTTTTACCTCGTAGCCGCGCGTAGCGATTGTGTCTACGTCTGATGGAAATCAAATACACCCTTAGTAAAAGTTTATTACGTTTTCTCAAAACAATAACTGTTTACGTTTTACTCCATCATTGCCACCATTTTGTGACGTGGTAGAACCAATGTGTTTCGACCGGGGAGGTATCACCGATATAGCGCATACCGGTCTGACGCGCAATGGGTCCCGGGTTCGATTCCCGGACAGAGAGGTATCTGAATGATGAGTTTAGATTCATGTTCTGGGTCTGGGTGTTTGTATATTCGTCTTGTGTGTATCCCTGGTACCCACGACACAGGAGAAAATCCTAGTGTGGGGCTATGAGTGTAGAAAGCGTGTTTTTTAAATTATTTTAGACAGAAGCAATTTATGCGTTTCGTTGGAAGGATGTAGTTGCCGGCTCACTTTTAAATGAGGCCATCTTAAAACTCTGGAATTAGTAAGGCATCTGTGATTGACTTTAGACAAAACTTATTCTTTGTGAGGGCCACAGATGTACATGGCCGGCAGTGATCACTTACCATAAAGTGGACTGCACGCTCGTTTTCTACTTCAATAAGATAAAAAATGCAAAGTATGACCGAAAACGTAAACATAAACATGCAGTGTACGTTGCAATAAAAATTAAAATTAAAAATAGATTAATAGTAAAATGCTATTACACGTGTGATGAATTCTTAAACGATGATATTAATCAGCTAAAGTTATCATAGCATATAGTGCATATATATGTATATAGCGTTGTAATAAAAGTATGTAAGTAACCGTCATATTCCTCATCATTCATTTTTGGCGCTCTCTTTGAACATCTTATGTAATCAAAACTATTGTAACCCAAAAGGTGACTAAATAAAGATTATTATTATTATTTATTATTAATGGATAAATGCGTAAACATTTGTTTTAGGATACATATAAAACTCATACTACGGGCACTGATGCCACTAAATTTCATTTACTTTAAAACCTGCTAACTGGTTTATAGAGTGACTTATTTAGGTGCAAAACTAATATATTGTGCTTCAAAACAAAGAAATGAAATTCAAGATTCTCAGAATTGCATATAAGCAATTACTTTACATCGATTTGTATGACTCATGAGAAGGTTCAAGCCAAGTTTTAGTCATTACTAGTAACCTATTATTGACTCATATTTATCCACAGATCTCCTAGAATGAGTGAACCATAGTGTGCTAAGCTGCAAATGTGAAGGTAGACAGATTTTACGAATGAGAGTAAGTTTTTTTTATGATTGAAGTAGCAAATAAGCACACAGTCCAACTGATGGTGAGTGGCCACTGCCGCACATGGACTTGTGTAAGCAACTTCATATAGAACATGATCATGAAGTTCTGTCTAAAGTCAAGTACAGATGAGTTGCTACTCCCGAGGACCAAGATGGTCACCTCATATAATAAAAGTGTGCCAGCAACACACCCTCCCATCGAATCGCAAGAACCGCTTCACGCTAGATTTAGGTGTAGCGGTGGTGCTTCCCCGGGTGATCTACACTAGTACACTTTATATTATAAAAAAATGTGACTATCGTCAGCCCGAATAGGAAAGAATCCTCAATCCATTGAAAAACCTAAGCTCGAAAACTTAGCTCAAATGCCTTAGGTATTGCTGTAACATACCAAATGATACAAACAACAATGGTTTCACATTTCTCTAACTACGAATAGTTTCACGTCTTATACAATGAACAAACGGGCATGTAGCCCATCCGATGGTAAGTGGCCACTGCCGTATAAGTCAATTACAGGTGCATTACTACTCCCGAGGACTAAGATGGTCGCATCATATAAAGAGCCGGCTACCACACACTTTCATAGAAACGCATGAATCGCTTCACGATATGAAATGAAATGAAATGAAATGTCTTTATTTTGCATAGGCCTACGGGGGCACTTACAAATCGTCAGTAACGTATTTTTTTTTACTCTATCACTGTATGATTGGAACACGTCCTCAACTGAGAAGATTCGGCAAGAAACTCAGTGGGATTGTCTTTTTTCTTTATATATCTTTTTTGCTATCTTGTTTTTACATGGGGAATAAAAGTTAGTTGCAGTATCTTGCCTTACATTTGGCTTAACAAGAAGCATGTTTGGCAGGATTAAGATAGGTTTGACCGTGACCTGGCAAAGTTGTCATACAAATTATTTTTTCTACTATATGTAGTATTAAAAAAATGCGCAAATGTTATGGAAGTAGTAGATATAAAAAAACAGTAAACCAAATATATACTTTAGTAAAAATAGTAATATATTTTATTTCTGAATGTTTACTGCATATATTTTAAGTAGAAAAAGGCTGTATTCAGCTTCACAGCCGTGGAAGGCACCACCCTGTAATTTCAATTCAGATTTTAATAAACACTTTTTTGAAATAAAATACCTTTACTTTAGTAACATGAAAATACAGAAGCAAAAAATAAATTGTTAGTTTATGATATTCAAAACCTATAAAGTTATATTTAACTTTTAATAATCCTTTGCGATATAAGAATCGAGGTCACCAAATAACGAGATCTCCAAAGAATAGAGATATAAAAGGAAAGTATGAAAAGTAACTTTGTCATTGTTGTAACTCTTGTTAAGTTAGGGAAATAGGCATGCATTACTTATACGAGTCTACGCAAATTGTGTAGAGATTTGACACAGAATACATTGCCAAAAAGTTTTTTTGATTTCACAATAAATATGACTTGCGTGACACACTGCAAGGTCTGTGGTACTGACAATCAAGTTCGATTTTTGTTAAAATAAAATGTAAATAGTATTTTGCCTCAATAAAGGTATCATTTGACACATCTCAGTATGTCCATGGAACATATCCATTCACCTGCTGCAATGAAAAGTTTTTTTTAAAGGCTGTGTAGCAATGGAGCAAGTTGTGAATACACAACACAAATGGCCAATGTCGTCGAATCACTGACGCGTTGCTACTTCCAAGCAAGAAAGTAAGCTGTCAAAAACACTCAAAAACTCTTCCACCGAATCGCAAAAACTGCTCCACGCTTGAAATAGAGCTCGGATCGAACCGTGTCACCTCGGTGAGTTTGGTACCTCTCCGGTGTACTGCCGTGTCACAAAATGCTGAATAGAAGCCTTACCTATTAAGAGATCTGCTATTATCACCCACATTAACATTTTTAAGATCGCAAAGAAACTTTTGAGGAAGACTGCTGAGGACTGAGGAGGAATTACGTGCATGTCCTAACAGTATTTAACATAAGCTAATAAACAAAATTATATTTTCTATTCATAAAACTCAATCAACATGCACACTAGCACTAAAATTCGATTAGCGAGCAGAATTATAAATGAATGACCGGCTAGCGACCCCTAATTCGATTGGGTATGAGACGTGGCTCCTTTTACGAGCGCTCCTGCTCTGTACTAAATCTGTAGTGCAGTACCCTTTTCGTCAATATTGTCCCAATGTTGGGTCTTTTTTTTTTTTGTTTTCGAGGGGGAAACCTTCAAAAGGTACCCGACGCCGTGGGAGCGACGCAGGGTTATGTGGGATTTTTACCGCACTAAAACCCCCCCGGTGGCCGTCCTCGGCGCTGAAAAGGAGGACTCCGGGATCTCGAAACGACTTCAACCAGAATCCTCTGAGCCCCAATGTTGGGCCTAGGTCTTCTCTCAAAATAAGAATTTTCCGCGCTGCCCAAGTGCGAATTGTTAGATTTCACACTAGTGATATAACTAATGTTATTTAACAATCGCGAATGTTGATTTTTTTTTAGTTCTTGGGGTTCCGGAGGATATAGATTTGGCGACCTTTTTAGAAGTGCATTGCAATTCAATATTCGCAAAACATTTCCAAAATTCTTGCGAATGCGAATGTGAAGATTACATCACTACTTCACATACCTTAGAGACCTTTTTTTAAGATCTCTCAGGTGTGCAGGTTTCCTCACGCAGTACCCTTAGTGAAGTTTTGAAGTTTTGAAGGTGTACCACATTTACCTGCGGGAAGTACCACCGCCACACCTATTTCTAGCATGAAGCAATTCTTGCGTTTCGATGGAAGGGTGGTTGCCGGCATACTTTTATGACGCGACCATCATAGTCCTCGGGAATAGCAAGGCATCTGGGACTGACTTCAGCTAAAACCCATGTTCTGTATGAAGTTGATTACAGATGTCCATGAGCGGCAGTGACCACTTACCATCAGGTAGACTGCATGCTCGTTTGCTACTTCAGTCAGAAAAAAAAGTACAAGTTTATTATGTTTCCTTAAGACAAACGATATTCTTGATTTCACTAATACATTGTAATGTACGGTGCACGCTTACATTTCCGTTTCGATCATAACTAGCAATGTAATTTGAAATAAAAAGCGAAAACAAATTGTTTGCTTCGAAGTCATTTAAGTAAATAAGTACCTAATAATTAGTTTTTAGTCGGACAGAACTTTTATCATAGAAATATCCATGGCACCATTTATTCCAATTGTTATCGCGCTTAATACTAAAAGATAGGCTACTTGATGATAATAATCACCGTCACCCATAAATATCAATAACAAATAATCTAAGCGAACTTATATAATTTTCCTAGATATAGAGAAATTTGTGCTGAATCTATGATTACTGCAGTTAGTAGTGCTTACTCATACTGATCTGAAATTTTCAACACTAGTTGTACACTATGGGAAACTGCAGATATATATAATACATGATAATAAGTTACTAAATAATAAAAAAAAATGTGTGCGTGTACTAGCGTACACTCGTAAGAAGTGAAACTTCTTTATGACGTTATTTTTCAAAAAATAATTTACTATATGCAACTTTACAGAAATTGGTTAAATAAAGTTAAATTAGACAAAGTTTAATAAAAGTTTAATAAAAAACTGTCAAAAAGGCAACAATATTTTCACATTATTGCAAATAATTTTAAAGAATATTAAATTTAATTCATTGTTATATGCCTTTCTAGGTTTTGTTTTATGTGCCCTGTCCATTTTATGATAATGTTTCTAAATTATTGAATATCAACTGGATTCCCGAATATTTATTTATCAAGATCAGTTGTCAAAGTGTGTCATCATTCCAATATTTTGTGAATTGAATAATTTTGTGCATCAGTTATATTGAAATCAATATAATACAGATAATGTGCATTATTTAATTATTGAAAGGAATAAATATCAAAGTGCGTCTATTGAAAGATCAATATTTACAAGTGATTGTCATTTGTGACTTTAATGTTGATTATTATGTATTTTTGTAAATATTATTTTAAGAAGGTGTATTTTATAAATGTAAATTATGTTTTTATATGTCTGTAAATAATTCTCGAGACCTAACCGCAGGCGCTTGCAGCCAATTTAGCACTAGTGTCGATGAAAAGTCGGTGCGGTGTCAATTGTGCTCTCAACCACGATTATTTAAAGGACAAAGAGGTTTGAATATCCACATTGGAAAAGTGCACTCGAATGTAACTAGCCAGGATACTTTTCAAACAAACCCAAATGCACCCCATACCTCAAGAAATACATCGTTTTCTTTTACACTAAGTCGGTTGAAGGGTTCTGTGGCAATAGTAAAACGAATACCTCGTGGTGCCCGTTTTACTGTTGCTGCAAGCCTTTCGGATTCTATTAGAAATGTTTTGGCAACGAATTCTATTAGAAGTTGGGAGTTACTTTTGACATTTGCTTACTTTAAACTGCATGCTAGAAAGGATGGCTTTAGCTCCCTTACTAAGATCATAAAATCGAATTGTTCTGACCCTATTTCCCTTGTAGATGTATTAAAATATCCCAATTTTTCGACTTCCAATCTCAAAAAAAAGATAGAACAAAAAGTTAGTGATGGCGATCTTAAGGGAGCTTCAACTCTCCTTTTTACCAATGACACTATTGCTACTGATTCTCCTAACACAGTTTCGGCACTCAAAGACAAGCATCCTTCCCCTTTACCATCATTTCATCTTCCAGATTCTCCTAAACCTGATGATATTTACCTGCAAGTATCTAGTAAAGACGTTTTGGCAGCGTTGATGTCCTTTAAGGGTGGTTCTGCAGGTGGTCTGGATGGGCTTTCTCCACAACACCTTAAAGATCTGGTGTGTAACTCGACAGGAGATGCAGGTAAAGCCCTCTTAGAGGATCTTACTCAGTTAATAAACTTTATGCTTGCAGGTAAAGTTAATGATAGCATTACAAGTATTTTGTATGGTGCGAATTTATGTGCACTAAATAAAAAGGATGGAGGCATCCGTCCAATTGCCGTGGGTAGCACATTCCGTCGACTTGCTTCCAAAGTCTGTTGTAAACACATTACTTCTATAGTTTCATCTAAGTGTTCTCCTGTGCAACTAGGCTTTGGAAGCAAGGCAGGTTGTGAGGCAGCAGTGCACGCAACTCGTACATTTCTTTTAAATAACGGAGGTGAAGTGTTGTTAAAGTTAGATTTAAAAAATGCTTTTAATTCGATTGATAGGGGCGCCTTGCTACAAGCAATCAAAACGAATACTCCCTCAATTTTTAATTATCTTTGGCAATGTTATAGTTCCCCATCTAAATTAATGTATAAAACCAATGAAATTCTCTCTTCTGTTGGTTGCCAGCAAGGTGATCCACTTGGGCCGGCCATTTTTAGTCTAGCCATTCATCCCATAATATCTCGTCTAAATTCAAAATTAAATGTTTGGTATCTAGATGACGGCACCTTAGGGGGTGAAGTGAATACAGTTTTTTCAGATTTAAAAGATATCATTCAAGATTTTTTAGCAATTGGCCTTAATATTAATTTTTCAAAATGTGAAATTTTTATTAATGAAAATTTGAACACCTTGGAAAATTCTACCATTATTAAAAAATTTAGTGAAATAGCACCCGGAATCAAAACTTTAACTAAAAATTCACTTCATCTTCTTGGTGCTCCAATATTTCTTGAGTCCGTGACACCTCTCATTGATAAATATATTCAGAAGTTCAACGATATTTCTCACAGACTTTTTGAAATTAAATCACATATGGCCATGTTTATTATCCGAAATTGCGTTTTCGTTCCAAAATTTACATATGTATGTAGGTGTAGTCCCATTTTTAAATCTACAAATATTTTATATACCGTTGATTCTATCATTAAAAGTACACTAGACCGAGTTTTAAATTGCCATCTTTCAGAAAATTCATGGTCTCAGGCTTCTCTTCCTATAAGGTTTGGAGGTCTGGGAATTCGCAAAATTTCAAGTGTAGCTTTACCAGCTTTTTTGGCTTCTTCATATAGCACCCAAAATCTGATTAATAAGATTCTGCATAAGTCTCATATAAATTATGAGGTAGCCTATATGAATGATGCCAAATCTGCTTGGAACTTGGCCTGCCCAGGGCAAAATTATCCTGAATTCAAAATTGTTCAGAGATTGTGGGACGAGCCGATTTGTAAATTATCTTTTAATAAACTTTTTAGTAATACACAAGATCTTAACGATCGGGCTCGTCTATTAGCAGTCTCTGAAAAGGAATCAGGTTTTTGGCTGCAAGCTTTGCCATCTTATAATTTAGCTACTTTTTTAGATGATATAAGTTTTTCTGTTTGTGTTTGCCTGCGATTAGGTGTGAAAACAAATGAGCCACACCGCTGTCTTTGTGGAGAAAACGTCACCCAGTTTGGCCATCATGGATTGTCTTGCCGCCGGAGTGCAGGTCGTTTGTCGCGTCACGCGTGCATCAACGACATCATCCGAAGGGCCCTTGTTACCGTCAACGTGCCGGCTGTCCTTGAGCCGAATGATATAGCACGTGACGATGGCAAGAGGCCTGACGGTATGAGTCTCGTTCCTTGGAAACAGGGGAGGTCACTTATATGGGATGCAACTTGTGTTGATACACTGGCTCCATCGCATATATCTTTGACCTCGATGCGCGCAGGTGGTGCAGCAGAAACGGCTGAATCTTCTAAGCGGCGCAAATATGCAGCTCTTGGGGAGGGTTACATATTTGTGCCGTTTGCGGTTGAGACACTGGGTCCTTGGGGGCCAGAAGCGCGACGATTTTTCAAAGAACTGTCTTCGCGCCTGGTTGACGTTTCAGGAGACCCAAGGGCTGGTGCGTATTTTGGCCAACGTATCAGTTTGGCCATACAACACGGAAATGCCGCAAGCATTCTTGGGACTCTCCCAAAAGGCAGCGGTATGGACTCTTTGTTTTATTTATAATTTGTATTATTTTTTTAGATTTAAAGAAATATGTTTTTTTTTTATTTTAAATAATTTATTTTGTATATAATGTACATATACTTGTAGTGATTATTGAAATATAAAAGGCTTTTATTAAACTTTATCTAATAATCTAATCTATAATAATCTATCTAATATCACGCGTGGTAGGGATAAGAAAAAGATGGCGCGTAACGGAAAAAAAAGATGACGCGTAACAGAAAAAGATGGCACGTAACGAAAAAATGTTACACTAAATTTTTTTCCAACCCCGATAAAGAAGTTTCACTTCAATAAACTACCTACATTGTAATATTGTTTCTTAGATATCTGTCTATCGCAGTCAGAATTAAAACGACAAAATGTTAAAAAACATTATTACTGAGTCTCAATCCACCATTTTTTGTGTAAAACAGAAACGCAGCACCTATGTTCATTTTTATTATATGTATGAATAACATCGTGTGGATGAATTCACATACAACTCGCGATGGAGGTAAAAGTTGCGAGCGTTGCTAATGACTAGCGCAATATACTGTGTGGATATCAATGTAAACACGAGTCACCAGTACTGCCGCACTTGTGCCAACCATTTTAGTATGAAAAAGCACTTAAGGATTTTTTTATTCGATTGAAGCAGTGAACGAGCATGCAGTCCATCCGATTCAAAGCCACTGCCGCCCATGGGCATCTGTGAGTTAACTTCATAGAAAATAGATTCAATCTGATGTCAATCACAGATGCGTTGCTACTCAACAGGATTAAGGTCTCGTCGTATGGAATGAGCATCGGCAACCACATCTTTACAACGAAACGTAAGAACTAGAAATCACGCTAGAAATAAGTGTGATGTTGTATCCCCTTTTTTTTTGTTTTCGAGGGGGAAACCTTTAAAAGGTACCCGACGACGTGGGAGCGACGCAGGGTTATGTAGGATTTTTACCGTTGGTATCCCCTATCGAACTACATTAGTTCTACCACCTGGCAAGGTAAGAAGATAAGAGGGACACGTCTTTTTCAAGTTGCTTGTGTGCCGAATAAAATCGGTCTTGAATAGCACTACTCCTCCACTTGGTAAATCCAGAAGTTTTCCATTTTCCGGATTGCCCAGCATCTTTCTGTGTAACGCCCAATGCGGTCACCACCAGAAATGCCAGGCCCGACAACTATTGGTAAAAGCCCCGTT
The DNA here is from genome assembly GCA_949699795.1 of Spicauda simplicius. Taxonomy (NCBI): domain Eukaryota; kingdom Metazoa; phylum Arthropoda; class Insecta; order Lepidoptera; family Hesperiidae; genus Spicauda; species Spicauda simplicius. The sequence continues at coordinate 5,915,464 of OX453069.1, forward strand.
AGTGGAGGCCTATTTCTTTCAGTACAGCTTAAAAGACTGTTGATATAATCCATAAATGGATATAAATTTATATCAACATGCCTCTTACTCTAACGGGAAATGTGGAGCTGGAAATACTTTAGACCATACATTATTACCATTAAAAGTATACTTGCTTAAAATACGTTTTTTTACACATCGATAAACAAATGTCATGTTAGTTAAATTTATATTTGTGAAATAGAGGATAATCGGGTAAATTTGGCATATCGTTCAGCGACAATGAAAAGAACGAACGACGCAAAATATAGCTAAATTTAAATAACAACTTTACCTTACACCGTAGTCTTTCATGCAGCGTATTAAAAAGTGACGATTATATAAAAGAACAACCATTATTATTATGCCCCTGTAATAACAGTGGGCTTTAAAATATTGTTACAATCCGGACACAATTTTTTTATTTTGTACCTAACGATATGGCAGCCGGGCTAACTGATGAAAAGCAGTTATCGCTCCTTACGGGCATTTAGAATTATAAAGGAGTCGCCAATGCATGTATTCCTGAGGCATTATTTCCTCAATAGTAAATTTCTTAATAAATCTTTTTATGTTCTCTACACATTATTTATATTTTTCTCCGTTTAAACTTAGACAAGCCATTTTTAGTTGCTAAAATTTACTGCTTTTTTATGGATCTTGAGTCTAACGACAAACCTGACGGTGTCAAAAATGGTCTAGTTCATTTTCCTTTTGTAGTTTTAGACTATAGTTGTAATTGGTTATTGCAACAGTTAATTTAAACTTGCACAATGTTTTGATATTGTACATTTAATTTTTTTGTTCACTATTCAAATAGTTTAATTAATCAAATAGGAATGTTTTATTATTTATTTCTAAAGTTAAGTGTACTAACCTATATGCCCGAGAAAGTAATTATTATTTAACATACATATATCAAAAAGTAAAATCAATACATCACTAAAATACACACATACGCCTAATGAGGGTTGACAATAGTCATCGTGCTTGGCATCTAAGCTGGTAGCCGCAATATGTATTCATGTTACATATTTGTCTATCTTTTGGGTTTAATCGATAGCTGCAATAATAGTTGCTTAAATCTATGTTTTCATGAGCAATGATTCGTATACCTACTCGTACTTACTTTATTATGTATTAGATTAGATTAACCCATTATCGCATACATTTTGCGTTGTACCAAATCTTAAATCTCTTGAATATTTTTTTTTTTGGCTTAAAATACCTTAATAGCATACATGTTATCTTAATCTCGTTAGGCTATCTATTACATTTTAATGATTCCATAGAAGTAACACTGTTAAAATATAAAACTAAGCTTAGGTAGGTAATTAAGGCTTATGACGAATTCTAACGGAATCGGTAACCAAAATAAAAAAAAACCCTTAAAATCCAAAGTGCCTACGTTATCGTATTATGTATGAGTACATTTTCGTTCGGCTCCGAAATTGCGCATCATCTTCGCGATCGGTCTGAATCAAGTTAAGCCCATAAAATATCAATCAAAATTGATCATCAAAGACATTAGCTTTACGACTTAATCGTTAACATGCTCCTCAGTAATGATAACTTACTTGACTTCTTCACGGACTCGATGATGACATCGATGTCCGCAGCACTCATATGCCCATCTTCGAGCATCTTCATTTTGATGACAGCCGGCAGATAGCTGCTTGAATAGGACACCTTGACGATTTTCGCTCACACTTGTCCTTAATACCTCTCCTTTTTAATTTAACACGCGAAATACGAGAGCACAACAGGCTGTTGTCTGTATTGCACTATCGATTGAGATGGGGGTAGTCGCGCGTGCGTGGTCCCTCTCTCCCCGCGTTCCCCGCATGCGCACTGAACCCGCCGCCATCTTGCGACCGGAAAGACGTCACTGACAGTCGCGTTGCCCATTTCCGGATTTTCGCGTCAACTTGCATCTATTGTTGAGCGTTCAATTAACGAAAGCGCTAAATGCGGGCCAGAAAATGGCAAAGCTATTCTTTCGTAATAACTACTCGCAATTTTACTTTCTCTTTGAAATATTGGAATAGTAAAATTCTAAGGCCGCGATTTTTCAAATAGCGGACGCAGAATTTAGTTAATTATTAATGAATGTTTGTCCAAGTTCAGGTATATCTCTCGTCAACCCATTATTGTCCCACTGCTGGGCACGGGTCTTCTCTCAGAATGAGAGAGTTTAGACCATAGTCCACCGGCCAGGCCAGGTGCAAATTGGTGGACCAGGTATATAATTTTGTATAAACATGCATTTTATTAAGGAGCGTAGCACTATAAACGAATATGTTTATATCTTCAGGCTTATTATTGTACTTATTAACTGTTTAATATTTCTGCATATCTATATTTATTTGCCTACGTTTTTTATAACATTAAATAGCAAATGAGCATGCAGTCTAACTGATAGAAAGTGACCACTGCTGCCCATATACATATTTTAGCAACTTTATACAGAACAAACTGAGACCAATCACATATGCAGTGCTTCTACTAAGGACTAAGATAGTCGACTTACATGAAAGTGAGCCGGCAACTACACCCTTACAATGAAAGAACCACTTCAGCTTAAAAAGCTGTAGTGGTGGTGCCACCCGGGTCAAAATAAACACTTTCTAACATCTTGCCAACATTTATGGTTTTTTTACAAATGAGTTGGTTAACTTAAAAAACATCATCCCGAATTTATTGTGTAGGTAGCGGCTATTTCTGTCTGGTATAATATATGCAAAACCAAAATTATGTAAAAAAACTATGTAAATTGATCCTATCGATATTCGTTGAATAAAATAATTTGAAAGTACCCGTAAACCATGTAGGCTATTATTTTATAACATAAAGCTCTTTCAATTTCTCAGTATGTATATAGCTTTTATGGATAATTCTCATAGTTTCATTTTCATTTTTATGGACTTGGGCTAATTAGGAGACTAATATAGCCTCGAAGGTATGCTTACTTATTCTAACTCTAACCTATTAACTATTACTCAAATATCAATTATTATTCTACTAACTTAATTTATTCTTCAGGTACTTCTAATTTAGATTATACGAAATCAAGATGCGACTTTCACAGGCTACGCCGTAGACCTCTACGCTGAAGCTGTCAAACTACAAAAATCCCTAACAGCGTTATGGAGAATGCTTAGATAAGTGAATTTCTCCTTTCCCCTATCAATCTACTTAGTAATTAGTTAGCCTGAGATGAAAATGTTCAAAAGCTAATTGGCTGGCTACATTGTTAGTGTCTAATTTATAGAATAGAATCTCTATATAACACATATAGTATAAAACAAAGTCGCTTTTTGCTGTCTGTCCCTATGTATGCTTAGGTCTTTAAAACTACTCTTGGGATATTAATGCAATTTTTTAATAGATAGAGGGATTCGAGAGGCAGGTTTTAATGTATAACGAAGAGAATGCGTGAGACGTCAGGTCAGGATGGTCGAGGTCTTGATTACTGTCCATTCTTGAAGATTTCAAGTCAAACACAGGAGTAAACTTCTTCGATTTATTCACAATTGACGAGGTCCGATCGCTTTGACGGTTAAACAAGAAATCTTTTCTACCGGCGTTCGCTCGCCTTTTTATAACAATGTTTGGTGGTGTGACAATAACATATTTATGGAGGGTAAACTAAATTACAATTCTAAAAATCATTAAATGTTGGTAATTCAATAAACAAACAATTTTCGATCTTTAAACTAAGTAAAATAATTATTATCGGCGACGCTGGTTTTTTTTTATAAATACGCAGTGTCGCGCCGACATGTATAATACATATATTTAATATAGCAGAGAAACACTGATCATTTTAGATTATAGATTTATATGCAAAACGAAGTTCACCGGGTCAACTAGTAGGTCATAAAACAGAAACCATAGCAGAGCAACTAGAATTTTTTATGAAAACAAAAAACCCGACTGCTTAAGCCACAGTACTTGGCTATTATGCTGGGTTAATGAAAAAAATCGTCTTTGCAGACGCCATATTTAAAAATTATTCGTCGTTTTGATTCCAATGATGTCACATGGTACAATCCTTCAAGCCATAGGAAATGGACATAAATCAAAATGAAATATCTTTATTTTGTATAGGCCTACGGGGGCACTTCCAAATAGTTACAATTTTTTTTTACACTACCACCGGATCGTAACACGACCTCAACTGAGAAGATCCAAGCGGGTTTACCTTTTTTGTTATGTTGTATTATTATTTTTTTAATCATATTTTGCTCTAGGACATACATACGCTCGAAAAACATTACCCTCCTTTTGATGCAATTGGGTAAAAAAGCACACGAGAATCTTAATCCAGGTGCACTAATGATTGCAATAAGATAAAACCCACCAAACCACAAAATATAGAATTCTCAAGACTTGGTTTAATCTTGCATGCTATCAAAGATCGTATAGGATCAAGAAAAGAAACGATAGATGTTATAAATTATTTTATTGAAAATCGTAAATAAATTTACATAAAATATTAATAAATATCATTACATCACAATGTACGTGTACAGTGTGTTTGTTGCGTGACAGCGAGGCTGCGTGTACATCGAATGTGTGAGTGTGGAGTGAGTGTCTAGTAGCCAGCCAGCTCGGCGAAGGTGGAGTCCATCTCGTCAGCCAGGCTCTTGTACCGGTCCTTGTTGATGCCCAACTCGTCTGCACCCAACAAAACAAGTTAGCAACACATAATAAGAAACTAGTGAGAAGCGCAATTTGCATAGAGGGCGCTGCAAACCATGCTCAAGTACCCGTAGAAGTCGATTTTGAAAAAAAATCGTGATATACAGCACCCTATAGTCAAATTTTATAACCCTTCTCACTCTCGTCAAGAATCTACTAAACTAATGAGATCGAATGATATGACCAATATTTTTAAACAATGTAAGAAGTCTCGTTCCTATGATCTAGAAGAAGTAAGAAATCCAGATAGAATTAATTGTTTTGTTACAAATTTGTTTAATAGAAAATTTATTGCAAAAGCATACGGCTTTATAAATTTAAGTAGTTTAATTTGAAATTTAATTGATTAAAAAATAAAAAGTACCTTCCAAGCATTGATCCGCGACGGTAGCAGCAAAGCATAAGACATTAGTTACAACACAGAAAGCAGGGCATTAAAACACGATTCTTAGAGGATTGTCGTATTATAATTTGTTCCCAAAATTGAAATAATTCTAGATTTCGAAAAGACAATCCTCTAAGCTCCGATGAAAAGTTTAAGGTTCATTAGAAGAAGTAGAAATTAAAGCGATACTACGTTACAACTAAGGTACAAATACGGGGAGTTCCAATGATAGTGGATATCTTAAAAATATGCGTATTTTTAGGAAAAAAAATGTTTGTAGAATTTAATTTTGTTTGGAAGGATGACCTAAAATGGACAAAAGGTAGTGTAATCAGACGGATATGTCTTAAACTAAGTGCTAGGGGTAGTTAGTATCCTGTGAGCTCGGCGAATGTGCCATCCAAGTCATCGCAAATCGCCTTGTATTTCTCCTTCTCGTTGAACAATGCGTCTGTAAAATTTGTTATTAGATAATTTTATGCGAAGAGAATCACCTCGAAAACCTATTAAGAATCGCAGATAAACAATATGAATATAGTCAGTTTTATTAGAATGTTCTGATTAAAAAGCTTGGCATGTTTTGAGAGAAGTCATACCGTTCCGTTTTGGTTTAATTGTTAGAATTCGATCATTTCTTGATTAAATTTAGAATATGTAATTTCAAAAAAATATTTTTAAAGTTTTTTTATTTCGAAATTATTCTTAGAAGGCTCAAATTGTCACAAATATTATCTTAACCACAACGTATATTAAGTTACAGAGACATCTAAGAATGATCTCTAAGAATTTTTGATAGTAAGTTGTGTGAGAATCCGTACCTTCGAGCCTGTCGACTTCCTTCTGCAGTTTCTTGACGGTCTTCTCGGCGTACTCAGCGCGGGCCTCGGCTTCCTTGAGCTTAGACGTGAGGGTCTTCAGCTGCTTCTTGAATTCTTCAACACGCTGGTTGGCCTTCTCTTCGGATACTTCCAGAGATTTTAAGGAGTTACCTACAACCTATGGGACCAGTGCGATTTGTAAATTAATGTTGTCAGTTATAAAATTACAAAATAATACTAGAAGAAAAAAATATAAAATAAGATGGACTTGGTATTTTTTTAACAAGAGACCTAATTTAATTGTAAGCTAAATATAAGTTATACCTGAACACAAGATATGATAAGTTATTATAAATGGATTAACTTCCAAGTAAGGAAACAAAGGACAATTAAAAAAACATTGTTAAGCATAATGGAATTATAGATTTAAGTTTAATTTTCATATGACTCATGAACTTGTCAAAAATCGTAGTTAAAATATTCTAACTAGAAATAATTATTTCTTAAAGGAAGTTCCCCGTATTTCGGCGACCCATCCTCCGAATAAAATTCTGATTTATCCTTGAGTAGTATGAATTCAGCTACACTAATGTTTATATTTCAAAAGTATACCTTCAATTCCTCCTCAAGTTCTGAGATCTTGGCGTCTCCAGACTTGACACGGTCCTCAGCGACTTCAAGCTCGTCTTCAACGAAGGCCAGCTTGCGGGATACCTTAGGACAAGATAAAAATATTTAGAATATATTTCTAACAAGTATATCGTCCAAAAAGTAACTATACTGATTCAATACTATATTCAAATCCTCCTAAAGTGTTCAAGTTATATTCAACAATATTTTTTTACAATTTATAAATTGCATTGCATTCGGTGACCCGCGTGGCGCAGCGGTTACCATACCAGTCTGACGGGCAATGGGTCCCGCGTTCGATTCCCGGCCAGACAGGTATCTGAATGATGAGTTTATATTCCTGTTCTGGGTCTGGGTGTTTGTGTATTCGTGTTGTGTGTATCTATTCCTACTGTGGGGCTATGAGTGTAGAAACCGTGTTTTTTCATTGCACGATTACATTGGCTTCAAAATTCTAATTTCAATTTTTAAGTTAGTTTCCATTTATTTGAAATACCTCGTCGGATTTGCCGTCAGCGTCCTCAGCGAGCAGACGGGCTTCCTTCAGCTGGTTGGTAAGCTGGTCCATACGCTCCTCGTCTTGTTGTGCCCTGTTCTCCAATACTTTGCACATACTGTAAATAAACGTTATATTTTGTAAGTTATTTGTTTTTCATCGTCAATATTATTAATTATTCAATGGAACATGAGATATTACGTTCAATTGTCCTATGATATTTTTTATGTTTGCACATACACAAAGTACTCATAAGTCCTACGATGAACAATCATTAAGACTTTTTAATTTACGATTACTTACAAAGTAAAAGTACAAAAAAAACATAACGGAAATTTATGCATTTCGTTGGAAGGAGGAGACAGCATATATGTAGTTAATTTCAGGATCCTTACGTAAAATCTCTATAATTATGTAGAGTTGGTTACATCTATGGGTAGCAGTAGTCACTTGCCGCCATGTACACGGCATGTTCGATGCTACTACGAATAAAAACCTCAAGAAACCTCCTTGTCAAAGGCTCCCTATACTCATCTATTAAGGCATCGTGAACGTGGCTAGCATGTCTTCACTTCCTTACGATATAAATATATTTTGTCTCATTTACGCTAATTTATACGTTTTAAATCAGCACTCACCGGTTGTTTTCATCAGCAGCCTGCTGGGCCTCGAGCAGCTTCTGCTGGGCTGTGCCGGACCTCTCCTCAGACTTCTCCAAGTCCTCCTCAATCTGCTGGACTTTCCTGTTCATGGAAGCGACCTCAGCCTCAGTGGCTGCCAGCTGCTTCTCCTTCTCTTCCAAGTCTTTGTTGGCCTGCTCCAATTTGTTCTTGTTCAGGATGAGATCTTCCTCAACCTGGGCAAGCTTCTTCTGGAGTTCACGGACTTCCTCGTTGACCTGGAATGGAGTGCAATTTCTTAAGTATTTTTGCTACTTTTTCCTTAATAATAGGAATTTTATTATATATCTAAACATTAAGATAGCTTTTATAGATTAACTAAGCAATTATGGTCATGCTACATCAAGTCGGTACTCATTATTACATTGACTCCCGAAAGCCTAAACCATGGACGTTTTTCAAACGGAAGTTCAATACATTCTTTTTTAATTGCGACATGTGCATTTAATCTGGGATATTTTCCTTCGTATGCTTAATTATAATTAGTTCTTTTAATTATGTCTCATGTAGATTTATTTCACAGCCCAAGCATATACGCAACAATGTAGTTTCCTAACACTGATATGTGTGTAGGTTCATCAGTTTTATTAAAAATGTCTTATAATATTCTTTTATATAATATTCTCTTCTTACTGTTTCTTTAGTAGAATTAGTTATTGTATAAGTTTTGTCTTCTTTTCTAACAGTCTAACAATTTAGATAAGGATCTTTTCTTATGGTCGTACATTGAATAACTTTGAAGACAAGTTACCTTCTCGGCACGGAGGTTGGCATCCCTGGCCTGCTGTTCGCAGGTGTCTGCCTTGTCCATGGCATTGTCCTTCTCCAGCTTCATCGCCTGCATCTTCTTCTTGATCGCGTCCATGGTGGCGGCTTTGTGTCTTTACGGTCCGGTCGAAATAAATACGCCTGGAAAGTAAAACATCTTGTTAATGTTCGAGTCTTTTTTTTTATCTGACTGAAGTAGCAAACGAGCATGCAGTCCACCTGATAGTAAGTGGCCACTGCCGCCCATGGACATCTGTAATCAACTTCATACAGAACATGGCTTCCATTTGAAGTCAATCTCAGATGCGTTGCTAGTCCCGAGGACTATGATGTTCGCCTCATGTGAAAGTGTGCCGGCAACCACACCCTTCTATCGAAATGCAAGAAATGCTTCACGTTAGAAATAGGTGTGGCGGTGGTACTTCCCCGGTCGAACTACACTGGTTCTACCATATGTAATTTCTTACAGATAGACTCTGCAGGGTCTTTTGCATTCTTACTCTATTTTCTATTTTTTAACAAAAAAATTGTAACGACCTTCATCTGACAGTAAGGGTCTACTGCAGCCCACGGACATCTGTAGTCTAATCAAGATAAGATCAAGATGTCCGTGGGCATCTGGACAGCAACGCATCTGTAGTCAACTTCTCGTAAGACAAGTCTTACGTGAAGTTATCCCTGTTCCTAACATATCCTTCAATTCACCACAGATTCACTTCAATTAACACTTCTGTTCTTGTCCAGAAATAAATGAGTAGGTGTTACGGTGTCGGAGATAAACTATATGAAATCACAACTTAGGAACAACAATGCATAGGTCCAACATCATATTTTATTGTCATACTATCATTCATACTAATATTATAAAGGCGAATGTTTGTGAATTTTCATAAAATTTGGTAGGGAGTTAGCTGACATATTGGACATATAGGCTACTTTTTAGTGTGGTAAAGTATCTTATTCCCACGGGACAATCGATACATCGATTTTGTTTAACGCGGGTGAAGCTGCGGGATTCAGCTAGTATAATATAAAAGTTAGTAAGTTTATTGCATGTACCACGTAAGAATACTAACTCAAACGTTTATAATGCAAACGTAACTTTTAAAATAAGATTACTAACTTTTCATAATCATAATCATGCTAATCCATTAGTACATCTGTTCATATTCAACCCGAATGATATTTTTTATTTGCTTATGCTATTTTACGATCAATTCCTAATAAATTAGGAGGTGTAATAGCTTTAGTAATATCAATTTAAATTTTACCTATTCTTCCATTTACTTTTAATAAAAAAAATCAAGATACTTTTAACCTTGATATAAATAAGATACGTAAATTCCATTGAAACTTAGGAACAGTTTAAAATACTCCTCACCAGCACCGCTTATAAACGTCATCATCATAAATTGTAATATATTTTCATATTTGCATATATTATATCAACTTCAGCGGACGCTTAGAAAGGGGAAGAATATTCAAATTGTATATGGTAATGTATTGCTTATATCACTTGAACCAGTTTGTAACAAAAGAGATTTTGCTATTGTATTACTCCTGTTTTGAAATGTAAACCTGCTGTGTTCTGGTTTTTATAAGCACATCGTGCTTGGTATTTAAGCACATCGTGCTGGATGTGAGAGCCTGAAATCAGGAAATTTAATAAATAACTTAAAGATAAGCTTTTATGGTCGCCCTTTGCAACATATAGGTTTGCAATTAAGAAAAATAACTATATCTTCTTTATAAAAATGAATGTTTGTCTGTATGTCCTCTATAGACTCGTATATTAATTTGATCATTTGATGTGTTTAATTCTTTAGCATAGTTGTTATTCATGAGCTCGCGAAGGTCTCTGGTGTATTTTTTTTGTGATGGCGTAGCAACGCGCGCAGGGTACAGCTATTCCATTATAAATAATTGTTGAATTATCAGATGAACATAATATAGGTTTCCTCTATTGAAGGATTTTGCCTATAGCCACCACGCCAGTCATGAAGCTTGGTGACCTAAGTAGGTGTTAATAAAATAAAGGACAACTTTGCTGCCCATCTGAATTTTATCACTTAGTAGCTACTATAATATCTATGGATAGAGACAGAGTGGTGCTATTCAAAACCGACATCCCTGGATAATCTGACGACCCGCTTGACGGAACGGTTACCATACCGGTCTGAGGCGCAATGGGTCTCCGGATCGATTCCCGGCCAGACAGAATATCTGAATGATTGATGAGTTTGGATTCATTTTCTGTTTGTGTATTCGTCTTGTGTGTGGTACCCACGACACAGGAGAAAATCCTAGTGTGGGGCTATGATCGTATAAAGCGTGTTTTTTTTTTGCAAAAAAATAATCAATTAGAGCTTAGTGTGATACAAACATATTTGATACAATTACCTTCTGTTATTTTTTATAGTACTCTTACTTCGGTCATGAATCAAACACGTCATTCGACTGCAGTTGTTTGAAAACGCTCTTAAAAAAGCATTCATTACGAGGTATAATGTAACAGAATCGTTTGCCCGCACGGCGAATGCTTCAGCTATTTAGTTTTATAATAGCGTTCACGCTTGGCTCCTCGCCAAAACCCAGCAGGGCTATTCAGTTCATGATCCTGTTATCGAAATATTTTAACAATAACTTTTTAATGGAGTTCACGGCCCAATTTCATTAATATAATTATGTTTTTAACACGACTTGATGTTTTAGGTCATGTTTTAAGAAAACCCGTTGAATAGCTATAAAAGTTAACTAAGCCGGTAGGATTTATTTTAATCCACAAAACACCGTTTCTTTTAAAATATTCGGGTATTTTATTTCAATATAACATTATAACATGTAAGTATTGCTAAGTTACAGACAAATTCTTAATTTCATTTATTTACTTATACATTTAGAAGGTCGTAGAACCAGTGTAGTTCGACCGGGGAAGTACCACCGCCACACCTATTTCTATCGTGAAGCATTTCTTGCGTTTCCATGGAAGGATGTGGTTGCCGGCAAAATTTTATATGAGGCGACCATCGTAGTCCTCGGGAGTAGCAACGCATCTGTGATTGACTTCAGATGGAACCCATGTTCTGTATGCAGTTGATTACAGATGTCCATGGGCGGCAGTGACCACTTACCAGGTGGACTGCATACTCGTTTGCTACTTCAGTCAGATAAAGAAATAGAACGTTTGCAATTGCACTGATATAACCTGAATGAAAAGCTTTTCAGTAATTTGTTCCGGTCTGAAAGATAAGCGGGCGTTGTAAGCACCACTAAATAAAGTCTAATTGCCCTAAACGTAGCTGAATGGCGGAGACGGGGTAAACAACCCTGTTTTTATTCAGATAACTTTCCTTGATATTGTCCTATTTAAGATGAAATGCGAAATATGGATGAGGAAAAGAAAATGCTATTAAAATTTAAAATTTTACTTACGAATTAATTGGTACATACTAAATATACTTAAATTCTGATAATAATTTAAGTATAAAATAAGTGATATTTTTTCTTAGGTATCTACATATTATTTATACTCTACGATTGGGTGACATATGAAAATACATATTTGATATAACATATACTTAACTCATTCAATATCTGAAATTAAAACATTTAGCAAATACATACATAATTATCATAATACAGTGTTATTTTTCAGTACTTATCTGTTATTCTTTAGTTTCTATACCTGTATATACAGTTATATCAATATTAAATATTTTTCTTTGTATGTATATTTAGTATATTTAGTAAATATTATCTTTAGCAAGCTAAAGTATCATTTGCGTTAGACTAATTTAGCGACAAAAAATGGCGTACATTTTTTTTTTATAAATTCAAGAATATTTATTCGGATACTGCGGAAGATCAGCGCTGGTTGTCCTCGGATGCCAACATAATGCTGAGCAGTGTCCAATTCGTGATGTTTTGCACCTTCTTTTCTCTTTGTAAATATTGTTTTCGTGTAGTTAAGTGTGTATAAACTGAACGAATAAATGATTATCTTATTTTATCTATTTAGATTATCACAATTAATAAAGCTATTTTTTTATTTAAGGATATAATTGGTAAAGATATTTTACTCAACAACGACAAATACCTATTCTACCAAAATAACAATCACACTTCTCCCTAATGTATTTTATTTGACGTTAATCGTTATTCGGTCATAAGGCCAAAGTACCTAAGCTAAATACTAAAGGAAAAATCGTTACCTTTATCCTTTCTTTTGTATAAATACTAAAAGAAAAATCGTTTATCCTTTCTTTGAAACGTATTGAAAGGAGTTATAGTAGATAGCTTTATACTAAGCACCTAAAAATGACTGTTTTCTTTTGTTCAACTAACTCAAGTACCTAGAACAGTAGTCAATTAAAATAACTGTAATTGTGTCTAATTTGTTTCGTATTTTCTTTTTCGATTAGATAACTGTGGTGTATATCGTGTATATCAGATATAAGATGTAAGCACAGATTTGTGTGCATAATGTATCTAATTGTTATCGCAATAACTTTAATTGAAAATTATCAATATTCGACTTTAATTTAATCTTATTATTCATATTATTATTATTATTATTATCATAAATGCAGTATCTGTCAAGTTATTATGTATTGGAAGTGTTTTAAGCAGCGTGTTTTGTTGTTTTGTTTCTAGGTAGCTAACATATCGTCGTCAACCCATTCTTGTTCCACTGCTGGGACGTCTTCAGAATGAGAGAGTTATAGGTCATAGTCCACCGCGCTGGCTAAGTGCGAAATGGTAGACTTCACATACATTTGAGAATTTTGCTCTTTGAAAGAACTCTAATTTGAGTAGCTTTCCTCACTTTAATTTCTAATACGCACAAAATGTTAGTCAAATATGTGGTGCGTGCCAAGGATTTGAACCTGTAACCCTCGATTGCCTCAAACAACAAAATGTTACAACCAACAAAAAAATGTTATAAATCGCAATTCTACAGAAATATGTGTGTGGCATGTTTATATGTCAGACGTTTAAATATAAGTTCCATCGGCCGTAAAGCAACCTACTAAAAGCGAAAATGCGTTGTGCCTGGAACCAATGCGAAAATAACGCGCGTAGCATGACGTGAAGCTATTTTTGGCGGGCTGACAAGTGTTACCGATGTTGTTAGCAGAAATAAACCAGTTTTCAACGAGTACAGCCGACAGCTGGGAGAGAAATTTGAGAATTTACAATCGATTTCATATTTTAAATGTCTTTTTTTATATTGTTAATGATTTTTTTTTATACTTAAACCTAACGATAAAGCAGACGGGCTACCTGATGGAAAGTAGTCACCGTCGCCTATGGACACTTCCAACCGGAGTCGCCAATGCATCGCCGACTTCGAAGGAGAGCTTTTTTCGCACCTTTTTTGAAGAGCCGCATGTCATAACGCCCCGGGATTATTGAGGTGTTCATACTGTGATGAAATTCTTCTATGGCACAAACTTTATTACAGGGAAATACATAGGTATATCTTGTAGGTATCCTTGGTTTATTGCAATGTTCTTCTTAATTGTTTTAGATGATTACTTTAATTGTATATTTCATTACTTTTAATTTTTACAATACCATTTTATTTATGTGTATGATATGATTAAAATCATGTCGTAGGTAATAATAATATTAGGGTTGGTATATCTCTTATGTAGGTACGCCTATAACCTTTACGTAGTAAATTGAATTTAACTTTAAGTGTTAGTTAAAAATAAATTTTAATGTTAAAAAAACCTTCAGTTTTAAATAAACATACGTAATTAACCAAATTTCCGGTATGTAACGAAGAACGAAAAAAATATCTTTAGAAAATGAGTCTTAATTACGTCATAATTATATAATTACAATGAAATTCTATACAAAAATCCCCGTCCTCCCTATGAGAATGAAGTTCGAAATATAGGGCAACGAATGTAAAAACAATACAGCAATTAAAGGAATTACTAAGAAAAAAGACAAACCCACTGAGTTTCTTACCGGATCTCCTCAGTTGAGATCGTGTTCCGATTCGGTGGTAGTGTAAAATAATAATATATGTAACTGACAATTTGTAAGTGCCTCCGTAGGCCTATGCAAAATTTAAATGTGGAAAAATCTTTATAACCAATACCTAAACTAAAAAATAAACTAATTCTCACTTAATCGCTACCAAGTATTCATCTTATTTAATGTTATTGTTTATAATAACTTATTATTAAACACGAGTTTAGGCCAAATCGGGATAATTAAACAAATAAGGCTTAAATTACTCAAAAGATCCAAGCCAAGTTATAAGTTTTGTTTAGTTTAATTATAAGTTCAACCCATTTAAATTTAGATATAGGTGCCCTTGTATCTACTTTAAAATTAAAAAATAGACAGCCGATAATGATCTTGAAAACTTTTCAAAAAGTTTTTTTTTTATTATAGGTAGTTATAGAAGTAGAAAACGATTCGATACGATAACTCATGATATATAGCAACTGAGCCCAAAAACATCCATAATCAAACCGTAAATAAGTTCATCTACTTACATGAAGTAGACCATAGTTTCGTTAAATAAGGAACGCCTAAGTTGGAACGCTTCATATAAGTAGGTACGTCACCCTTATCACACCCATAAAACTAGAATGTCCATACATTTGATCTCCTAAAACGTTTTAGAATTCCTAATGTGACGATAAAGAATATAGAAAGAGCTATCTCGGAACTGGAACATACTTAAGTAGGCTACTTTAATTACGTTTTTTAAGTAACCCAAGTTCAGATTAAGTGTAATCTAGTCTATCCTAAAGGAACATAAGTTTGAGCCTGAGGTATGTTTATCTTCAAAATTACGTGTTAAGCCAAAACCGCGCTGGTTAGCTTTTGATCTTGTGCCAAGATTTTCTCATCTGCGTCCTGTCACACCCGCTATTAATTAATGGATAAAATTGATTTAAATTTACATACGCCTACGTACATTCTTCATAAGACATATATCTACCTATCATAGTGTATTATTCGACAATATATCAACAATTATAAACATGTATTTTTTGTGATTGACAGCTAAGTACTTACCCATAGATCAAATGAAGTTAAAATGCTTATTATTGTTCATATATTATATGAATGATTAAAATATATAGATCAATAATGAATTAATAATAAAATCACTTCAGCTAGGAGTCGATGCTGAATCACTTTCAATAAAAGTTTGTAATTTTAAAAAGCACAACTTTGAAAAACTGTATG
This sequence comes from Spicauda simplicius, assembly GCA_949699795.1. Taxonomy (NCBI): domain Eukaryota; kingdom Metazoa; phylum Arthropoda; class Insecta; order Lepidoptera; family Hesperiidae; genus Spicauda; species Spicauda simplicius. Next base: position 5,931,181 of record OX453069.1, read on the forward strand.
AAAATCATCCTAGAAAATATGTGATACTGGATTTTAATTCTACGTGACAAAATAATAGACTCTTAAAATATAACTGTATGCAATTCGTTGTCAGCTTATTACAATTACCCTCATTTGTAAGCTTTTAATGGAGTCATTCATCTATTATGACATTTTTCAAATTAGTTAATTAATTAGTTAATCAATTAGTTTATGATAATACGTAACTTTGCTTATATATTAAGATCAATTATATGCCCCCCTTGATATCTATATTTGTTAATGTACAAGTATCTGATAAGACATAATAATTGAATATTTTTAAAATAGATCTTTACCTCTACTATTAATCAAGTATTGAGATATGTCTACAGTATAAAATAAAATTTTAATTTGCTTTCATTATTTTTATACCTTATCATGGGGCTATTTAGTGATTCTATTAATGGCATGCTGCTTTTAATCTGAAACCTGTATTAACATGTAGTATTAGACGATAATCGAAAATATACATTTAAAAAGAATTTAAATATTTATAAAATAAAGAGTGTCTGAACGCGAATATTATATATAAGTATAATATGTAGCAATATAAAATTTGAAGAAAGCTCAATAGGAACCGTGTATTATGTTTCTAGCTATGTTTGGAAATGTGTGGAACCGTGTAATGTAATGTTTGCGTGCAATAGCATACAGTAATGCCAATTCCTAAATAAAGGTGGCGCCAAATGTAATTAGACACCTGCACCGAATGCTTTGACCGTCCCCATTCAGGGATATATGGGACAGGTCTGCGTCTAAATAAAAATTGAGACGAGTTTCCTCATATCGCTAAATAAATACTGTTGCTCGAATGCCGCAAATAGGTCGAAAGCGATGCGCGGCGGCGCGCGGGGAACACTATTTTCAGCGAGGTCGCGCGCGCGCTGAAACCCGAGTCACATCGAAAAACGCACGCGTTCCTCGACTCCAAGCTCTCACACGTCTTCCGAACTTCCTTACTTAGTCTAACACGTCCGCGAACGAACAGAAGCTTGGATACTCCCGTTCAACCACTATTCACTGATCACGATCCTTGCAAGGTTTCAGGGGTCCGGTTCCAGGGGTATCCAGGCTGCTGGCGGTGCGCGGGCGCAGCACTCACCTCACGAACGGGCTGTTCACACGGCGGAGCGACACGCACTGCGGCCGCCCGCCCTCGTACTCGCTCCGCGCGCCCGCCCGACTATTTTCGGTGCCAAAAATCCAGGATTCCGATCCGCCATCGCAATCGCGACAGACGCCTCGACCACTGCACTCCCACTCAGAACAATACACGTCCGCTTCCCATAGAATGGTGGTTCCAGTCTTGAAGTTGAAGGTGCTTTTGGAATTTCCTTCTAACAAAATTTTATTGGAATTACACATTATGTACGAGTAGCTTAAGTTAAATGTATTACAAGAATCGTGTCTCAAAAATAACGATTACGCCTTCTGTTGTTAGATATTCAATAAATTGGAGATGCTATCGACCCGAGCATCTAATGTAATAGCTATACAAACCTTATATCCAACTTAGGAAAACACCGAATTTATTCATGAAGGAGTATCCATGAGCTTCAAACATGTCATAAGGTCAAGGAGCAGATTCCAATATAGCAATATAGTATGCTAAATCTATCCCATAATTAAAAATAGAATCTGAATGTGTATACTGTTTTAATGCTGGAACATTATCCAAATTATGTAGGTACTGCTGGTTTTAGCAATGATCCAGCCGCAGTCTGTGAGATAAAGAGGTTGTGTCAACTTATTCTTTAACAGAAAAGGTAAAGTAAAACATCTCTCAAATTATATATTTATTAACTCTCTATTGGTGTGACTTCTAGACACCAAAAACTACTATGAAGAGTTGGCAAAGGAAATTGCAAAAAATCTCACATGTTTAACGCCCTGATTATAAATTTGAGGGTCTTATATTTTAAGGTCCTACCTCAAGAGATCTTTTATTCAGGATAACCCGTCTACTTAACGAAAAATAAATACTATCAAATTAATTCCAAGACCATGTGTCAAATAGCATTGAAGCGGCATTCATCTCTCATCGATGAACTAATTAAAGAACAAAACAATACTTTGCTATACCTAGTAGTATATTTATCTATCACTATACATAAGTATCTCATGTACGAGTACAATAGAAATAGATGTTTCTTTTGTTTTAGATAACGTATATCGTTCAATCGATGGAGACATTTCTTTGAATCCTGTTAAATAACGAATTAAAAAATTTACAATAGCATTCTTTCTCATTCTGATAGGTTGTGATCACATTATAAACAAAAAACAAACATTTCTTGTTAAAAGTATAACAATAGTGGTAAATATTTTTTTCTATCTTAACAATACCTTTACGACTCTGGTTTACCTAATTCTAACGATAAAAAGGAGGAGTATGCACGAAATTTCTAAAATAACTATATTTTAATTCGCCGGATAAAATGACGTGTGAAAAATTAGAACAATATTTTATTTGTTGGTAGGCAATCTCAACGGAAACTAATGTATGTAATGAAACTCGATAGCATACACATTACATTCAGTAAAATGAAAGTTAGTAGATAGGTACCAGTATGGTTTCATCGGGATGTACCGGATCTCAATGCCGTACCTATTACTAGTGTAAAACCTTATGTTTCAGTGGAAGTAAAATGAAGAAGCTGAAGTGAATGCTGAAGAAGCTTATGTCAATATATGTATTTCTATAGAAAAAAAACGTGCGGCACTCAGGGACTGCCGCGGTAAAGCTATTGCATAGCATTTTTAACAACTTATGCCATCCATCCATCCATCAGCCTTTTGATGTCCACTGCTGAATATAGGCCTCCCCTAAATGGCGCCACTCCAACCGGTCCTGTGCCTGAATCCAACGGTTTCCCGCTGTCTTCTTCAGGTCATCGGTCCACCTGGTAGGGGGGCGACCTGTACTCCTTTTGCCCAAACGTGGTCGCCACTCGAGGACCTTTCTTCCCCATCGGTTATCGGTCCTACGAGCGATGTGGCCGGCCCACTGCCACTTCAGCCTGCTAATTTTGAGAGCTATGGCTGAAATTCCGAGCATAACCCTCTCCATAGCACGCTGAGCGACCCTGAGCCTCCGAATGAGGCCTACCGTGAAGGACCACGTTTCGGCGCCGTAGGTCATCACTGGCAACACACATTGCTCGAATAATTTCGACTTCAGGCACTGAGGAATTTTGGACGAGAAGATACTACGTAATTTCCCGAACGCAGCCCGTTACACGTTACATACACGTTAAAGGAACGTTCGGCCGGGGTACGTGGTAGGCGGAGTGGGTGTGTTAGGATTTTTTCATTACGGAATTTCTTGATCCGGTCGCCGCACTCAAAGCCCGCGATAAAAGCTACGCAATAGCTTAACTATTGTATTTGAAATTAGTTATGTAATATGTTCTAGCGTCAGTGAACAATTCATATTTTATGAAACACTATTTCTTGATACAAAAGACATTACTTTGAGTTTGTTGTAACAATTCGACTTGCCTGCCCTTAATTCTGTCTCCGACCTTCCAATGAGTTAGCCTCATTACAGCTACAATCATTTCTTTATTTACATTTCTTATTTTTGTCTCATCTTTAAATAGGTACTCTAATATACCCTGGTACAAATAGTTGAAATTTAAGACGGTACTAATACCATTAATTGCCTAGAAGTAGGAATTCAGCTCAGGAGCGATTCAATTCTTTACACAAAGGTACCATAAAAGTTACTTAATTTGTTTGATAATAGTATTTTTTAAGATAACCCCCACGCCTGAAAATTGTAAATAACATCCTCAAATTTCTACCTATACCTGCAATATGTACAGGTACAAATTTGAAAAACCCTATGTCAGCTTAAAAATATACTGTTTAGCAACTCGTCATTGTGAAAGGAGATTCATGTCCAACAGTGGGACTGGAATTAATTGATGGTAAATAAAACAAAGTCTCATTATATATAAACGTATATTTTCAGAGTGGAAAGGTTCTCCAAAGCTTCAACACACTTTATAAATAAGAAAAGCTACTTCTGCTTTAAAAGTAGCCCAACGGCCTTGGAATATAAAATATTACGATTATTAAGATTATGGAAAAGCTTATAAAACTTCGATAACCTAATGTTTTGCTACGAAAGTCACTGTTAATGAAACACATTAATCGATTCACGTATTTCAACGTAGAGGTCAGATATTAAACTACGGTACAGGTTTTTAGTGCTTTTTCCCACCCATCCTCATTACATTTGATGAACTGAGTGGCGAAGCGGGTACCATACCGGTCTGACACGCAGTGTGTTCCGCGTTCGATCCCCGGTCGGACAGGCCGCTGAATAAATGAGATTTTTGTTTTGGATTTGGGTTTTTTGTATGTCCGTGGTACCCACGACATAGGAGAAAAATCCTTGTCACATCACATCACATTACGCTTTCATTGTGTTGACGACACTCACTTTACTCACTCGATTTACTAGTGAACATTATTTTTAAAGGTAGGTACGTATTTGTTGAGATAATATTAGAAAAGATCAATACTTTTGTAACTGAGCGTGCGCATCGACACAAATGAAAATTCAATTCGATGTGAATTGCAATAATGTGTAATACGTGTTACGTACCCCTAATTTACGGGTTTTATATTTTGTTATTGTGAATGTGAATGATATATTTTTGCATCCCCAAAGCACTAACTAAACCTGTAACGTAATTTAAACTTGACTCCTAACTTCAACATACTGTGACGGTATTATTTCCCGCTAACTGTTCAATTAGTACAATTCTGAATATAATATTTAATTGTATAGCAATGATTACAAAATCTATAACATGTATTTAAAGGAAAAAAATAAATATAGGACGCTTTTTCAAATATCTACACGATTATAAAGGTCGGTACATAATAACTCGTTTCTTTATCATAAGATTGAATTTTACTACGTAATAAGAAAGTTAATACAATAATTGCTTTTATCACAACAAATCCAGATAATCAAGATACGGCAGTGATTTGAATTCAATTTAATTTTGATTTTTAGTTGATAAAAATATATCTCTACGTACATTATTTCATAATTTACGATGCAATTGCTCATATTGTAGGTCGTAGAATGTCTATGCGATGCGCTAGCTTCACTTTTACAAGGGTATCCCTGTACTTAACGACGCAAAAGTTAGCAGTCTATCAGAAAATTCTTAACAACTTGAATTCATAAAGGGTTTAATATGAAGCTGCGGTTTTATGAAACTTTTCTAGCTTTAAAATTGTAAGAACGGGTTGCAAAAATCAAACAAGCGGTAAATATGTGTCAAATAATATTCCCCGTCCCTATAATCGTACGGTTAAGATTTTTCGGCAGATATAATTTAATTGGAGATACTCTTTTGCATTACTTTGTGTTCAGTCTGAAGGCCTCAGGGACAAACTAAGTTAAGAAATTCCTATTATGATGTGGTAAAGAAAAGTTGATAATACGTTTCTTTCTTACATTTCCATCTCTTTAGGCGCTCTAGCGAAAATTTTTAAATAAGATTAAGCTGTAATAAAAAGGACCGGGTTGTTATAAAAAGAAATTCTTTATATTTAGAATGAAAATGCAAAAGCGAACTAAATTGAATAATATTAAAAATGTTTTATTTTTTCGTATGTATGTAGATTGCCTACAACATGATACTACATTAGCAAAAGTTTATTAAAACGCCACCGTTAAATGCCACATTGTATCACAGAAGCCCGAATTATCATAATCCATTTCAACCCTAAATATTTTAAATATTTTACCTACTTTTAGTAATCAAGCACATATAGTTAGATCTATGGGTACCTACATTGACTTTGCAATATAAGTGTTTTTTATTTCTTTACAGCTGTACTGATGCCAATATTTAACAATAGAATTACATGTAGGTACATTTTAATGATAATGTTAATTCATTACTTGCAAGATAACACAGGTATTCATCAGAATTATCAACATTAAGGTTTCCTTAACGAATCACTAGTAGCTTTTACGTGAATTTCTTCTGAGAAGAAAAATGAACAAAAATTTTAAGAAAATGCATGACAATGCTTGGTAGTTATATAAAGCATACTTCGAGATCTTGTGAAAGCATCCAAACTATTTAATCTTTTGGTTTCTTCGGTGAAGGAAGAAAAATATTGCCTAAACAGGTCTTACGAATGTAAAAGTGGAATAACATAGAAGCAACTTGTTCTAGCAATTTTTCGCAAGTGTACCTGTACACCTCTAGTTTTATAGATTGCTTATTTTCCAAAAGTATTAACATCAATTTAGTATGTACACCAAATATGTACCATTTTATGATCTTTCTATAAAGGTACTTTTCTTAATCTACCATTAAATTAGTAGCAGTTGTGAGTGGCATACGTAGGCAATTCTGTAGACATATAGTAGTTCGATAATAATATCAGTATGGCAAATTATTGAAATAAAGCTTGAATTTTACCACGGAGTTTTCAACATGAGCTGTGCAAATAATAAGCAATCCAATTACATCTTTACTTTCCCTCAAGCTTTAACAGATGTGACGTTCTGTAAATAACTTGATCATATCTCGCTACTAATTAGCATTCTTATTTCCAAATTAGTGACTCACAGTCATACAAAATATAAAATAATGCAGATATTAATCTTTGTTTTAGAGAAAATCACACCCGCCATATTTGCTTGCAATTTCCCGCCGTTTCAAAATGGCGCGTAGTTGCGTTCCACTTAGTACCCGGAGAGATCGGCGAATGTCTGGTCCACTTCTTCTGCAATCGCCTTATATTTAATGCGCTCTTCCACCACCTCGTCTGTGATAAACGTTAGTTATATGTTAGTGTGTTAGTGAAAATAATTTTAAAATATTTAATTAATTAGTAACAAAGAAGAATCTGGTAAAGAGAATAACAACATAGGGCTATAGAGCGGACACTTAAGATTTTTATACGAAAATTTCATCGCATTTCACTCTATCACCATCTCGAATTGACTGTCATTTGAAATATACTTTGGAACAACATACCAATTGGTAAAAGTCGTGGATGATACCAACTTTTCTTAGCTGTGTCCGGTCTATTACTTTATATCTCAAAATAAACTGATGTCTAGTCTGTGCTCTTTATGTTATGTTATGTAATTAGCCAAAAAGAGCAACAAAACATACCAAAAATAAGGCATCAGAATTTGAAGAAGAAATTAATAAAATATACCTCTTTTCAAGCCTGACCAACATTCTCTTGTGACAGATTACAGAATAGTGGTTAAGTAGCACACAGTTAATATTATTAGTACCTATTTTTTTTTATTTATACATACGTCTTGAATATACTTTAATACAAACATTTGAACAAATTGTGTTACGAAGATCTAGTTTATGTACCTATTGAATTTTGGACAAAACATATGTGTAGGTATATTTAATTACGACTTCAGACTACATATCTATTGTATATTGTTCACATACTATTTAGTATTTATATAAAACTATTAGTATTGTCCTGTCTTCTCCCAGTTAGAAATGATCGAAACTCTTTAAGTCTTATAGGATAGACTCATACAATTTTACACGACTCTTAAAGTGAAGTAATCGAAAGTGGTAAAAATACATTAATAGTTTTAGTGTGACTTAGCGATACTGACTCTCCTCAGTCCTCACTGCTTCCGGTATTATAGTAAAATTAATAGATGAATATAAAGTTAATAAGCAATGCCCATACCCGTTTCTATTAAATTTAAAATACCTAGGTAATTGTGCTTTTAAAAATGCAAATGATATAATATAAAACATAGCAAAACTACAATTAATGTGGCAAAAAGCTCAAGACAAAAAAGCACAATCTATCTAATGCGTATAATTTAAATACAGCCAAATCTAATCTAAAGTAGGTAGGTGGGACCTTTCTAGAATGTCTCCTTTCAGAACGTGATTAATATAATAATTTAAATCATGACAAAAGCATGTAACCATATTTTGTACCAAAGTATTTATTAATAGTTCATGAGAAAATGTTAACTACTGTATTTTCTTTTTATTTGCGAATCTACCAATAATTGTTTAAAAACACAAATAGATGAAAAAAGTAGCTATTTCTTTTGATAATATAATCTTATATTCCAGTGTTTTGCAATCTTCCGCATGCCATGAGCTTTTTTTTATCTAGTTGAAGTAGCAAACGAGTATGCAGTCCACCTGATGGTAAGTGGGCACTGTCGCCGATGGACATCTGTAAGCCACTTCATACAGAACATGGGTTCTATCCGAAGTTAATTGCAGACGCGTAGTCATTCCCGATTACTATGATGGCCGCCTCGTATAAAAGTGTGCCGGCAATCACACCCATTCATCGAAACGCAAGAAATGCTTCACGCTAGAAATAGCTGTAGCGGTGGTACTTCCCCGGTCGAACTACATTGGTTCTACCACCTTTTAAGCTGCAATTACATGTATAAATATTTGGCGACCACCTAGATCCTTTAGAAGGTAGGTATATAAAACAATTCGCGACTCCAACAGCAACTGTCTTTAAATTATGTTTTAATTGAATTTTACGTTACAAATATCTCCAGAAAATTATTATTCCTCTCATTATTAAGAATCAATAACACGTACGTAATTTTATATCTAACTAATTGTCCCAGCAAACTTCATTCCGCCTAAATGTCAAAAATCAATTATCATTGCTCCTCCACTATATTATATCTACACGTATTAAACATAAAAACCTTCCTCCTGAATTACTCTATCTATTAAAAAACTGCATTAAAATCCGTAGCGTAGCGTATCAGTTTTAAAGATCTAAGCATACATAGGGCCAGAGAGCAAGAAGTGACTTTGTTTTATACTATGCAGTGAAACGGGATTTTTCAAACGCCTTCTCTTAACTCTCTCAACAAAAATCTGGTGGTTCAAGTTTATATTTTTTGGAGCCTCACCGAACCCCCAAGAGGTCGCGATAACATTTTAACAAACATTGTTTTGCGCATACTATAATAATATATGAATTCTACACTAATTTTAAATAATTATAAACAAGAACGGTTCTAGTTAGCAAAGATTAGATTTGGCTTTATTTATATTACCAATTTCAATCCACTAAAAGCATGAAACTATGTGTAGTTTCATGTTTTTGATACGAAAAATAAAAACAAATCAAAGTAGTAAGTAATCTATGGGTAATCCATATAGAAGGAGACTTTCAAACGATTTTATTTCTCGTATCAAATGACATATCAGCAACCTACTAATTACAGGGTAAATTCTAAGTGGATATACATATACATACTTACGTGTGCTAACTACATACATACAAATGTGACTTTATGTCGATTTGAAAATTATTTTCTCGAAAAGGCTTACATATTAAAGTGTATTATTATATATGACATAAATACTATGCATAATCCGTGCAACTATATTTGCATTTAATATTCGTAACTTTAATAATTTATCTTCACTACTAGGTAAATATGTAGTCTAAGGATAATATTAAATTTAAGTTTAAGTGATTTTTTCTAAACATAATGGATACGGACATAGGTATAGGGTATAGTAAAAAGAAAACAAAAGGACTGAATAATAAATTATTTATTATATATTAATCGAAAATAAATACCGCCATAAATCTATGGTATGCATTGTAATACTTTAACCGAGTATAAAATATAAAGTAAATAATTTGCAGATCTTGTGAATCGCAGGCGCGTCGACCTCATTGTGCAGTGCTGGAATGGCCTGGCTGGCTGGCTGGCTGGCTGGCCTAGCCTGGCTGACCTGGAGGCCTGGCCCGAGCTAACTCGCTACGCTTATTCCTTGAGGATAAGTTCGACGAACGCGGTGTCGAGGTCGTCACCGATGTCCTTGTATTTCTCCTTCTCAGCCACAAGCTCGTCTGAACATAGGATTACATGTTATATATCCATACAGTCTAATGTAAACGTCTACCAAATGTTATTGAATTGAGTTTTTATTTGTGCTTGAAATTTTTAATATTACCGTTTAAAAAATTACGTGATCTATGTTCCAATTACAAGAAATATTGCTTAAATCATTGTTTATGGTCTTTGTTAAAGTTGTATACTTTAAAATTAATATAACTCTTCAAAGTCAAGTTTGAAGCGAATTAGAATTTCCTAGAGCGTGTGAATGAATTAAAAGTTATGCTTACGTGTTACAATCCTTGTTATTCCGAAGCCATGCGTCGTAGTCGCTTAAGCTTTCGAGTTTGCCTTACAAGTTATCGATCTGACACTCCGATTCATGCAACTTAGAAAGCGGTAAAACTGCGTCTTGGATGTTTTAATAGAAGATAGCGGAACAAGAAAAATTACAGAGTCCCTAGGTTAAATGCGTATCGAGAAGCATAAGATGTAGTTAGCGCGTTGTGGTCAGTGGCAGCACGTGCAGCGATCGCAGGTGCGCGCGGGCGGCGCGGTGTTGGGCAGCCCCATGTCGTTGAACGCGCCGTCTAGCTCCGAGCCGATCTCGTGGAACAACTCCTTGCCCGTGATCAGGTCGTCTGCGGACACCATCGTCGTCAGACCTCGCTCCGTCTCGTTTAGTTATCGCCGGCCACACGCATGCTCATCTAATCTTTCGAGGACGTCGGTTAGGGGGAACGAATTACCATTCCATCAGCTACGTTTCCGATCATTTATTTACAATATAAAAAATATATATCATTTTACACGTGATCGCGCTCGCCGTATTACTTTTGCCGATGAACGGATGCACATTCATAAATTTATAACGAGATATTTATGGAGGTAATATTAAAAGAATAGTATTTATTATGACGGGGGAGCAGCCTCCGCTGCCGGCGGAGCTGCTTCAGGAGCGGGCGCGGGGGCTGCCGGGGCAGCTTCGGCCGGTGGGGCGGCGGGGGCTGCAGGGGCAGCTTCGGATGGGGGAGCAGCGGGGGCTGCAGGAGCGCCTTCGGCTGGAGGAGCAGCGGGAGCTGCTGGAGCTCCCTCCGCTGGAGGGGCAGCGGGTGCGGCAGGTGCGCCCTCAGCAGGAGGGGCAGCGGGAGCCGCCGGAGCGCCCTCGGCAGGCGGCGCGGCGGGAGCACCTTCTGCTGGTGGTGCGGCAGGAGCACCTTCGGCCGGTGGTGCGGCAGGGGCGCCTTCGGCCGGTGGGGCGGCAGGGGCTCCTTCTGCTGGTGGGGCTGCCGGTGCCCCCTCGGCTGGTGGTGCGGCCGGAGCCCCTTCGGCTGGTGGTGCGGCCGGAGCCCCTTCGGCTGGTGGTGCAGCTGGGGCCCCCTCAGCCGGAGGTGCGGGGGCACCTTCAGCGGGAGGCGCGGCGCCCTCTGCGGGTGGTGCAGGCGGAGCTCCCTCCGCTGGCGGTGCAGCTTCAGCAGGTGGTGGTGGTGCTGCTGCTGCAGCCGCTGCCGCTTCGGCCGCGGCTTTCTCTGCTTCAGCCTTAGCGGCAGCTTCAGCCGCAGCCCTCTCGGCTTCGGCCTTGGCGGCCGCCTCTGCTGCGGCGGCTGCAGCCGCTGCGGCTTCTGCAGCTTTCTTTTTCTCCTCTATCTTTCGGGCCGCCTCTCGGGCCGCCGCTATTTGTCTTCTATTAGGATCGACGCCAGGAATAAGTTCCACGAAGGAGTCATCGATGTCGTCTCCGATATCGTTGTACTTCTCGATCTCGTTAATCAGGTCATCTGCGACAGGCGATGTGTATGAGCTTCCGATTCAGAGATGACTTACAAAAGGAGTAGGATGTCCATGCTTCTCTAATCACTAGGATAGGATCCGGCTCGCCGCTCATGCTGGTTTTATCAGAAGATGACTAAACTTCTCTATCGACTCTTATGGTCATGCGTTAGCACCTTCATGCCCCGCTCATTCTTTAACTCGGTTCTTCCTATACGATCACGCCGGTAAACTCCAGATCGGGTCATGCGTTAACACCTCCATGCGTAACTAATTGGCTACTAGGATTGGAGGGTGTTCTTCAAGTCTCGGATACCAAACGTTTCTTCGGCCGGGAAGCATGCGTTAACACGGTTGTCCCTCTCTTACGCTGCCGAAGATGATATTTACAAGCCGTGAATGCCGCCCCCGTCGGAATGATTCGGTTTTATGCCGCTCCCTTACACATGAGCACAACTTCGTACAACTCCCAATGACGGACTTTCCATGAAAATGAATGAACTGGAATCTTTTGATGTTGGTTACGATGATATGCTGATACTCAGTGTATAAATGAATCGTGGCTGATCACATTCGTATTATAGCTGATGGAATCGATTATGTTAAAGTGAGGAGGTAGAATGAGGAGGATCACACGAATTAGTAAAAAAATACAACAAACTAAAAATAATAATATAATATATTTATAAACACTTGTGTTAGAATACTCTTAAAATCATTAATTTATTTCTCACGAACTTATCTATCAATTCATTAATCGATAACATTTTAAAAGACGGATTTCCCTCGGTCGATCGAACGCTATTCAGTATACTGTGCTTGTGTGGTCGCGAGCCGCTACACGCTCGACAAATTGCCAGTTTATACAACTACAGCGAGAATAACGGAATTTACATCAAATTACTTTACAACATTGAAACGGTCGTCATTTATTCATCGATTAATTTAAATAAATAACAACAAACTGTAATTATGACACAAGAAAAGAATCATACTTGAAACAATATAGAATATCAATACTTCATATCGAGCATATTCCTATAAATATCAATATTTTACGTGTTACCATCACTCATTAAATAAAAAATATCTAATCTCATCTCTACAATTAAGTAAATAAAGAATTCATAAAAAAATCGCAAACGGTGCACTTGTTTCGTTTAGAAATGCACTTATTGCCGGAATCGAGTAGGAATAACTCTACACGTATAAAAAATGCCGTTTTATACAAATCATGTGCATTTTATATTAATAGTGCTATAAATTCCGAAATGTTTTGGTCCTCGTAATGGAATGTCAACATTCTTACAATAGAAGTGCTATAAAGCGATTACTTTAGCTGCATACATCTCCGTAAACATTGATCTTAAATACTCATAAACAGACACGCTCGTTAAATAATGACTACAACGAATGAGGAAATACACTTCTCAACAGCATACGGAAATTATATTAGTACTTTGTGTATGAAATAAAAAAATTGCACATGGCAGTGGTGTCGTAGCGAACACTCGATCTTGACGTTACAATAAAAAAAAGCGGCTGACAATTACTCTAAATCTAGTAACATCTATTTACCCGCCCGTCTCACTCGTTTTGTCATAAGATAAAAAGAAATAAATATCAATGGTAAATTCATAAGGAGAAAAGCAAAAAAAGAATCACGGTTAATAAATAAGAGAAAGACGAAGTGTCGAATAAATCGCGGCTCATAGTGCCAAGATGGCATGGTCGCGTTTGATTTAAAAGTTTAGTGATGAGAGTTTCGACATTAAACGGTCGATATCGAGTATGGCGGGCGGGTAACGCGGGCGGGACGTTCACATGTTCTGGATGTCGTGGAGAGTGGCCTCCATTTCCTCCTGCAGGAGTTTGCTCTTTTCGCGCTCAGCCACCAGATCGTCTGCAAGATCGGACGCGGCCACGGTCAGTCACACAAAACACATGACATGATGCGAACGTTCTCGAATGCTTACATGTCTTCGGAATTGCCAATAAAGCTCATCGAAAGCTAACGGTGATAAACTGATGAAATTAACCATATTATATTATTTCTGGCTACATTCGAGAACATTCGTATCAAACGGATCAGGCAAAAATAAGGAAAAAACAACATTTATCTAAAAACCATGCAGAAATCACATATATCAAAAACATCGAGGTCTCGAGCAATCTAGTAGGACACATTTAAAATCCATGCTAACAACGCAAAAATTAAATTATAATGAACAAAGTTGTAAATGCCACCTTCATAAATACATTTGAATATTTAATGTACAAAAACATTATTTGATGAAAGCATGTACAACTTTGACAAGTCTACAAACTTAGAGAAATCATAAAAAATACTAGGTCTGTTACTATTAAAAGAAAAAGGAAAATAAGCTAGAATTATAGCGCAATAAAATTAAAATAAGCTTCCACATCTATTATACAGCTTTGAAACTCAAACAGCTCAAACGATGGCTGATTATGGTATAAGTGCATTGAATGTTCAAAGCTTCGGTTATTAATCAAACGTAACTTGACTTCAGAGGTATTTAAAAATTCACTTAGCCAGCTTCTGGTGTGGAATATAAACTGTGAATGTCTGCGAAACCTTCATCAAAAATGTGATTAATACCTATATTTGCGCATAAAATTCTTCAAAATATAAAATTTTCATTTCATAAATAAATAAGAATGTTGATGAAGCAGTTCATCCGGTTAATGAACTCAATAAATTATCGCAGAATAACAATAATCCTTAATTATTTTCTCACGACTAATTTGAACGGCATCTAATAGAGTTATGTACTACTTCATCAAGATTCAGCCTGTAAATAAAATATATGATCAATTATGAAAGACAATACATAAAATTTACCTTCAAGCCTGTCGACCTCCTTCTGAAGTTTCTGGACAGAGCGCTCAGCAAATTCGGCGCGCGCTTCAGCCTGAAAATTTCATAATGATACTTTTAGTTGTGAACTTCAAGAAACAGCCTATTTTCTGACGTAACTTCATAAACTTAAAATACCGTCTATGTTTATATGTTACGATTAAGATATTGTCTCAAAAGACTTTCAAAACGTAAAAAGACCTTACGACAATTGTCTTTGAAATTTGTCTGTGCCAGAAAATAAACTGTTTTCCAAAAATAAACACTCATGCATACAAATATCATTTAATTAGTGAAAATTCAATTTAACCCTCTAATTTAAATCTTTAAAAAACATGTCAAGTGTATTAAGATAATAAAGGTTAATAAACAATTTAAGTAGTAGAGAAAATAAAAAAAATCTTAATCAATAAAAATGTTATAAAAACACAAACTTTGTACAAAGATAGCAACACGTAAACCCATGCAATTTACCTTTACCGAAAGCGGCTATGTGCAGAGGCTATAACTATTAAGAAATAACCATTATCCCTCAAAAATTAAGCCACATGATGAATATGACAATACAATATAATTATAACGATATAGGACAGAAACGCTTCAGGTAGCTTTGGTCACAAAAACAAATTCCCTTTGAAATATTATCGATATACCTACTTACAGTAAGTACCTTCTTACGAATTTGACGTAAAGTTCAAATAAATGGTCGTTTTACTTCAAGTAAGTATGATATTATAAATATATTACTCTTTTTCTTAAGATATACAGATTTAAGTTTATTATGTCAGCCATTAACATGGCATTTCTTCAATTTTGTTACGTAATCATTACCCGACTTCCAAAAAGGAAGAGGTTTTCAATTCGACTGTATTTCTATTTATTGAAATAGTAATTTACCCATCGATGTCAACTTCTGTAAGGTACATTTCTATTTAAAAAAATACAACAAAAAGGGTGTTTTTTTGAAACAGTCCTCTGAGTCGCTACACTCTTGATATAATCAAACTATCCTAGTTATCCCGGTGACCAAAGCCCCTGTCTGGTGATGACTTACTTGCGTCAGTTTCTGCGAGAGGCTGTGGATCTTATCCTCGACGTGTTCGCGCGACGCCATCGCCTAGCCACACACGACTCATTACTGGCAATACTAGCAAGCCACCGGCATGCCTCTACCTAGCTGTGACCGTACGCATCCAACTATGAGACTGCTGAAGAGCCTCAATGTAGTTCGAGAAACTTTACGATAGAAAATCGTAAAAGCAATCCACATTAATTAAAAATTAAATAAATTCTAAAATGACCATGGAATACACAATATTACGCGAAATTAGATTTCATTAATTTCTTGGAAATTAGAACCCAAAATTTCGGCATACTAAAACATGAAATGTTTTAAACGAAACGAAGCGTACAATCACAACATAGGCATATGAACATAAAATAATGAATAGAAAAAATGAAATTAATACACAAGTATATAGAGAAAGACTTCTTACTAACGAAGAATACATAGATGAAGCACCAACCGCTGACAGCCACTAGACTATACGAAATACACCAACGAGATAGCCCTTTTCTAACCTCTACTAAATACAGAAAAAGCGCTGACCGTATGTATATAGGCACATGTACAAGCCCGGGAAGGATTTACGTCCTCATAACATGGCGATGAGCGTGATCCGACACTACAACCGTAACCAGATCTAGCTACTCATCCCTTCGCTCTTTGGTTACCTCTTTCAGCTGTGCGTCGAGTAGTTTGACTTGAACCTCGAATGTTTCTTCTCTTTGCGTCGCCTGTGATTATTATTTGTTAACGAAATAACACAAAACAGCGAAAACGGAAATTCCATGCAGTGTCAGTGGTGACCGTAAAGAAATCTTTGTTCACTTTACAGTAGCAACACTATTGAACACCATTTGAGAAGATGTATAAATAAAAGACAACACTAAAAGCTATGTTACAAAGGTTATCTGTTATGTTATCTAACACAACTAAAACAATAAATTAGGTATCAAAATTGAAAAAACGGAAAGAGACGCACTACGTTCTGAGCCTTGTTTATGACAACCATATTTTGAGAACAATCAAATATTTTTTGATGTTATGAAAACTATTAAGAATATTATTACAATGGTTTATGATAATCGAGGCCCAGACACTACACTAAAGGGTGTGTGCGATAGAATGCAGTTAGGCAAGCGTAGAAAACACTCGCGCAAATAACCGATCTCGTTCGCATTCACACCTCCTTTAGGCGGGTGGTGAGGGTTTTGATCTGATTTTTGTACTCCTCTTCACGTTGGTTGGCCTGTATAAAATGGTACGTATTTTATTATTCTTTAATTATTTATTCATACTCCTAAATTAACTAAAAATCTGGAACTTCCATAACTTAGCTAAGAATAACATCCGAATTATAACATACATAGATTTTTGTCTTTAATCCTGAAGCTTCCTATTCAATTGGTTGGTGCATCATTTAAATCATCCTATGAAATGATGACGTTTCTTAAAATAATACAAATTTAAACTCATAGGGCTAGCAAGGGATGCCTCTTCAAAATTTAGCAACACCAATAGCCGACATCTAGCTATGGTAATGATATTCAGCATCTTTATCTAAATCTTAATCTGAATTTTTAAAATCTTTATGGTTTAGATTACTTCTATTCATTTTATACTAGGGAAAAATACAAAAGAATGATATACCTTCTCCTCGGAGACTTCCAGGGACTTCAGGTTGTTACCGACAACGCGGAGCTCTTCCTCAAGCTCGACGATTTTACTGGAATTATAATACGAACAATCAATTTCTACTGAACTTTTATGAATTATATTTGAATATTTCGCAAATCCGACCCCAGAATAATTTAGCGAAAATTTAAGAAGCCATATTCTGTGTTTACTAAAAGTTATATTCTCAAATTAATCAAATCATTTACTCCCTCACTTCTATATTTAAAAATTTACTAATGAGTTTGTTTCGTTATTATTTATAGCAAATAAGATCATAAATATGACTGCTGCAGATTGATCAAAATAGTGATTACACAAGAGCACAATACTTATGTTTTAAACATTACAGCTGCAACAATAACATCAATCAATCATCTTGTATTATTATTTCGACCCAAATTCTTGCCCTTTCAGATCGTACCACAATAACTGATCTTAATAGTACGGTGGACTTATTAGTAATGTAAAAAGCACGTGCCTGTTATAGAAACGAAACTGTTTATTCAGCTTGTTGATAGCTACTAATATAGTAAATATTGAAAACTGAATCATAAACGAAATAAAATGTAACGATAAAACTAACCACGTTTCCAACGAGATATTTATAAAAGTTGCTATCACTAAGAGAGTAGCTATCAACATTTACATGCAATGTGTACTTGATTATCATCTACCAGTGACAATTTCTAGTGCTACAACTATAAATCATTATGAAAATATTCACAATTTTATTACAAGAATTAAAGAGAATATAATATACTCGTATTATTTGTATTCATTTTAAAACTTTACTTGATTTTAACTACTTTTTTACACATTCACTGCTAAACTTGTATCATAAAATATCAGAAAAATATTTTTATACCCATTCAATTCAGGTTAATAATAGTTTTTAATCATATTTCCTGAATCATTGTATTATTTAAGAGATTGTTATTTATATCCACAAACTTTAATATATTAAAGTTTCTTTCTTGAATAATCAATACATTTTGTAGCTTTAACGTTACCAGTAACCTTGCTAGGCCTAGTTAACATTTTTGAAGTTTTATTACCATCAGTGCACTTAACACTTGGTACAGTGCACTATCGAGTCCAGCAGTGAATGACTGCGGAAGCACCATCGTCGCTGGTGAAGGCAATACTCACCAGTCGCTCTGTTCGGCTCGCTCCTCGGCCCTCTCGAGGTCCTGCTCCATCATCACGAGCTTGCGCGCCACCTACCGCCCGCCGAGCGTTAGTACACGCCCACGCACACACACACAACACACACTAAACTACCACTCGTCGCCTGCGCCGCTCTCGACTTTACGCTTCCAGTGCAGTGCCAAGCTACTTTGTGCTTCACGCCTCGGTATTACGCTCCACGTCATTATTTGTGCGATTTACTATATCTAGTCATTTGTGCGTAGGTTGTGAACGAAGGAAGGATAGGATGAGATCGGACTGTTAAACGTAAGGATACACAAGGTTGAGGTATTCTTTACTCTTGATAACAGATCGACTGACATGATGTCGATCTCGTCATTCGACAACTGGAACGACGAGTCCATTTTTACAAATATATATGTTTACAGTCACAATGATAACTGCAACACCGGGCGCTTTCCTGCTAAAATAAAGAGCAAGGAAACAAGCAGCAAAAACAACATTTAAGTCAAAAAAGGATCACACAAAGCGGGGAGTCGAGAGCGGCGTCAGAACTCACGAGTAAATATAAACGAGGGTTGTCCCAAAACATTTAGCTCTAAAATTTAGTTTCTGTAAAATTTAAAAAAATATCTAAGTGCTATCTAGTGCGTTATCGTTATCGTTATGTGATGTGTGCGCTTGCATATGTGCGGCACGCATACGGCCAGTAATTCTGGTGTAATGCGGTGCATATCTGAAAACGAAAATTGCCCTATACCACACATATTTCCTGGCAACCTAGCCTATAGGCACGTTCAAGTGATACACACACTGAAGACGGAAGTTTAGTCGACACATGGACATGATAGTTATACATAGAGAAATATCCATGAGATGGGGCAACCCTTGTTTTGTAATTTGACAATAACAGGATAGCGATGCTTGCTTCGCATGAGAGTCATGTCTGCAAACATCGCTTCCCGGTACGGCCTTAAAATTAATAACGTTGCCCGCTCAACGGTTCGATTGAACGGGCAATTCTGTTAATGTTATGGTAGATGCAAAATAAATAAAAAACAAATAAAATATCGCATCCTTCCTGGGCTCGATCTCGCCGACGACCTAGAAACGAACATGCAATAAAAAATAACAGTGAGCGCCGATGTTAGAAATACCAATGTAGGTAAATCGGGTTACAGTGCAGCGATGTTAAGAATGCAAATGAACAACCATGCAGAACGGTGGCGAAATCTTGCAAAACTGAGCCTTAGGACCACGGCACTATCATTCAATGTTGTCTGACATACCACTGGAGGAATTTAGGATCCCTCTCGAAATAGAATGAATGTACAATAACACGACATATTTGGGCATGTGACAATATCGAACGGAGCGACGGACCTTTCGGCGAAATACATTGGAAACCTACGATTCACCGGATTCGGCACGCTCCTCCGCGCGCTCCAGGTCAGCCTCAACCATGGCCAGCTTACGAGCCACCTGGAGACACCACACAACAAGCTCACAATCTTTCTTTTGAGATCAATATGAAACTTAAAAATTCTCAACTATTACATGCCATTTATTAAAGTCTTGAACAACTGCACCTTTCATATATGGTAGTAAGGCTTATGTAACGACATATGCGAGGCAGGGACTCGTTCTTCCTTTTTAGGTAAAGAACCGCAAGATCGGGCACGATACGACTCCATGTTCGGGCGCTGACTTTTAAGACTGCCTTCGCCATGCAGGGTCATATGTCAGGGGAATTAGGACAGTATTATTAACACCATCTGGTATACATGTTCTACTTTTGATTCCCGCTGCCTCGATGAATAGCCAATTGAAGGTGAATAAAGTAAAGTTTATCTTATCTGCCGAGATAGTGTGTCACCGGCTAAGGATTACATAGACAACAATCCAACAATACGTTTCTTCAATATACAAGATCATGCTATACACGAATTCCAAAAGAAGTTAGCACAAATACCTGTTTGATTGAAGGAATATTTCGTTAGTTGCAATATCACACATCGAAGACTACATATATTTTTTTCACGCTATTATTAATATTAGTATACGCAGCAGTGAGATATTTATAGAGACGAGGAAGGAAAACATTTCAACATATTGTAATTAATTAAATGTGACAACAAATGCAGAATCGACTCGCAGAATTGAAGATAGTTAATTAAGGGGCACTCAAAAAGGATGAAGCTTTGTCCATAAAAATAAAATACTGGATGCAGAAACGTAATCAAGAAAACATATTTGCCGGATATAATTGGAATTTTAAGAATGGGTGATTTAAGTTGAAAAATTATGCAGTATGTAATTCGAGGATTCATTGGAAGAGTTAAGCGAGACAAGCAAAACCAAACGACATCGACACTCCAAAGACCTCATCGTATTTCTTGTCGGCTTCCTCGGCGAGGAACCTGGCTTCCTTCAGCTGGTTCTCCAGGGCGTCCATGCGCTCCTCATCCGCCAGAGACCTGTTCTCCAGAATCTTGCGGGCACTGGACCCCAGAACATGACACTTGAGTATTTTAATCAAACTATTGATTCAGATGGCGTATTTACAGATCAAGGGTAACCCAGGAGTTAGAGACATGCAAGAGACGACACACACAACTGCGAAGGACATTTAAAGCGGCACGCATCCTGCAGGAATACATTGCTGTAAGAAATATTACATTAGGGAACCTAGCATTAGCGGCGTCAATTTGTGTCAAGTAGGCTGGAAATAGAACAAATTGCCGATGCTAATGACATCTCCAATTTATTTATCATTGGATAACAAATTAGAATACGCAGCTACAGTATCTTAATTTGTTTTTAATTATGGTTATTAGACTTTATGGCATTAAATAATAATAACATAACTAAAATTTCGATTCGTTCTAAATGACGAATCGAAGTTTTCGATCATTACAATTGCGAAGTCATTAGAAAATATACTAGAACTTGTTTTAATAATTCACATATTGCCAACGACTTCGAAATCGTATTTCCGAGCTTACTACTAAAGCAACATCGTTAAACTACGTTATTACACGTACGTGAGTAAAGAGACGTGAGTTTATTTCACATGAGCATCTACGGTGATGACGTAACTCACTAAGACTCCTAGTTCCTTAGTAGATGCATAGATAACGTGTAGTTAATTATACACGAACGCCTCTGACGACCTTCGTCCACAGATAAACAGAGCACTGGCCACTCGAGCCACGCGTAAGTTCACTCCAAGTAAAGTTTACTGCAACCCAATCCCCTGCGTATTACGTTACGTGTTAATGATCATTGTAGCTAATTTCATACTACCGGTGGCGCCGTGTGTATCCGACTGACTTTACAGCTCCGCAATCAATGCTAAAAAACTGCCCGTAGCTACAATGGATTTTAATGAAAAACGTGGGTCTATGACCAATCCTCACATACGTATAATAGCCGTAGAACATATAGATAGAATAGGCAAGACAGACCTAGCTTTGAATAATATTTTTTACAAAATTGCAAATGCTTAGTATCAGCTTTTTAAAAATTGTAGGTTTTGTCTTGCTTGCATTTAAATTTAGAGAGTTTATGAATAAGGAGATTATAGTAAGAGAACAATCCAGAATCTATTCTTGTTTTCATACATAGTTTCAACGTTTAGTCGATTTACGTGCGGAGACAAGGATAGCAATCCTGTTTTGCCCTCTCACTTTCTTCGGCCGTAACGGGATATTTCGTTGCCTTGTTCTACCTTATTATTCCGTCTACGATACAGTGGTTTCATTTCACAAAATAGCGTCACATGGTGTTTATCTAACGGCCATTGAGTTGATAATAGTGTGTGACGCATATCAGGGAAATGCAACGACCGTAGATAATATAATTAGCGCCACAGTTTATGACCCATCGGAGAATTAAGGGAATTTAACACCGTTTAATTATTATTATTAAGAGCAACCCGCCCATCAATATCGGAACAAATTTATTGGTATAGAATTAAATCACAGCATTTATTATTACTACAATTGAATCATATTTTTCACTCTATGACTCAGTGATGTCATTAAATTCATATGAATTTTAGTTTACGCATGAGAGGAAAAGAAATGTCAATGTATCATAAACTGTTTTTGTGCATAACGAATGATGATGCACACATCAGGTCATATACCTTTTGATTCTAATTCACTTCTGTGATTTAAATCTATGCCATGGGTATGCCCTAATTTATGGTTCACAATCAGTACCTCTATATACGAATTTATTGTTTCCTCAAGACACGCAATGTTCTTGTTCACAGCCATTATCAAAGTTGCAAATTATGGCCAAAAAGGAAAACATTAGCGTTAAAAAACCTACTTCTGGCCAAAAACAAGAACAATACCTGTTTTAAGGAAACAATAAACTCTTACTAAGGGTATAGATTGAAATCCATAGGATGGGTCCATAGGTGGATTGAAATCCATGCGTTTACTACAAACTCATGTGGATTGATCCAAGCGTCACTCTCCGAGAGGTCACAAACTAGCGTCCCCTACACCCAACATCACAAGCGTTCACCTCCTCGTATTTCTTGTCCGACTCCTCAGCGATGAGCTTCGCTTGGGCGAGCTGAGCTTCCAAAATGGCGACGCGGTCGTCCTCCATGTTGGTTCGGTTCTCCAACGCCTTGCGTATTCTGGTTAGTGCGGGGCCAAACACATGCGTGTTATAACATCGATACACGTTAAGTATGGTCTATGGGTATACATTTTGATGAAGTGTCACACAGCACACTTTTCAAATTTACAGTCGTGAGCTTTTCTTTAATTTTTCATATATTTCTTCTGATTCATCAAAAAATTTCATGTGATATTGTATTAACTAAAGAATAGCTCGCATCATTAAAGTACAATTTAGAAAATAAATATTGTTGTGAATAAAGTAGAAAAAAACTGAAACAATTCTAGTTTTGAAAACGGAAAATAGAAAAAAACTCAGGGAAATACGTTGAAAATATGGTGGTTATGGGCAGAATTAAAGAAAAATACATGCACACAAAATTAAAAGAAAAACAATCAAAATATACAATTCCGAAAAATCTTTACTTGTACTGCAATATTTTGGTATCATAAAGGGGCGTCCACATTATACAAAAAAAATAAAAAAAATGTTCTACTTACTTTTCAACCGTTATTTAAAATACTTCTAACATACTTTCATTCCATTTTTTTTCCATTTCAAAAGATCATCATCGTTACAGATGGATTAACTTTACTGCGTTCGTGACATGTTATCTTGCCGACACACGCTATAGTAAAAAGTATGTCTTTATAGCGGTCGTCGCTTGTAATAACACCATGATAACGTTTTCTTTCTATGGTATTATCGATCATGTACCTATTATCTTTTTACACACATTCTGTAAATATAATCGACTTGGTTGGGGCACTGCCGTGTCCCCAGATTTGCGAAAGATTTTATATCTTACGATAATGTTTAACACTTTTATGTAAACTGTGTTGCATAATATTATGTCAAGTGTGAAACAATTATAGGTAATAAAATCTGACATTTACAGGCAGTTAACCAGTGGCGATATTAATAAATAAAAATATCTCGTTGACATTTTATAAAGTACCAGTTACGTAACGTACACGCCCCTTTATAAAAGTAAAAATAAAAGTTGAATGTGTCAGGTTGTAGTTCCATAACAACGTTAAAAGCCTCAGGTGAACATTTTGTAAGACTGCAAAAATAATAATAAATAGCTCTTTAAAAACTATTTCGATTCAATTTCATAGCTCATTTAGATTACCTGCATGAAACGTAGAACTTCAAACATCTCATGTAAATTGAGTACCTAGTTCCATTTTTGTACAAGTACCTAAGTTTTAAATTGGAATTTATCTTTTTATATTGTATTAGTTGATAAAAAAATTGGTTTAACCTGTTGATAGTCACATTACACTGTCAAAATGGTCGTAATTTATATAATTATTAATTCCAACAGATTTTTGATCTTCCGTTCCAAATTCACCTCATATAGACTAGACTCATAAATTTCAGCTTATCCAAAATTATCATTGCAAACGTGTTACGGAACAACAACCAGCTAGTCTCATAGTCTCAAAACGGTCATAACGGTGTATACTGGCTAGAACTCACCGTTCCGACTCATCGGCGGCCTGGCTGGCCTCGGCGAGCTTGGCGGTGGCGGTCGCAAGACGCTCCTCGGACCTCTCGAGGTCCTCCTCCAACAGTTGGATGCGTCGGTTGAGTGCAGCCACTTCGGACTCGGCCTATGAGATAAAAAAATCATAAATAAGTAACGCCTTCTATAAATAATCATAGCCTACTCTATAGAAGACCCGCGTGGCGGAGCGGTTACCATACCGATCTGACGGGCAATGGGTTCCGGGGCAGTCGGGATCCCGGCCAGACAGATATCTGAATGATGAGTTTAGATTCCTGTTCTGAGTCTGGGTGTTTGTGTATTTGTCTTGTGTGTGTCCATGGTGCCCACGACACAGGAGAAAATCCTAGTGTGGGGCTATGAGTGTAGAAAGCGCGTGTGTGTGTGTGTACTCTAGGATTTCCTCCTGAGTCGTGAGTGATATGGACACAGACATAGGCGGAATAAGAAAATTTAAATTTATCATTTAGAAGTCCGTCTGGCCGGGAATCTAGCCCGGAATCCATTGCTTGTCAGACCGGTATGGTAACTGCTCTTCCACGGTGGTCATCTAACATCAAATATTCCATCAATAACAAGTCGTTATTTGAAATTAAACCACAGACTTATAATAACAATTGTAACAAAGCAAAACTGAAATAATGAAGTCTACACTGCGAATTTAGGCCTCCTCCAAATGTCATTTTTGTCTTATATTTCCCTTTCTCTATCCTGTTTGTAACTAGGGGTGTGCCGTAGAAAAAATGTTATATAATTTCGCTAGATTTTTTGTATGACAAAAAAATGTAGCATTATTATTTTTTGATTTATAATTTTAATGTAACATTTCTATTAACGTAAATCGATCGTATGTCGTCAAATTATTATATAATAAATCCTAATATGTTTATGTGTGTTAATATCAGTCTACAGAAAACGGTCATGCCTTAAAAATATCTGTCACCAGTTCATACAAAAATTACCAATGCCTAGCAGACAGGCAATTCGTAGCGAGGAATTATAAACATTAGTTTTGAATTATGAGATTGTTTATTATATGTGAAAAGTAATGTAGAGCTGTTTGTAGAACACGCGATTATTTATATGTAGCCCGACCAATAAAAAGAAGATCTAGACATCTAGTTCTAGTTCTAGTAGGTCTAGTTCATCCAAAAAAAAAAAATATGCAATATAATGCTTGGTCAATCTAATCCAAATGCCAAGCACTCTTATAGAAGACTTTCAATTTGATAATGTTACAAGTGGTAAAACACTCTTAATAGTTCGGCATAGGCCTGCCACACCTAGCCTGTTTAAGACTGTATCTCTTAAATTGCTTCAAACTTAATATCACACACGTATGAAATAATAAATAAATAATAAAATAATATTAAAGCTACATAAAATATGCGAGGCATTTCATCCTAATCATAAGGGTACCAACATGTTATACATATGTTATATTGTCCAATTTGGATCAACTTGCGGTCCTTATGGCAATGATCCAAACAACTTTTGTATGATATACGTAAAAATCTCAAAGTACAATAAATAATTGGAACATTCCATTCCAACAAATCTTTTATGACAATTTCTACTTAAATTAGGTCACATAATTTTTGTCGGCGGATACAGCAGTTTTAACGAAGCCATATCTAAGTTCACATATTAATTAAATAAAGTGTACTCCGAATAACTCACAAATACCTAATACATGTCTACAATTTATTAATATATACTCAGCGCAATATAAGGTTAATAACATTTCGTACATTATGTATTATTATGTTATTTATATTCCGATTGTTATAGAGACTCGAATATTATTTCCTTATAGGTATGTAATAAATAATAATTAATTTAAACGTAACCACGAAGATAATCTATATTTATAAATATATTTGTATGTG
Organism: Spicauda simplicius; assembly: GCA_949699795.1. Classification (NCBI taxonomy): domain Eukaryota; kingdom Metazoa; phylum Arthropoda; class Insecta; order Lepidoptera; family Hesperiidae; genus Spicauda; species Spicauda simplicius. The sequence continues at coordinate 5,957,659 of OX453069.1, forward strand.
AAGAAAATATATTTAATGCCATATATAATGTCTGCCAAATCCGTAGATTACAAGCAGGAAACAATTAAAATGATAGGAGATGTTCATCAAACATATTTTAATACTAAAATTCAATTCAAATCTCCAAATTATTGACTGAGAGAATGAGATTGAGGCTACGTAAATAAACAGGGTTTCTTTGTCGTATTCACTAAGCATATCTAATGTATTAATTAATTCTGATGATAATAACTAGAATTGTAACACAAAACTAATCTAACAAGCTGAATATTAACTATTAACCAGACTCTATAATGTAAACGACCACTTAAGAATTGATAAAAATGGAATAGAATTATTTGTCAAAAACCAAATTTTTATCAAGAAAATAAAATGCAGTTGATAAGAATAATCGGACCGGTAATTAAGATTGACCACATGCAGCAGCTTAGACTAGTTTATTATCAACTTAGGTACTCTGTGTTAGTACTAAAAGCAGATCTTCTATCAGAATGACCAGGATAATTACAACAAAACTACAAAGAACATCATCATAAGACTTCAACATTGATAACATGATAACGAATTATTCATGTTGATTTCCTCATCATATTAATTTTTGATAAGCCCGCGATTTCGATAGAAAAAATCGATATATTTCTTAAAACTTTAGCTTACGAGACTCGATACACAGAAAGATAGGAGTAAGTCATGCACCTAACATAACCAATTAGGTAAGTAAGAATGCAATTAGTAATGTGCTGAACAATACAAATGTCATTATGTCGCCCTCCATAAAGACGACGGAGTTCATATGGCCGACGACAAAGACTGTAACTCATGTAACCATAATATCGACAGACACATAACGCTCATACAAATCAAAAAAATGAAGCGGCCGACACTAATTGTAAAATAACAGTTATTTTTGATACCGAACCAAAACATTTTAAAAACCTAAAGCTAAAAAACTAAAAAGCTATCTTGACATTAGAATGAATGATAAAGATAGGTGAACTTTTAGGGAGGCACCTTGATTTTGTGCCTAATAACAGTAGTTTCAGTGCTGCTCCATTCTATTCTGAAGGGTGTGGTAATGGGAAGACATTTCAATGAGGCATTTCAACTTAGTCCTAAGTGGTAGCAGCACATTTTTTGTCGACCTCAGGACATACTAATCTTATCTGGGATTTATTGCAGAAGTCAATAGGCAACAATTGCCACTTACCGTTAGGTAGAATGCATGCTCGTTTGTTATTTCTTTACATGTATAAGAAAAAAAAATCGGAAAGATCGCAGGTACTGCGGAATATGCAGTGAAGTATATAACCATCACTAGTGAGCAAGAAACCTAACGGGCAAAAAATCTAATCGTCAGAGTTATTGGATCGCGTGAGTGAATATATCGACAGAATATTTCATACATGTCATTAATCAACATTTCAAAATTATTTACGTACAATTAGCTTGATTATGTATTTCGGTATACAATACACCAGGAAAAGCAATAAAATTCTATCAATAACCTAAATATTGTACTTGATGTTGTATTTTTATATATTTTAATATTTTATTGTCTCAGGCATTTATATGCAGGACAACACTTCGTTTAATAGTGTTGTATCATCAGTAACGATTATCGAGTTTTTTGTATTTCACTATTGTCAATTAGCGGTTTTTCTAAATCGTACATGTCAGTTTTATTTATATGTATCACGTCAATGTCGCATTGTTAAACGTCGACATAATAAACGTGTTAGGAATGAACAGCGTCAAGGAATATTTCGCTAACACGACTTTATTTATATTCAGAGGGCTCCACATGTTTATGACATCACTCGTCCTTGTTGCGAGGAAGCGCAAACTAGTCCCAGTTTCTCCTTTTATCCTGTGTCGTCATCAGTGCGTGGCTAATAATATACATGACGAGAGATAGTCGCGATCCACAATCGCCTTGTATCACTATAATGCATTCTCACTTTATAGTCATTAAGGCGGTCACTACGTGGAACAATCTTGTCTATAAAAAATCGATCTAACTCTCATTTATATGTAAAATCGCATTCACTTGTTAAGGCATGCGCTTCAAGACATTTGGATTTTCGGATTTCTTGAACAATTCAATCTGTTGCGTTCGACACTCGAATTACAATTCTGTATTACCTATAGTACCTTGTTACCTTGAACTCGCCTAAACATAATTCAAATTGACATTTAAGGCTATTTTTGTGTAAGTGACGTACCGTCGCCTGAAGCAGTTTTAACAGAGGTGATGGAGGTCATCAAACCCGACATTACTATTGACAAATTTAAAACCATATAGAAATCTAACCAGTTATTTAATTTGTGTTGTGAATTCAAAATTTGTTGACCCGAGATACAGTTGACTGCACAAGTCGATAATTTTGTTATAATAGACGATCCGAGTGTATTGTTTGAATTTTGTGGGATCGGCGCGTTAAGGGCAGGTCTATTGTGCCTTTTGGGATAGTTAAACACAATAGGGCACCCAGTAACAGTAATACGGCACGCAAAGAGCAATACTTCAACCGAATTGAAAATTTGTTACAATTCAAGCGGATAATTTTACCACATACCTAGCTCTTCCTAACAACATAAATTGATGAGTCATTCATTTTTGGTGTCTCATTAGCTAGACACAAATTAGCACGTCTGTAGTTCTTTGAAATTTATTTAGTAAGTCGATTAAACGCCTCTACTTCACCCTTTATCATACTCGGTATTAGTTTAATTCAGCCTGATAAGTGAGTCGTTTACGCTAGATTTTTCCAGTACTGTAAAATAAATGTACACCCACGAATTGTTAATAGACGATTCAATAACTAGTTGCTACCTGCTAAACAGAGATTACTGTGTTTTTGATATTTGCCTCAACTACATAATACCTCTACACCTACCATCTTCTGTGAACGATTTCTTATCATCAATTTGATACACGAAGCCTGATAAGACAGAATATTTTAAACGTATTTCTAGTCTTGGTAAATATTAGGACAAATTACTGTGTAAAAAAACTGCAAAATTTTACTATTAACCTTTTATCCAGTGCCTCATATTTGCAAATCCTAGAAAATTCGAAATACACAAAGGTTGGGCAAACTGCAGCCGTATAAAATTACGTCATATGTCGATAACGGCAAGAAGCCGGACACGCCTTCCTGGCGTCGGCGCGGTCCTTCGAGGACGTCCCGACAACTCCGAACAAGAGAAATGCATTGGAGGGTGCACGACTCCACTCGGACCGGATCGCTCTACATCATGTGCCACAAGACTGGTACACGACCTCCAACGCAACCAAACCTGTTACGTGTAACAGAAACCGGCGTGCTACCACGTACAGATTAATTATGTACAAGCCAATTTCACAAAACCCCTCACGACCGATCCATATATCAAATCGGCGCACGGGTTTTTTTCGGTACAACACTAGTTGTCGATGGAAAAAGAATATGTAACCCGTGAAAAAAATACCTATTTGCCCTCCCACTCTAACTAAACGGCAAGGTACGAGACGGAAAGAGAGGCGAATATGCGTACGTCGCCGGCACACCTAAGTATGGCCGGACATTACTCACTATAGGTAGATATTATAGCTACGAGGTTACTGATAACTCCCATATTTTGCTTGCATGATTTTGACACAAATCGTTGCACATTTGGATAACTATTGCACACAACACAACACAAAAAGTAGCACGTTTTTCTTACTTCTTCTCTCCGCATTATTTCCACTTGTAATCGTTTGTGATACTCCTCGCACTCGTCCTTATATTTCTCCATTTCTTCCTTGGTTTGACGCATTTTCTTCTTCAAAACGTCTAAAATGGTTCCTTGTTGCATATTTGTCGTCATTTTGATTCACTTTTGTGTTAAGTCGAGTGTCAAATAGTTAAAAACTAGAGACACCTTCGCCCTACTCGCGAAAATGCCAACTGACTGCGTTCGTTACTGCTCCGTATCGCGGAGATAGCTCGGCACGAATGAACACAGCCGGCGAATAAAATGGCCGCCACTAACCCAGACTATGCGACTTTATCACCACTTGACGAATATGAGCGTTTCGCGACAACTTTTAATGAACAGTAAACTAAAATGATGTAGATGATTGGTTCAGAACAAAATTAATTTATAACAATCACACATTCCCTAATAAAACTGGACTGACAGCGAGAGTCACGAATGGCAAACGTCACACTCATACCAATGTACAATACGCACTAGCTCCACCTGTTACTGGCACACCGAGTGAAACAAGCAAAGTTACATCCTGTGGGGTCAGCTTCGAGCTTTGAAAGAAAACCCAAAATATGGGATGGGCGATACGGTTCAACGACAACATATAATACAAAACTACGGAAGTAACAAATATATAATGGACTATTAACATTTGCTCAATCACAATCATGGGAAATATAGCCATGAAGGTACAACACAATGTTAAGTACCACGTACACATAAATTAATCCAAAAACAAATCAAATTAAATAATTTGATTTTGACAATACACTTAAATTTTACTAAATTGTATTCAATCTGTAAATAGAAGATTCTTAATTTGAGGTTATCATAAAACCTTACTCAACTTACATGGTACCTATAGCGCCATCTAGTTAACTTTTAGAGAACTAAATGAGTAATGCAGCCGTGCCATCGAAGGCAACGCACCGACAAACAGGCAACGAGGGAGCCATACAAGAACAGGCAACCGAAATTTGTATGACGCAATTTAGAAAGTATGCGCCTGTTTTCTGTTCCGTTAAATGCCTGCAGTCATACCTAAGATTGGGAATAATTATTTTTTCATTTGATTCTTTAACACTCACAATTGCTTGAAAAGTATTAATGTTGTTTACTAATGATAAGGTTTATGAAGGTCTGTTATTCAAAGCGCTTTTTGCTTTGAATGCATCTAAATCAGGTGACCTCAATCATCCACAACATCAGACTACAGAGGATACGCTAATTTAATTGACCTTGATCTACCTTTCTGCTTTGCGCAAACTGTCATTTTAGCTATTGTAGCATATTTAAAATCATCGCCGGATCTTTTTTTCACAGCATCGAAATAATATAATAGATAATTGTTATTTGCACATAGCGGTGTCTTAAACTAAGAAATATAAGTGACAAAATACGTATAAAAAAATAAATTGCACCACAGCGTTTACGAAATAAATTACCTTTAGGAACTCACTTTTTCCTTCTTTCCGTTATACACATCATAATGGGTATAACAGAAAACATGAGGACCACTACGCTTACACGTTCTTTTACAGTTATCTGATTGTGTGAAGTATTGTAAAGTGCAAATGTTTTTAAAACATCTAAAGATCATGGTTGAGAAGAGAACTAGACTAAAAGTTCCTCCATAAACTCCATACTTCATATTAATCGACAGAGATATCTATGGGTTTAGACCTATGTCTCAATTAAATTCAATTACATAATATCTCACACCTAAAACAAATTTTGCACCTCAAAATCCGTTCTGCAAAATTAGGAACAAACGAGTTTTAATTACATAAAGTGATAGGTGCGCTTTACTAATTTAAGTTTCTATTTAGTGAAAGTCGAGAATTGGAAGTGGAATCTATGTACACAATTAATATGCAAGCAGTATGTATCCAACATACGTATTAAAACAAAAAGTAAAAAATATTATAATCCTACTAATATTATATCTACTATAAAGAACAACGCAGAAACCACATTCCTAATTATGATGTCATATTTATTCAACATGATTTTAGATGCAGTAATACAATTACGTACATTTTTTGCTTCGTATAATATATATAAGCATGAAACATTAAATGAAATGCGAATGAAATTAACTAATGATAAAAAAATAAACATTTACAAATATTTTCCGTAATTCTATATCAATTTCCAATTTGTTTTGCTTTGCTGACTTCACTCTCGTTTTCCAATATGCATAAGTCTTTTTTACTAGAATATTTGATATTGATTCTTTGTTTTTGTTATATCTCTTGTTGATTTGATTTTAAAAACTTATACTTAATAGTAATAAAACTATGAACCTTTGTCTGAATATTATTAATAAATTACTTCAAATTGCTTTACTTTTATTGAATGAAATATGTTTGTTAAGTTGGTCTAATTCCGGTTTCTAATGTGAAATTTCCGGATTTTAAATCGATACTCATAGATTTTCTTATAAGATCATGTATAATTTTTCATTAGAACAGCCTTGACATCTACTATCCCATATTGAAAACTGTGTAAAGAGCATTTTTTTGTATTTAGCTCACACTGAGATAAATCTCGAAATTATCAGGTACAAATGCAATCGCTCTTGATAAATTTGTTCAGATAAGGAATGTGGAAAAATTAGGTCATGAATCTACAATATAAATATTTGATCCTAAAAAATATTAAATATTGTCAATAAGTTTTAAATGTTTATTCAAAAAAGGACCAAGTAATAAGGGCCAAAGTAGACCACGTGCGCATCGATGCTACGACATCTAGCGGCGTTGAGTGCAATCGTCCGCGTAAACAAGTCAAATGAAATGTCAGATGCTCAGCTGATCACTCCACGCGCGATGTTCACTTTGAGGAGCATAAGACTTTTCCGACGGAACGAGATTAAAAATAGTTCTGTGCGCATTTGGCCCACACTGCCCTACTCACACATTCGTACAGTATTCAAATAATGTAGGACGTTACCCTTTTCAATGCAGTGTTCTTGATATTCTGCAACTCATTCTTGATGATTGAAAACTTCATCATTGTATCCGACGAAAATATAGAGCTTCCGAAGGCCAAGCCGGGATAGTCGGCACATCTTCTCCTGCGTCGGTTCTCTCTTTCAGCTAAAACTTCTGTGCATACACTAGGACATCTAAGTTTCGCAAGTTCTGCAGTCTCGGGATCATCATCAGATATATCGGAAGCGAGCGCCGTAACCTCGGCCCCATCACCCGCCGACCTCTCCTCTTTGAACGAGAAATCATCATCAGAACTGCTATTCGAATCCACGCCAACTATTCTCACTTCCAATTCAATTTCATCATCGATATTCGAGTCCTCGATTATGTTTCGATTCGAAAGTGCATCGTCACTATTCGTCCTTGTCATTTCTTGAGATTCACTAACACTATTGACACAAGGCACAACATCGTCTGTTTGGGAGTCTAAGGTCACTTGTTTGGACGGACTAGTGTTCGCGGAGGATCCGGGGGCGGGAACGCGGTCGCCCCTGAGCCGCGGGTGGTGTTGATGCCCCCTGCGCCGCACGGGGGTGCGCCCGTGGGCGTGGGGCGCGGACGCGGACATCACTGCACGCCGCGCGCTCCGTCCGGCCGCGCAGCGGCGGCCGCCATGTTGACTGACTGTCACTTTCAATAACAAAACGTGGCGCTGCGATCGCACCTAACCCGCCATCTTTTGTTTAACGTACGTTGCAAGCGGCTGAACGTACTGCTTTACCGACCGCACTTCATCTCGACTTCTAGAGCGGGAATATTTAAATTTCGAATTAATATTACAAAAAATTCGATGTACATTATTTTCGAATTTTAAGATTCATAATATTGTCTCAGTATAATATTTCGTACAGTATGTAATTAACGACAACTTTACTTATATTTTAGAATTCAAAAGCAAGTAAAGTGTAATCGTTTCATAAGCTTATAAGTATTATCCATTCAACACCAAATCAGCAATAAATCTAATGAAAGGTATCAATTAGGTAAATGTTCTGCATAGGAGCACCACGCAACAGCGGCGGAGTCTGTGAGGCATCATCTAAATTTACCGAAACACCGGGCAACGAGCCCATATTAGGCGAGGAGCGCCGAAAATAACCCAACGCGCGCAACGTAAGCCCCGAAGCCCCCTAGAGCGCGGGATTCCATGCCACCTGCTCTAGGCAACTCTTGGTAAATAAATCTTACCAGGACAACAACCTTTTGGTAATCAATCCTAAATAACACAAACAAACCTATACCACATGTTACTTGATAAAGAAATGGGTTTAAAACTTAATTACTCCAACAATCCTTAGAAAGAAAGACAGGTTTTGATGTAAAAACGTTCATATGCACTTAAGTTTTGAATAAGCGAGTTTTGTGATAAAAAAAAATACTTCCGAATAACCTGTCGTTGAAATACTTGCCAACTTTTTACAAGACACAATTTCCGCTTGTCTAACAAGAGCAGTTTTTATGAATAGAACAGCAGACGACAAATAACACATTTCAAATCTACAAATAACTAGTAAGCTATAAAAGTCACTTTAAAATAGTAAACAATAAAAATTTAAAACACTTCGAAAGCAAAACTTTTACGCATTCATAAATATTTGCAACAATTTACAATTTAATATTATTTGACAACATCTACTACTATTACTAGATTCCTATTATTATTAATGATATAAAGGCAAGTATATACAATTCCGGATTGGGTGAAATACTACAAGATTTTTATTAATTAATATTATAACGATATATTCTCGACATTATCCTTAGGCATTATCAGTAAAATGCAACTTTTAAAATATTAACACATCACTAAAAACCCGCTAATTTTATATTGTAGTGTAAAACAGAAAACACTTAATCATACACAATTTAAAGTTTATTAAGAACTGTCAATAAATTTACTAGGACTTTTTAATGGTGATTGTGGTTTTACAATAAAAATATTATTCACTATTTCATAAAGACAGCGATCTATTTTTAAAAAAGTATTTTTTATTTAAACGGATATTGTTATGACAAATATAATAAAAACATACAGCCTTCATATGTATTATGTCATTTGAGTGATAGAAAGAATTTACTGTTCCCTGCGAATAATATATGAAAATTATGTATTTCAATTTTGTGTCATTTTTTAATTAATTCTGTAAAACACAAATGGAAAAAATATCCTGCATGCCAAGCTTTGCCAAAACAGAATTTACTTTTTTGTGTTCTTTGTCATATTTTTCTAATAAAAAAATCTATTACGAATAAATAATTTAACACAAGCAAAAGTATTAACATCTATCTACTTATTATTAGTTTTTATTCGTAAACTATGTGCGTTTAACGCAATATGATATAATTTATGTTATTGATTTTCTCACGTTATTTCTAAGTTTTGACGTGCTTTTCTTATAACGATAAGAATGTTTTAAACTCATACCTACTTATTCTGTTGTAAGATTACAAGGCTCGTTTATTTCTAGAAACCAGATTTCGCATCGCAGTGTAAACAAATGTTTGACGTCAATCTTTGCTTTGTTACACACACACATACCAAGCATCCATACATTAAAGTCTACGTATACTCAGTTACCCTGTGTCAATATTGGCAAGTAAAAAGTTAGTACTGGAGAAATAGACTCTAAATCTGGTTAAGTTGCAAAAGGTGATCTTTGTCCATTAATGATATCAAAACGTATAGCAAATTACAAATATAGGCCTATTCACCTAATTATGCGCATGGACATAGTGATAACTATTACTAACAATTTTGCCACCATGGAACTAAGAATTGGCCAATTCTTGGATCCCTTGTGGCATAATTCAAAAATGCTATCCTGTTTCAGAATGTTATCAAAAATCGTCAGGACTTCCACCATTATAACCACCGATATTATTTGTGCCATGGTTATCATGAACACATATAAAGTCAATTTGTAAAATGGTCTTCACTATTTTAATTTAGAATAGAAATTTCTATTATATAGAGTAAATCAAACAAACCAAGTTTTGACCTCGGACCGTATATCACCGTTTTAACGCGTGTTACAATGGTGACATACGCAGGAGGCGAAGTAAGTAGCCAAATCTTATCCTGGACTGTGCATGATTTGGTTATAAGAACCATTAGTAAAAAATCTTCCTTAATCTGCGCTATAACGTAGTATGAAGATGCTCTAAGCCTTACGATGAAACAAATTACTAGCGAAGATGCATATTTTTTGCATTCTATGCTATATGCTAGAAAAATCATCTAGGTTATAGGTAAAGGTACTTACAGTTTGAAGTGCCTTTTCCTTCTCCTCAAGCTTGCCGTTGACCTGCATAAGGGCCTCCTGGGTCTGGTCAAGATCGTTTTCAATCGTCTGGATCTTCTTCTGGAGCTGTCTGGCTTCTTCCTCAGCCTACAACACAAATACTGCTTTTAATATACCTGTATTTCTCGTCTTTACCAAGTGCATAATGCAGGGATATACTGCGCTACCGACAAATACTATTGTACTGTTCCTCAGAACATTTTTGTCGGCAACACGTCTTGGCAGTGTGGGCAATATAAATAGACCTTTAACGTTGAGGAACGAAACATCGTTTATAGGACGTTAAAGGACTATTAAAATGTAAAAATTGATGCTAATGAAGCCTAGGGAATCCTAATCTAACCTACCCCAAGCTTTCTTAAGCATTCATAAAATAATTGATAAGATATAATATTTATTCCTAACCACTTGAATAATAATATTTGTTAATTACCTACTTGATTTATCAATATAGGAAAGTAGTTATATAAAACAAATGGGTAGAGTACTCGTTTTGTAATTTACGTTCTGTTTGTAGATTTGAGGAAACGTTCAGTACTAGATGTATAACTAGAAAACAATATTCGACCATATTTTATATTTTTGATTTTGATTTGATAAGACTCATAACGTGGCTACTAAGGGTCAGTTTAAAGACTAACAAATTTATGAACAATTATAAACGATCAAGTGTTATCCTAAAATTAGCAATATATTATTAGGCTGTCACTACAGTAAAACAATAAGAGCCATGTTTAATATTCCACCGTACATAAACAATCGATATGTAAACCTAGACATGAACCTGCGAACAGTAAAAGAAGAAATAGAGTCATACAGCAATAATTATCAGAATAGACTAGACCAACATGTTAATCAACTGGCTGCTGAACTGAGAGGAGCGGGCAGTGTGAAATTCTCTCGACTAAAGAGAAATAGTATACCAGATCTAGCAACGAGATTAGCGGACAGAAGATGAGTGTGGCATCAGTGGATGCTCAGCTCAGCTCTAGATAATAATAAGATGAACTGATGTAAATCTGTCACCATATTGGATTATTGTTTCTTGGAAACAGATTGCTAAGTAGCAGGATATATAAAAAAAAAAAAAAAAAAAAAAAAAAAAAACTACCGTAATTGTTATATTTTTAAAACGCCTTATTAATCATCAATAACTTTAACATAAAAAATATTAGCCTTTCAACTAAGTATTTCTTGCAATAAATAATAAAGCAACAACAAACAGCCCTAGAGAAGCTGAGACATATCTGATAGATCTAATTCCATATGGAACTTCCGGCTATCCGCGGTTCGCTGCGCAGTGCGTAATGGCCCTTAACCTTACCGACACTGGACTCCAACCGTAACCGGAATGCATTCCGGTATTGAACCATAGACAACCTGTATTGCAACTTTTAAGAACTGAGAGAAATTTGCAAGCTTGGTTTCAAACTTTAATCTTGTAAGTTACGTCGTTTTGCACCTTCTGACCGTTAATTTTAAGAATATTCTGCTATACTAATAAATGATATCGCTCCTTTTCGTTTTTAATTTAAAGTGTCTTAATGTCAATATATTTTACTCTCGATTTTACACTGCTGTAACTTTTAAACTAATTGAAACCTCAGAATCAATGTAGAGCACAACTAACCACAATACATATCCGATATTATTCTAATTAATGTGTCTTCACACATGTGCTCAAATATCTCATATATCTGTTTGAGATAGTTTAACCTTGGCAGTAAAGATGCAGATTTCTGCATGTATCAGAATAATGATGTAAAAAAAAAGCTATGACTTTCAAAGATAACATATAAAAAATATGATGATGAGTAGAGCTTACCTACACTACTCTGCATATTAGGCAGGCAAAGACATTACAGGGGATTACACAATGATGATGTTGGCGGCAAAGTCTTGTATATTTATTAAAAATGGGAAAATCATTGTTCCACCTGATGTTAATAACATATTTAAGGCGCTAATAGTAGTCCAGCAAAATTTATCACAGCCTTCAGCATCAGAATATCCTTCAGCATCAGAATATCCATATAAACAGCTACGTGTAGGTACTAGGATTGCATAAATATGTGGATACCTTCCCAACGCGAATACTTAATCATTTATTTTATTTCTCTTCAACCCTGAGAGAGAAGACCTGTGCCCACTTCTGGGCACAAGTCTTCTCTCAGGAGGAGATAGTTTAGGCAATAAACCACCGCGCTGGCCAAGTGCGAAATGGTGGACATTTATTTTATTAATTTCAAACAAAAATCCTTTAAACTATTTGTCGTGTACTAGGGCAGCATAAACATGTGGGTACCTTCTCAGCGCGAAGGTTGGCGTCCTTGGCCTGTTGCTCGCACATGGCGGCGCGGTCAAGGGCGTTGTCCTTCTCCAGCTTCATCGCCTGCATCTTCTTCTTGATCGCGTCCATTTTGGCGGTTTGTTTGTTTGCTCTCTCCTAGACGATAATCTGCAACAAACGTGTAAATTAGAAGCTTATTTCTCCTGCTTCGATCACATCTACCACTTTAATGAGTGCCTTAGGTGTTAATCTAGGTCCAAAACTATTTGCGTGCTAAATTTCAGAAAAAACCGACCGGTAGTTTTTGGAAAAAGTAACAAACACACATACAAACTTTTGCATTTAGAATATTAAGGAGCCTCTAAAGAATCTTGTCTTACCAAAGAAACCACTTTAATTTCAATTTTGTCCATTATTTCAAGCTAAATCTGAGTCAATGGATCATATTACGCATATCATTCAAAGTTAAACCATAATATTTGAACCGGAGAGTTTGAAAAGTAACCCAAGCGACCATGGGCTATTTATGGAACTGGGGTGCATTGATCTCGTGCCCATAAAGGGATTAAGGACTTTAGGTAACGTTGCCCATTTCGAATAGAAATCCGATCATAACTTGATAGTTTAACCAAAGAAAGAGGTTACAGCCTGTTCAAATGAATACTTATTGAAACTCTGATATAGCCATATTCATTTCTATCTCAAGACAATGAACGTGTCAGACATGAATAGTAGCAGACATAATCATAATTTTTCATACTATTATATTGTATGATCGGTCCGTAGCTGGACGGTCGTGTTACGAATAATACAAATACGATAATAAACAATATACAGGATAATACTATGTTGCCTGCAACAGTACGTATCTGATACGCTCTATACCCAAAGTTTTATGTTTTTGTTTTCGTTACCAAATACCACACGAATTGTAATAAAATTTGCATACAAAGGATCAATAAACGCAAATGGTTAACGCAATTTGATAGTAGTATTGTTTCACGACTCCGTCAGAAGAAAGATGTTTTTCGAGCCTATCTATTTATTGTAAAGGGCTGTTAGCAGACATATAGACATGGAAATAAAAATACAGACGAATTGATAACCTCCTCCTTTTTGGAAGTCGGTTAAAAAACTACCATAACAATATTTGTCACCTCGTGCAGCACCCTATATTTAACCTAATTAGGTTTTGAATTTGCAATTGAAATAGAAATTTCTATTTCAATATATTTAATGATAATAGTATTATTTTTTCTTATTTCAGTTTAAGCAGTCGGGTTTTTTTTTGTAATCATTTATTCAATTTTATCTAATACCGTGTCTGTCCGTCATGCCACTTATTCAAGACCGTATAATCCGGAGGAAAGTTCCGTATGTTTTTTCCGTACATTATTAGATCGAGCTAACTAGCAATTAACTTTTTTCGAACCATTACAGCAGTAAATGAAGGTTAAGAACCTTAAGTGGTAACTAAATTCTCCATAGAACCGTAGAACGGTAATGCTTCACGCCAATTATACGCGAAGATTAATAGTTTTCTGTAACATCGAGCTTTGTGAAATGAGAATGCTTCGACAAATTTCATATATGTGCATTTTTTATGAAATGCTTATCAACTGACTGACTGATTTTAAACTTACAAAGGTTTTTAAAACTTCGGATTACGAAGAGCAAAAACTTCTTTTTCATAATGCTATGTATAAATATATTTTATCTGACTGAAGTAGCAAACGAACATGCAGTCCACCTGATGGTAAGTGGTCACTGCCGTCCATGGACATCTGTAATCAACTTCATACAGAACATGGGTTCCATCTGAAGTCAATCACAGATGCGTTGCTACTCCCGAAGACTATGATGGTCGCCTCATGTCAAGGTGTGCCAGCAACCACACCTTTCTATCGAAACGCAAGAAATGCTTCATGCTGGAAATAGGTGTGGCGGTGGTACTTCCGCGGGCGAACTACACTGGTTCTACCACCTTGAAACATATACATTCTACATATACATTACAGAAAACGTATTTAACGAATGGGGTATTATGGTTAGGTTCGGTTGCGTGGCGTTTACGACTTATTGGTGTGAGATTATATAAGCGATTAAATAACTTTGCTATGGGTTCAACGGATCACGCGTCTATTGTTATACAACTGCCATTAATTATTAACAACTTCTATAAAAACGGCGTAAGTTTTTTAGCTAATAGCAAGTTGAAAGATAAAATTAATTTATATGACGAATCTACAATCATTTGTCATTAATTTTGTAGTTATACATTTGATACAATTAATAATACTTGGAAAAAATTGAACCCTATTATTACTAAGTCTTCGTTGCCTGCTATATAGGATTATCTTAATTCTGTTAGACAGCTTTACACCTGCGCATTTAATTATGTATTACATCCATATATAATAAAAATAAAAAACATCAAAATATTGCTTAAATGCGATTTGGTCATGCTTAATTGCCACTGTTACAATAAGACATGAAAGCACTCAAATAAAAAATGTGTGCTTGTACTAGCGTACACTCGTAAGAAGTAAAACTTCTTTAAGACGTTATTTTTCAAAAAATAATTTACTATATGTAACTTTACAGAAATTGGTTAAATTAAATTAGATAAAGTTTAATAAAAGGCTTTTATTAAAGGAGATGTTTCAAATTGTATGGACCTTTGGCCAGGTATCTGTACACCATATGATAAAAATGCCAGTAAAGTATAGAACACTTTTTAACTAAGCATTTTATTTAAATCGACTGGGTTTATTGGTACAAGACCAGAATTTTAAGTTAGAATTGCAACACAATTTAATGGCGGCGATATTATTGCATTTTGGCAGTTGAGGTAAACAAACTGTGACAATGAAAATCAATTGTCAGTGATCATCTGATCCAATGCAATTAGAATCATATTATTTAAGTGTCTTATCTATAAGCCGCTTTAGCCTTGCACTTGACACATTTATTTTACAGTAATACTGCTTTCAAGATACTTGATGGCCATTTGATAGAAACACGTAATTGACTGCTTGGAATGAATGGATCCAGTAAAATAATCAATATGACAGTTGTCAGGTAATGACAACTACAGTTTTGTCCACAGACTGTCTAAATCAGTTCTTTCGCCATATTGGAAAACAAAGAAAATAGCTGATTTTATTTGGTTTTGTACCAGAAAAGTACACGTTTTCATTAATTTTAAGTATTTTTTTCGGATTCTTGAGATTTTTCTCGATTTTTTGAGGTGGTGTACATATACCTAGCCAAGATTGAAACATCTCCTTTATCTAATAATCTAATCCATAATAATCTATCTAATATCACGCGTGGTAGGGATAAGAAAAAGATTGTGCGTAACGGAAAAAAAAAGATGGCGCGTAACAGAAAAAGATGGCGCGTAACAGAAAAAGATGGCGCGTAACAGAAAATGCTGGCGCGTAACGAAAAAATGTTACACTAAATTTTTTTCCAACCCCGATAAAGAAGTTTCACTTCAATTCAACCCCGATAAAGAAGTTTCACTTCAATAAAAATTTGATAATAACAAATACTACCTACCTACTTGAAAAATAACCCTACCCTAAAACCACAACTAACACAAAAACAATAGGAAAATACAGAATCCATAATTTATCATAACTATCTCTGGTCCAACAGATCTAATCATGGGAAAAACTTGAGTATGACCACAATGTTACCTGATGGAAAGTAACGATGGTCAGAGATTTCTCTGCTTCGATTTTTGTAACATTTAACTTATTTTCTTGCATTTTCCAATCAAGTTAGAGGGTACAGATGTGATTACTTTATTATTTATTTTTGTTTTGATATACTTATCTTAAATGGGATCTTATTACATGTGTCGAATCTTGTGGTATTTGCAGTTTTTTATTTTTTTGTTATTTTACATACGAATTACTCAATAGACGTGTTAATTTCTTTATTGCTATATTAAGTTACGTTACAGGTTGTCTGTTATGATATTATATGATAATTTTACTTTCAATGATATGCATATTTCACAGAACTATGTGGTTCCTAAAAATATTTTAGTCGCGATGAAAGATTTTTCGTCACTCTATTTTTTTAAGTAATAGAAAAAAAATCAGCTACTTCCATAACCACGTTTATTATCTTTTAAACTAATTTGGGGGTACAACCCATTATTATCCCACTGCTGGGCAAGTGTCTTCTCTCATAATGAGATTGTTTTAGAGCATAGTCCACCGCGCTGGCCAAGTGCGAATTGGTAGATAAACTAATTTATCTATCTAAAACTTTTGGGTAAAATGTTTTATATCATTTTTTAAATGCATCTACTCAAATATCACTCGTTACTTTTACAAATCTTAAATTAAACAGATATGACTGTAAGCAAACTGTACGTCAGAACTCATTCCTGGCTGTAACAGCCGTATCCTATTCGTTTCAAGGCTGTAAGGGATATTCCAAGGTGAGTGTCAACGTAATCGTAGTGTAGAGCCGGTTAATGCAAGCAGGAAGTTAGTTTAACGTAACTATTTTTATTTTAACTAGATATTATTAGTAAAGAAAATTGATAGATGGATTGAAATGGAATTTAATAAGAGAAAGACTGTAAATATGTTACTCCAAGATAAGAAAATATTACTAATCCTTTAAATTAAGTTAAATACAAACGAAATAAATTAATGTTCCATGTGTCTGCACATGACGTGTATTAAAAATATAGTTTACAGAATTGAGAATAAGTAAATTTCTATAATTTTTAGAATTTGACTTTGTGTTTTAAATCGCATCCAATTTAAATTGTTGAGTTTAATTTAATGGTTTTAATGTAGGTTATATCTTGAGGTAACATTTAGTTCTTATTTCATTAAAAATACATTTTTTTGAACCCTGGGGCCACTTTATTTGATAAATAAGTATGACTTCTATCTCAGATGAAGTACTGTCAATATAAAATCTGTATAATCACAAAAGAAGAAAATAAATAAAGGATTTAAGAAATGGCCTGAAATTTAACAGCGACGGATCTTGATCCCAAATCCAGTATCATACAATTTTTCAACTCGAACGACGAGACGGATGATTCAAAAGCAAAGGAATTCTTTTGTCTGAGTCATGTTTCGCAAAAATGTACAAAAGGCGCTGACCGCACGCAGATTCTTATGAAATGCCCCTTGCAACGAGCTTAAAGGCTTGAACTGACCTAAGTTGGGCTTACAATTGACTTTTTTCATTCAACATATGCACTGTACGTACATTATGCACTGTATTCAGTACAATTTCTCTGGTGTAGTTATAACTTATGCGTGTAGTTATAACTTTGTTGAAGCGAGAGTCCAAAAGCGGTGTAAACGAAAAAAGATTAAGGTCAGTTAGTCTCTTAATGAAATGTCTTTATTTTGTATAGGCCTAAGGGGGCACTTACAAATTGTCAGTTACATTTTTTTCTTACACTACCACCGGGTCGGAATACGACCTCAACTGATAAGATCCGGCAAGAAACTCAGCGGGCTTGTCTTTTTTCTTATTTATATCCATTTTTAATATAATTGCAATTGTTTTTTTACATGGTAATGAAAGTTAGCTCCAGTATCCAAAACTCGTCGATAACAGGACAGGAAAGGACTACTGCTTTAAGAATTTTTCTTTTCTTGATTATGCTAAAAAAGAGGGAGCGGTCCATACTCCGTTAATCTCTCCGTCGTTCATACGCGCATGTTTTGTCGTTTTTTGAGTTTGATTAATTAAAATTAATTAACATGCAGATTGTAAAAGTGCCCTTACGAGCTATAAATCACATGCTGCAATTAATTAACTAAAATGGCGCATTATGATGTAAGTACCGTAAATTTTCTTTTTAAAGACATAATTGCCGCAATCCCGGGTACCGGTTTCTTTAAAAGAGAAAAAATATGGAACGCAAAACACAGTAGGCCGACCTACGTGTAAAGCATGACAGACGTCATGTCATGGCATTTATTAAACCAATAATGAGTTGCCAATTTTTACAGAAATAGTAATTTATATTATTAATTATGGAGCTCCGCAACGGAAGTCTAGGATATCCGAAATAAAAATCAGTCCAAAGCTGTTTAAGATAAAATCCAATAATTTGAATTTTTTTTGCGGTGTTACATTTCAAAAGTTATAAGTTTTCACTCGTTTTTAATTGTGATAAACGGTTTGACAATTATTAATCTATTTTTATTTCTTATCAATGATAAACCTGTTACTGAAACTATTCGAAATTATCGGATAGTCTGTAATAATATTTGAAAACTGTAGGTACAATGCATTTCCAGATCCAAAATTTTAAATCCACACATCCCTCCTGTAAATGAGACAGGCATTGAAATAAATATAGAAAGGTAGTAAGTAACTTTTACGATTCGAACTGCTCTATAGATTTTTATCAGATACAATATTTTGACCTGCTGCAATAGTCTACCTACCTATTTCTTACATAGTTTAGCTTATGATATCATTTTTACACTTCACCAGCTGAACCCCGCTGCTTTGCCCGCGTTAAAAAAACGATGTATCGATTGTCCCGTGGGAGTAAGATATTTTCCCACAGTTAAAAGTAGCCTATATGTTAACGCAAAGTGTTAGCTAACTCCCTATCAAATTTTATGAAAATCGCTCCAGCCGTTTAGACGTGAAGAAGTAACAAACATACACACTCACAAGCTTTCGCCTTTATAATAATTTTAGTATGGTGATATGATTTATTGACACAATGCATGCGTATATTTGTAGTTATATTTGAAGGTAATAAGAAGGTATTTTGAAGGTAATAATTTTGTATGCATTTTATAACACGTTCCTTCATCACGAACGTGATGACTGCATGCAATATACTCGGGCTGTATAAACAAGCATTTGATATGTAATTTATATACATTATGTGAAAGATACGAGCATTCCTCAGATACCTTCATTAACATCTTTTGTTTGCATTCACTTCCTGCGAGTTTTGTTGTGTTTTATATAAATTTGCATATATACGTTTGCACATTTGCATGCATTTAATGCATTTGTTTTATCTATTCGCCGATTACATTCTTTCAAAATCATATTTTTTTAATCAATTATAAAAGACAATGTACTGAAAAGTGACGGTTTTCATTAGAAATAATTTTATGTATGTATGTATCTAATAATAATGTAGTGTAATGTAGTCTATGTATTTTCTAAGGCTTTGTATTATTTAGTGCTAAGTAAAAAATATAATTTTTAAGTAAAAAATCACATTAAAATCCGAATTTTAGAGAATAGTTTAAAAAATGTGCAGTAAAGTATAAAAGAAATAACTTTGCTTCCTCATAGGTATACCGGTAAGTGGTAGACACGACCTAATGGTCAACTTATTTACTTGAAAATACTTGTTTATTTTATAACTTAATAACAAACAAGTACATAAAGTTTCACTCCGCTTATAATAATCAAGTGGGCAGTCTGCACAGCGCATTAAAACGATGATTTTACAATCCTCATCTGACGTTAATGACACAAATCTCTAAGACTTTTATTACGCGTCATTTGAACATAATCTATTCTTCTTTGTTCTCTTTTTAGCCGATAAATACATTTATATTCATTTTGCATTTTTGCATTCTATAGGTCTGCGCTGGAAATATGCTCTAGTCGCTGGTATTTTTACCCGAGGCAAAGCTATGTTTGTGTGTGTGCCTATTCGCACCCGCGGTTGTGTGTGTGTGTGTTTGTGTGAGTGTGTGTAATTGTAAAAATATTGTATGTATGTTACCTTAAAACTTCATAACTTATTATTATAATTGTAAGGAAATATGAGGCTCTTTTGCAAATCATGATTTAAAAACCTCCTCACATCTTTTTGGTATCAAATGAAGGGTATTAATTTGCTAACGCCAAAAAAAACATTGTCAGCCTTTGTTCTAAAAAAATTAAAAAAAATGCGAGAGTAAAGCATCCATCTCTAACGCTTCGCATTGGAGAAGCTCAGTATGCCGTCCAAAACACCACTAAAAGATTTTTTACTTTTACTTTGTCAGTTTTTAGTTTTTAAATGTATTCTTAATTGTATTATTTTAGCTATGCGTAAAAAAATAAAACTTATGAAATTGAATATCATTTGACTTTTTTATGACAATTTGTAAGTAAGTAATCTTTTGTTTTTAATTAATCTGTGTAAGGCCTAAAAGCAACCAAACACAGACAAAATAAGTTTACATTACTAAACACCTTATTTGTGCGTACCACAAACGTGATAAAACAAAAAAAAATGTCAATGCTAAAAGTCACAGATCTTCTGTTCAGGAAAGTCTCGTTTGACTAATTTCTTTCTATAAAAGACAAGTTTTAAATTTGTCGTTTAGAATTGAGATGCTCCATAATTTTGATGAATCCAGGACCTGGTAAAATCTGTCAGCGAGGTAGTGTCATCAGGTTGCGCGTATGACGTCACAACCTGTGGTCAATGTTTGGCAGCAGGCCAATGGTAGTAAACATGTACACGAGAGGATATCTGATCGCTGAATACTGCTGGTTAAATTACCAGCAAAATAAATATCTTATAATTACATATTTTTATTTTTTAACTAGCACTATTTATTAATATTTTACTAACTTATTGATATGAGAGACTTACGACTCACGTTTGTGAGATACAAAAAAACTCGTACGGGTGTTTTTCTAGGTGGAGTATTTTTTATATTTTTAATCCTAATATAATACGTAACTGAAACTAAAATAATCATTATTTTAAATAAATCTTTTCCAGCCCTAATCGAATATTCTACATTTAATACAAATAGGTATATAGACAAATAAAACAGATTAGTTATAAAACTTAAGTATGATTTATTTTTAAAATATTTTTCTAACATAATTATGTAGGTATTTTATGAGCTTAATTTTATCTACTTTTTACGATGGCGTTAATCATGAAGACTCATTAAGATGTTGATATATAAATTGTTAATTAAAAATTATATTAAAACATTTAAAAACTATTTATAAAGTGACTGTGACCTGGCAGATTTGCAAATTATGTCATGACCTTGGTTTCAGAAACCTGTTCAATGCCACAAAATTCATGTATTTCACGGCATAATTAATTATAGGAAATAACTTAGTACCAAGTTACCGCCTAAAAATATTTGACTATATTATGTAAAAAGACCCAATTATCAAAATTAATTTAATTGAACATTAATTTGGGTTATTATGCAAAATTTGTGATTAGTAATCAAATTTAATATATCATAAATAAAACAAGAAGTAAGATATATTTAATACTCTATGGTTTTCATAGATATTACTCGTGAAAGAGTTAAGTTCTAAAGTTTGGAGCGCATGCGCTATTCCGCCCCCGCTTGCCGCGCAGTCACGCTATTGGCCACGTGCTGGCAAGTTGCCAAAAACGCGGGAAAACTCGACCACAACCGTCTCCCATTGGCCGTTAGAAATGAAACCGAGCACCGCGATATTCAAAAATAGATATAGGCCGCGATTACAAAATACTGGCGTACGTCCCGGACCGTATGGAGGTCAACAAAAATATTCCCGTTAATTATTTTATAACTTTAAACTTTAAAAAATACGCACAAAATTAACTTCAACATTAAAATCACTTGAATTTTATATTACATACAAAATATTTACACAAAATTACCCAGCTGCGTAAACAACTTACGTAAAACCGTAAAAATTACCGATATTGAACCGTAATCCGTGGGCACTGCACTACGCTACTCACCGGCTGAATGGAGAAAAATGCACGTCTTCAAAAAAAAACACTATTTTTATTAACACTACACTAGCACTGGTACTTACATGTCGAGTCGACGCGTGCTGTGGTGCGACTGGCGTGGCGCGCCGCGGCCCGTCTGGTGTCCGCTTACCGCCGCGAAAGGAGATGGCCGTAAGTCGTAACACTCCGAGAATACTGTCCCGGCTAAGGCTTCGATGTTACTTTTCAGCGACGTCAACTGATCGTACAAAAGCTAAGGGATTCGGTTTTATATCATTACTTAAACCTGAAGTTGTCAAGACACCTTCATACGTCGTGTTTGTGTTTTTAGCGACGTCACAGACCCAAAATAACTATAACGTTAATTACTGGTACCGATTTGTGAAGAAGTCGGTTAAAAAAAGGTGTTTCCTGTTCATCACAATATTTATGATCATTAAACTATTTTTAGTACAACTGGGGTGTCCCATCCCAGTTCTTTATCTTCATATACTTAAAGTGGTTTTAGGGCAGTAATATTGCACTGTTGCGTTAGTTTGAAGGGTCTAAGACAAACGTTTGTAGCTGAATTAAAATATATACTAAATTGCTAAGGACTATCTTAATTTTTAATAAAGTATGTGTAGCCTTGATAAATTATTCCTGTTCGTTGAATAGTAGCATGCACCCTGCATGTTACATCTGCAGCACTATGACCACTTGACTGCAGGTGGATACTTCAAATATGCGGTAAAAAATAACAACATGATTTACTATTTAATGCACTCAGTTACGGGTTTTAATTACTTTGCTCCTGATATTTCCACCCATTTGCATGGATCTTGTAATCAATAAAATGTATCAATTACAAAATAATATTAATCTAAAATAAAAACGTCAATATACGTAGTAAGTTTCTTCGTATGATTGTAATAAATCACATTCTGCGCTGTAGCAGCATGGTGGACTTTACCTCCGCCCTCAACGATTTGTGAAGTGAAAGAAAAGTCCAGCATTAAGACATAAGAAGAAATGTAAATTATTTTCCTGTTTATCTTAAAATAATAAAAGTACTGCTATTAATTTTATTTGTTTGTTTATTTGACAATAAAGCACCAAACATAAGACGAGCCTCTTAAAATCTCACTCATCTCCTCACTATTAATAAACGCACATTATAATTTAAAAAGTAATAAAAGAGGAAGGTAATAATTTATGAAATTAAAGAATTATTTAACAACTTAAACGTACCAGCAAAATGGTAGAAAATGTCTATACAAAAAGTTACAGTTATTTCGGTAAGGTTAAAGAGTGGCACAGTGATAACCATTCTAATCACAAATTCAGGTCCTGGGTTCGCTCCTCGGTAGAGTAGACCAAAGATCAATTTAGATATGTCTAACGACATACCTAAGTCTTCCTAAAGTAAGGATAAGAATAGTAATCACAATCAATCACTATATGAGGGAATTCTATATGTAGGTACGAGTACGTCATATTTGCGTATAGAATTCATGAAGTTAATGCACTTCCGAGTATAGCAACGTAAACAAAATAATATTATAATACGTCACGGTTGATATGAGCTAACAATAATTCTATATTTACTACCGGTTTGTTAAACATAAGAACTTGTGTATGCAAGGGCTGCCAACTTCTTGTTAGCACCTATATTATAAGGAACATTTGCTGCTATTTTTATGACTGCTATTTTATGACTATCCTAAGGTTTTGCGAGTAATGCCACCGTGTATGACATATATTTTTTTCTTCTCAGAATTTAAGTTCTTTTAAATACTTACATTGTACAAACATACAGTTCTTCAAAGTGGTAGACCCAGTGTGGTTCGACCGAGGAAGTACCACCGCCGTGACACTGGCGTGAAACATTTCTTGCGTTTCGATAGAAGGGTGGAACCATCATAGTTCTCGGGAGTAGCAACGCAACTGTGATTGACTTTAGATGGAACCCATGTTCTGTATGAAGTTGATTACAGATGTCCATGAACGGCAGTGACCACTTACCATCAGGTGGACTGCTTGCACGTTTGCTACTTCAGTCAGATAAAAAAAAATACAGTTCATGTGACGATCTGAGGTAACTGCCGTCCATGGATATCTGTAAAAAAATCATACAGAACAAAGGTTCTTTCTGAAGTGAATCACAGATGCGTTACTACTCTAGAGGAGATCGTCGCCTCATATAAAAGTAAGCCGACAACCACACCCCTACACAGAAACCCAAGATTCGCTTCACCCTAGAAATAGGTGTCAATATCTCTCTATAACTTTATCCTAAAGTTATCCATGGTACTTTCACACCTTTCAACATCAGTTCAAATAGCCAAAATTTATTCATCGGACACACTTCAACATTTTTTTTTAATAAAAAGCCCTCGAGTGTGCAATTGCCCGCAATGTTTTCCTTAACTGTTAAAATAAGTGATAATTTATTTCAACAGTGACAGCACAATGGTTTAAACTCGACCTCAATCGATGAGTTCGAGGTTCAAATCCCAGGGCTATACCTCATTTAAAAGTATTATGCCTATTTGACACGTAGGACCTTAAAATAAAACCACAAATCCTTTTCAACTGAATTCACAATTAACCAGTGTTTATTACGCATTTGATAAAACAAACAAACATGATATTTTTCTCCTATTGACGCAAAATACCAGAAAGTGTGAGTTACACTTAATTTCGAAATGAGATTCCGTTAATGATGAGTCAGTAATGATTACGTTTTAAAGCCATCATGGTTTTGGCAGAGGTCTGACGCAGAGGTCACCTCCATACGCATTGCACTTGACAGTTTCCGGGTTCGACTCTGATTTTTTTTGTATAAGTAGCCCACAAGAATGCAGTCCCCCTTTTTTTTACGAGTGGAAACCCTTCATGGGTTCCTCTCTGCGCGGGGGCAACTGCAAGGATATGCTGGCATCCTACCGGCTAAAAACCCACGGTGTTCCACTGTACGCCCTCTACCAGGACTGCGAGTACGCTAGTGGCATTCGTCCGCGGTCCCGGCGGCGTCTGCCCCCCAAACATGCAATCTACCTGACGTACCTAAATGGGAACTGCCACTCGTGGACATCTGTAAACAAACCCAGATAAGATTAGAATACTACATAAGGTGGACGTAACTGCGTTGCTACCTCTATATGTTGGAACGCCTCATGTTAGTTTGTCTCCCTTACCAAATCTTTCAAACCAGAACACAACGACTCTATAACATTTAAAGACGACATTTAACAATGAAATCGGCATATCAACCATCATACTGGCCTTAAATGTATAAAAATCTACGAACGCTTCCCATTTACGAACTCATCCTAATTATCTCTATTGATTTATTATCTATAAATATCTTTAAATATTCGAAAATTACGCTACTACTTGCAACGAAATTGCGACTTATAAGATCAGATAATGCGTTAATGAAATTTACATGACGATATAATGAAATGATATAAAGACCTTAGACTTCTGCTTGTAATCGATGCCAAACAAGCTTAGGAATTCTACTTAAAGAAAAAAATGCCATAGTTTATACTGATACAGCATACAAAAAACTCACTATTTACTCAAAATACCAGCGTGACTTACATTTAATTACTAAGTCGATGAGTGAGTCATGTATCATTTAAGTAAAGTTGACCCAGATGGAGCTCTTTAGTGTATGTTATGTCTCACCTTGACATACGTGTATGCCGTTTATAAGACAGATAGCATCAGAATTTATTTTAAATGTACAATTTATCAAGTTACTAATAGTAGCACACTTGATATTTTCAACAATTACCTTAGTTTTAAGCATGACCTTATAATATTGAAGTAGCGAACGAGCTTACAGTCCACCAGATGGTTAGTGACCACTGAGGTTGTAGACATCAGCAACCTTAATATATAAAAAGGAGCCTACATGTCGCCGGTCAAAGATGCGTTGCTACTCTTGAAGACTAAGATGATCTTCACTACATAGTATAAAACAAAGTAGATTCCCGCGGTCTGTCCCTATGTATGCTTAGATCTTTAAAACTACGCTACGGATTTTAATGCAGTTTTTTTAATAGCTAGAGTGATTTAGAAGAAAGGTTTTTATGTATAATACATGCCTAACATAATGGAGGAACACTGACAATTTTAGATTTTTTACTTTTAGGCGGAACGAAGCTCGCCGAGTCAGCTAGTCTAATATATAAAATTCTCGTGTCACAGTTTTTGTTGCCATACTCCTCCGAAAGGGCTTGACCGATTTTTACCAAATTTTATATGCTTATTCAGTAGGTCTGAGAATCGGCCAACATCTATTTTTCATACCCCTTAAGGGTTGTCCACTCTTAACATTTTTTTTTATTTTTTATATGGCAAAACAACGTTTGTCGGGACAGCTAGTATAATATAAATAGTATAATGCAGTAACCACTTGTGTAGATCATACATTCCACCTGAAGGTAGCTTCACTTAGAATGTGAGATTTAAAATGGTATTTACTGCTTAAACGTACTAAAAGTAAATCACAGTTGCAGATAATTACCACAGCATAATAATCTTAAGGTACAGTCACAATTAAGATCAATAATGATTATTCAAAGGTTCACATTTCTTACCATATATAGTTCGTCTAACTCAGTATGGCGCCTAACAGGCAACAATTAAATTTTATTTATTATAACCAAAAGTAAATGGAAATCAATTGACATAGTTGTTAACTGTCCTTGATACTGTTTATAATTAGCGAATGAATAAATCTTATGGTACCTACTTCACATTTTTCCTTATTTAACAAATAGGATCGTTTATAAACAGGTAAAGTACACAACATACTTTTTTGTATATTTATTGATTAGCTAGCGTATTAAAAATTTATTATTTTGTTTGTTGTTATTTTTTTGTAAATTTACACAAAGTCGAATTATTCATTATTTGTTAGCTATAATTAACAAAATATAAATTTATGACGTGATTGTATCAGGTAAACTGTTAAGAAAATTCCACGTAACTGAACTTTTTTAGACAATTATGTTAATGTAGTTACTTAAATATTTTTTGTAATTTTCAAAGACAGGGAAGATATTGTTAATTAAAAATAACCTCGTTTTATTTTAATTTTTTGAATAAATTACTTCTTGCTCTTTAAGTATTTTTTTTTAATTTATACCATAATTCCTTATAGTGTATGAAATATTTGCAAATACCTATATTTGTTATTGGTTGATATTTTTTGCAATATTCTATGTGCTAAAATCAGTATCAGCACATATGTCTAAACTTGATTCCAAATCATTTTCATCATATAAACTAGACTCGATCTGAGCTTTTTTTTCTGTTGTCGAGGGGGAAACTTTCAAAGCGTACCGGACGACGTGGGAGCGACGCAGGGTTATATGGGATTTTTACCACACTAAAACCCCCCCAGTAGCCGTCCTCGGCTCTATAAAGAGGACTCCGGGATCTCGAAACGACCGCAACCGGAATTCTCTGAGCGCGTTGCCCCATCGGGCTCCTCCCAAGTGGGCGGCTGAGCCTACCGCTCCATCTAGTCTTTACGACGATATGCGACCACACATACCGCCGTCCTTCCCGGGATCGCATGACCAAGCGGTTCAAGCTCCCACTCTAGCCGCCTGCAACCCCGGAAGCCCTATTCTGATCCCGGAACTACAGGGACGAGACGCGATCTAACCTATGTGCTGAAATATTCGCGCTACGTTGAAGCTGCCGACGCCAAACGCATGTTTCATAGCCCTCGTTTAAGAGCAGTTCTTAATTGTCATGGATAGCAACAGTGTTTTTTTATAACGATTGAAGTAGCAAAGGAACATGCACACCACCTGATGATAAGAATAGCATATAGAATAGGACATCAATATGAAGTCAATCACAGATGCCTTGCTACTCTCGACGTCTAAGATCCCATTTAAGACGTCCCATTTAAGTGAGCCGGCTCCAACGCCCTTTCACCTAAACGCAAGAACTGCTTCACGCTAGAAATAAACAGGTTAACTGATGGAAAGTAGTCACCCTTGCCTGTGGAAATTCGCAACACCAGAGGAGTCGCCAACTTCTAGGGAATTTTTTCCAGGTTTTGTTAGAACTGGCAAAATTCTTAAATTGATAACACATATTTCTTTGAATTAGCGATTTTATCCATTAAAACTGTATGCAGCCTTCCTGGTCTTAAGTGGTTAATGATGCCCAAGAAAATCTAAAAGTGACACAAAATAAGAACGCCAAACAAACGCCACGTAGACTTTATATTTAAGCTTCAATAGCAGTTTTCTCTCGACGATGGTATTAGAACTCATTGCGACTTATCTAAAGGATGTAGAATGGGTAATATAAAGAATAACCATTCATAATAAAAAATGCTTTTAAAATTAGGAATCTTAGGTAATTTTAAATAACTGTTGTATACTTATAAATAATGTATCTATAAAATACTAATGTATTGGAAAAGACTCGTTAATTACTAATTTTATATAACGGAAGTCGCAAATAAGGCTGCATGTGTTAAGTGACTTAAGTGTATGTAAGTCTGACTTAATAACAGATGACTAGCACAGCTTTTTGTATTCTAACTGTAATGCAATCATTCTCAACATTTTCAGCTAGGCTTGGAAATAATCAGAGATAAGTATGTGTGGCGATGTTACCACAGAAGTCAATTTGAAAAAGATCTCAAAAATTAGCGATTTCTTTCCTTTGGTACCTACAATCCCTGGCGTAAATATCTGTATATAACACCAACAAATACTTAGATTTTACTTAAATCACTAACTATTAAACCCTAAATATAGGTTTGAAGGTCGTAGAATCAGTGTAGGTCAACCGGAGAAGTACCTGCCACCACCACACCTATTTCTAACGTGAAGTATTTCTTGCGTTTCGATGGAAGGGTGTGGTTGCCGGCACACTTTCACATGAGGCGACCATCATAGTCCTCGGGAGTAGCAACGCATCTGTGATTGACTTCAGATGGAACCCATGTTCTGTATGCAGTTGATTACAGATGTCCATGGGCGGCAGTCACCACTTAGCATCAGGTGGACTGCATGCTCGTTTGCTACTTCAGTCAGATAAAAAAACTAATGCTATGCATTGACTTAGCTAGGCTATACGTAATAGTAAGTACTCAATGTACTACTGGAATCTTAGAACACTTCCCACGATATCTGTTATATCACCCAGAGCCAGTTCTGTTCTTTACTACCTACTAATAATAAGCGTAAACATGTGGAATGGGCGCGTAATTACTGCGCAAATACTTACAAGTTAATTGGATAACGAATGGCTTTTACTTAATTAGTAAGTATCGAAGGGTTACAGGTAGGGCTGCTGACACACAAACTATCGACGAAACATTTCATATTACTAGATTTTTTATAAATAGTTAAACACCTTGTTTCAAATTCTCTTAAGTGCGAGTATTTTTAAATAGCTCTAAACTTGAAGTTTTGGTTATAAGATTGAAGTAGCAAACGAGCATGCAGTCCACCTGAATGCAACTGCCGCATATTGGCATATGCAAGCAACTTAGAAAAAAGTTTTATAAGTAAATCACAGATGCGTTGCTACTCACGGGAACTAAGATGGTCGCCTTATATAAAAGCGATTCAGCAACCACGCTTCCACCGAAAAGTAAGATTTGCTTCAGTCTAGAAATATATGTTTCAGTGGTACTTCCCCCGTCTAACCATTATCCTGTTTAAAGACTATTTCACCACCGCTAATAACCCATTGAAGTTCAAAAAAAGTCCAAACGGATGGCAACCCTTGATACAAATAAAGGTTTGTATTTGTACCACGTTACATACCTAATCACATTTACTGTACAAAGTGTAGAGTTGGCTAACGAAATCCACTCAGAATTTTCGGTACCTCAATTTTTATAAATTTAAATATTATTTGCTTTTATATGTCCACCAATTCGCACTTGGCCAGCGCGGTGGACTATGGCCTAAACTCTCTCATTCTGAGAGAAGACCCGTGCCCAGCAGTGCGACAATAATAGGTTGACGAGAGACATGTACAAACAGGCAAAATTAAAACGTGAAGACAAACCATTAATCAACAAAGTTTTTAAGCTTTACATAGCTATATATTTAAGTACATAATGAAACTACGTTTCCATAAACAAATGTTGGTACATGCTTCATACCTATAGATAGTTACTTAAATAAAGTTCAACCACTTGTTATAACAATCATATTATCATGAAAACATATTTTAAATCTTAAAGCATTATTTTATTGACTAAAAAATAACACAGGCGAAAGGTAACTTTAAAAATAAAGATTTAGGTATATTTTAAGTCAAGTATTACTACGACTACATGACTTCATATTCTTGGCCGGAAAACAGCACTTAATATGCACTCCCAATTAGCCATCATATCGTCCTTTGTTTAATAATAAATTTTTCGTTAAATGTGGTAATTATCACGAAAAGATATTTTTAGAATAATAAATATCATAAATGCGCAAGTTTGTAGGAATGTTTGTTAGGTACTCTTTCACACAAAAACTCCCGGCTGGATTACGCTGAAAATTGGGACCCAATTCGTCCCAAACCAAACCCATCATCGGTTCTTATCGCCGCGGCGCGGGGCCGCTGAGAGGATACGCTGGCTAAAACCCCACGGTGTTCCTATGTACGCCCTGTGCCAGGACTGCGGGTACGCTGGTAGCATTCGTCCGCGGTCCCGGCGGCGTCTGCCCACAACAGGGCCCATTTCTGTCAGGAATGGATCTGGAATTTCTCCATCCCACTATCTTTGAGGTGCGCGCGGGAACACCACGCGCGCCACCTCGAGGCTTCTTATTTTAGCACAGGATACCCCCTTATCCCGCACACTTAGTTTATGACCTAGATCAATACATAGGACACTCGTCATGGTAGAGGTGACCCAAAGAACGAAGCCCGCGGGGACAACCCAGTCCTTTATAAAATAGGAATGAACTCATAGATCAAACAAGCAAAGGTCGTTGCCGTAGCTGGCATCTGTAAAAACAAACTTACGTAGATTAGAGTGAATGTCCATAATAATACAACATCTAAATATAAAAAGGTATGTAGAGAGTTGTTTGTTTTCTTGACATGTCTGAAACGTGGTTCTTCTCACAGGGTACTAAAAGATTCCTTTACTCGTATGCTTTAGTCGACTATACTGGTCAAGGATTATACAGTGATTTACTCATGTAACCCACAAATAACAAACACACAATAAGTAACAAGACAGACAAAAATATTTCCAAGTCTTAGTCTTCAGGAACCCATAGTTATTGCACTGCTAAGCACAGGATCTTTGATCAGAGTCAGAGGAGTTTAAGTCATAGTCCACCGCTGGCCAAGTGCGGATTGGTTGTCTTCACACACATTTGACTCCGTATTTTCTTGAGAACTCTCAGGGTTGTAGGTTTCTCAAAGATGATTTCTTTTAACAAATCTTATGAGAACAATAAATGAGACCCCTAAGGATATCAATGTTTTTATTGAAACGAAATGAACTAAATATAAAACGAAACGACTAACATTCTATTCAAACTAAGTCGCTGTCGGAAACTGTAGGAATATCGATGTCTGATAAGTAAGCATCCTCACTTAGTGAGACGGTGTGACGAACATAACAGGACTTTCCTCTAAGATCATTACACGTTATTATTGAAATATTCGCTAAAGAACATACCATTGAATCACGAAAGTGACTCACGGCAAATAAAGCCTTTTACGGTCACATGTGGTGTTCTTATTATGTAAATATGTAGTAGGCACTCATGTTCCCATATAAGTTTAATAAGCATCGAATAATAAAGTGATTATTGACGTGTCAAATATAACAGTCTCTAAATCACACGGTGTTGTAAATATTCACAAACATGAAATTATACGTCTCTATATATTTATAAAAAGACCTGATTTTAAGTACCTACTCTATATTACTCGTACCGGAACTGGATATGGAATGGATATGGAATATGCTTATATTATGCTTTATTCCTAATGTGCCTAGACTTATACATAATACGACGCTGATCTTTAATCTTAATTTGATCACCTCTTCGATTTGCAGTTATAATCATCGATTAATTATTATGATACATTGTTAATTAATCCAGCATAGTTTGTGTTTATAGCGCATGCATATTCATGATAATAAAAATAAAAGTGTTAAAATCTCAAGTCGTGAACTGAAAGGAGAGGTCCTTTCAGTTTATGTGAAACAAAATACGACGTTACCTTGCGTAGCAGATGATTATTTAATAAAGTATTTATTATTTTATTTACGTAGATTATTACAGTAATTTTAAAGGAATCGCAACTGATCTCCCAACACTGACCATAACGTGACTTGCTCGTCATTATTTAGGTACAAAGAAAAACTGCAACAGCAAACTTGTCATTATTTGTTTTTTTGACAATACGAGAGATCGTAACACAAATGTTTAAAATGCCAATACATTCTTAACGTTACACTTGTAATTTGTGAGAGGAAACGGCTCATCCCATGAGCATATGGCGGGTGTTCAGTTATTTCGGTTGCAGCACGCCTGTTGTCGGCGCCAGAAATAGTTCGGGTGTCGTCACAACATTAAATATTTAAATCGCTTAATCGCCACGTGTTGAGCAATCGACTTTCTATTTAAGATAGATTGACACTGAATCATTACCTATATTTGTACTGTTTTCTCTGCATGCCAATGCATTTTCAATCAGCGATGATATAAATAGGAATGATTTATTAAATATTGCTTTAAGACCAATTATAGTATATTAAATATAATGTAAATCCATACTAATATTATAAATGTGAAAGTGTGTTTGTTTGTTCCTCTTTCACGTCGCCACATAGCTAGTATACCTATGATATGGTTTATATGCTGGAAGATAGTTAGGAGAGCGGAGAGTGACGTAGACTACTACTTTACCGAGCTCTCTCATTCCCATGAGAATATCAATGTTTTATTACTTGATACATATTTAGTAGTTCCAGACATTGTTAATTGATGGCTTTAGTAAAATTCATTTGCAAGTTAATGTTAATTCCCTTTGACCGTGCGGGCGAAGCCGCGGGTAAGAGTTAGTAACGAAATATAATAAAGAATTTTTGGTTGAACTTCTGTGGTGTTACGGTGGTGGATACCAAGTACACTGGAACAGTGTGATCCAGTACCTATGCTCTAGCCTTCGCTTAATTGTGGAGTGACCCTTGCTGTAAAAGTGCCACAAAAAGGTTCTTAGGCATCGAAAACATGTTTTAATGAGGACAGCACCCTATAAGTTTCCGTGGCCGTAGTGCTGCGTCTCGAATGAATTTTGTTTGAAATGTTTGATACGGTACAAAAATAAATGTAAGACAGCTGAATGGAAGTCTAACGAAATTCTCGGAGGAAACAAGTTAGTAATGCATCTTTCGGCTTCGAACAAGTCTCCTATCGTATTTCAAATTCTATTCTGGCTATTAGGTATTCGAAATTTGTTTTTTTTTGCTAAGAACGGATATGTTCTTAGCAAAAAAAAACAATCATCAGGCATTTATTACGTTGAAAACGTAATTCACATGCCATTTGAGCTGTACAACAATAGCGTTTCAGTGGCCACATGTCGTGACCGCGAATTGAGAAACGATGCCTTAAACAGACCCCAGATGTCCATAGACCTCGACGGTAAGTCGTCATGTTGTAATAACATTTTAATGGCACAACAAGCGGACAGCGCCGTGTAGTCGCGTCTGCGACCTCGGAACAAGAACGCTTCGACATATTTTCTTCCATTTAAGGCAACAGTAAGCCCTGATAACTTAAACAATCGCCTCATAAAGGTCTCACTTAAAGAGGAATAAAAATTCATTAGCGTTGTCATAATGTAGCATGTTTTCAGGTCCTTCCTGTAGCGATAACGCCTGTAGATCGACCCAATGAGACCATATGTCTCAAAACCTTGTTTAACTTTATAAGACTGTATTGAGTACAGTTACGATAAAGTCAGTACTGACCCGCACTAGGTCATTGCTAGGTCACTGTCTGCAAATTGGTAAATTGCACGTAACTGCAATTTGATTTCATGTGTGCTTATTATGATTGAATAAAGAGCCGTATTCGTAATTAGATTTAAATATATCAATTTATCTGTCACTACGAAGATTTATTGGTATACGAGTTATGTAGGTATGTGTCGTAAAAATAATTTATTCTCATTTTTTATGGATCAATATGAATACATGTCAGTAACTTTAACGGTATGAGATTTGAATATGATTTTAGGTGCACCCAAGTGATTTATTAAATTTTACGTATATTTAAATAGTTTTTTGTTGGTATATACTATGGTTGGTTTCTCCACACCTACCTCGTAAAAAAATTGCAGTGTCATCAAAAAAATACCTAGCAGTTAGGTACCTTATTGCTTACCTTTAATATTTTAACCGTATTTCATGTTTAGTTCAAGTCTGGAGGTTACACCGCCATAATTATTTCTACCCAATAATACTGTCGTATACCTACCGATTTCAAGAGCTCACCTCTTACCACTATAAGAGGTATAGGACTTTACCGACGTATTCTTACTTAGTCCACAAGAGTAGCAACGCATCTGTGGCCAAAGATAAGTTTCTAGTCTTATGTGGAATAGATCACAGATGTGGTGAACTGCATGCTCATTTGATAATCATACTAATATTATAAAGGCGAAAGTTTGTGAGTGCCTATGTTTGTTACCTCTTCAGGTCACGGCTGGAGCATGGCACGATTTTCGTAAAATTTGGTAGGGACTTAGCTGACACCGGATTAATATATAGGTTACTTTTTACTGTAAGAGAATATCTTATTCCCACCGGACTATCGATACATCGATACATTTTTTTAACGCGGGCGAAGCTGCGGGCTTCTTCTAGTTGTCTGTTATAAAAATAAACCTAAAACAAACGTAGATATGCACCTAGTTACCTACTATTAGCTGCAAAGTTGTAATGCCTACGTTCTTGTGTAGTTTTATGCAATACGTGAGAATAAACAACCGATCAGCTAACAATCGGCTGCTAAACTTGCATAAGTTGTAATTGAAACCATGCCATGTTTAGCTACGAACGCCGTCAGTTACACGAGCGAATAAAAATCATACGTTCCATGGCGACCGTGGAAATGTGCGTTTTTCCGTTTGCGATCATGACTCACACATAACTCGGTCAATGTGTTGCTTGCGAAGCAATAAGATATGACACGCATTGTTTTTATAAAAATATCTGGTTGCAAAGTAGGTAAAGGCGTAACAGGTTTACGTATTTCGAAATTCTTAACAAATTCATTTTTATATTTTTCTTTATATAAATGATGTATGCTAGGTCACCAGTATGCAGTCCACCTGACGATAAGTAACCACAGCTGTTGGTAAACATGTGATCAATTCATAATGAGATAAGTATCTTGAGATTGGCCATGAACCCTTTGGTACCCATGAGGACTAATTGTAATTTGAATACCTCGGATAAGTAGGTATCCCTCTCTGTAGAAATAGGTACGTCTCTGTATATAATACGGGTTCTACGTAAACTGAACTATGATGTGTTGCCTCGTGGAGATGAAGATGGTCACCTCATCTTATATGAGTCACTTAGCACCCACACTTGAAAAGCTGAAATGGTAAGAACTGCACGGCCACTTGATAATAACGGGTCATCTTACTATCTATGATTACAGAAGTCACTAATGAGACTACTCTTGAGATGCGTCTGTTTTTGTAAGTTAGGTATCGTGCAATTAAAACACCGATGCGTTCATTTTGATATCCCGAAAGTTCCACGTAGAGTTTAGTTCAAAAAAACTCCAGATATAATGCCTTATCAGAATGCCGGTTTAGACTTTAGAAATTTCACACGAATATGAAAAGGAAGGTGCATATAGGTACAAATTAATCTTTATTCCATAAAAAAAACTCGAAAGGTTGTATAACGCTAAATATTCGTATTTCGAAAAAAAATGCAACCACCCGATAATTTTATCCGACAGTAGTGACATGGCTAAATATGTATTACATTTATATTAACTGCATACTTTAATCATTGTGCTAAGTAGGTTAATTTGGTAGGTACCTTCTATAAGAAAAAATCACATCGAAAAGAATGCACTACGTCTAACACAGCTTTTATAATCTCTGATAGAACAGATATTTCTAATGTATTAACAGTAAATACTAGCTGTGCAAACGAAATAGTACTAAAAATAGGAACTTGACGTCTTTGATCGTTTTTTTTCACGTACTTACCTCGTTAGAAATTAGTATCTATTATAAATTGTTTTAGATAAAATATATTTTTAATGTTCAAGCTATCCGAAATTTAATTTGTTCACGTTTTATCTTACATTATGGGTTCTATGTTTAATTTAATTAGGTACGTCTAAATTAACCTCGTTCTACTTGGTACTTCTATAGAACATGCATAGATAGTAGTAGTTTCCTTGCCAATAACCTTGAGCATGTAGAAAACTGTAGGTAAACCACAAGTAGCTTAAATGTGGGTTAAATTAAGTCATTTTGTACGATAATTAAAAACAAGTGACGAGTAGTTTATATCCAGAATATTCGAGATTCAGAACATGTAGCGTCGAATCTTCGATACTAGAAATTATATATCTCTGTTTGCAATTAGTTAGCACGAGTTTATTCCGTTTTCTCATAATAGTCAGCTTTCCTTTTGTCCGTACATTGCAAGGGATGACAGAAAATGAAATCGCAAACGTATAGGTACCAGGTGATTGAACCAGTGTAGTTCTACAGGACAGGTGCCACCGCCATACTTACTTCTAGCGTGAAACAATTCTTGCGTTTCGATGGAAGAGTATTGTTGCCGGCGCTGTTTTATATGAGGCGATCACCCTAGTCTTCGAGCGCAGGCGCGCAGCAACGCATCTATATTTGACTTCATATATAGGTAACCCATGTTCTAGAAGTTGTTTACAGATGTCCATGAGCGACACTTACTATCAAATGGACTGCAGGTTCGTTTGCTACTTCAATCCGATAGAAAAAAAAAAACAATGTACATTACAATATTTAGATGAATACTTAAACATAAGGAAACGTACTAAGGGCACTGTTAATTAAGCTGCTACAATAAGGAACAGCGCTATGGATTCGTGCATTCTTATGTTGTCTAATCACTTAGGTAGTGTTAACAATCATAGTAGGTACTGGTTTTAATTTTAACTGATATTTAGAGTAAGTTCTGTTTAACTTCCAGTTGTGTAAAGTTGACGACAAACATGTGATAAGGTGTTACGATAATTTATAGAATGCAAATTTATAGTTAAGATCCAATCGCGAATATCACGCTGAACATTGTAGATTCAATCTCATAACAAGAGGCCAGAAGTAGTGGAAGACGGTGGAAGCCTTCGAGATTTCTGCCTTCTAACAGTAGTGTAACACTGTTGTGGTTTGAAAGATAACATATATATAGCAAGAAAGATATATAGCAAGAAACGAAGATATCCCAGTAACCCTTTTAGTCGCCTCTTACGACATGCAGAGGGTACAGTAGCCCTATTCAGGTCCCGGAAATACAGGGACATCATATCAATGCTTGTTACGCTAACTTTAGCCAGGACTCTAATCCTATGTAGACTTCTAAAGGATCATCATAGGTAAATATATAGGACTTCTAAAAGCATTATTTATCATCGACCAATTCGCACTAGGTCAGCGCGGTGGACTATGGCCTAAAACTCTCTTTCCAAGAGAAGACCCGTGAAGTGCAGTGGATCAATAATCGGTTGACGATATAATGTTTAATGTTATTTACCGATATCCATAGGCAGCAGCATACCACTTACAAGCGAATGTGCAGTCCACATTCATATCCATACCATGCACTTCTAGTGTAAAAAAATACATTTGGTTGTATCAATAAATCATCTTGGTTTCTCCATATTATATTTACAATAACGTCACTAAAGTATTTTTCTGGTGTCTTATTTTTTTTTATAACACAAAAAATCTACAGACTGATCGTCCGTGCCTTTTGTCACAATAGTTCTTCTTTTTTTTAACAATAAGTCTTTATTTCTTAGCTCCACGTTAGGCCATCCCTGTCACCATCACTCTGTCGTGTGCGGTGGTGACAACGTTGGCAAGGTGTCTTATTTTACAGCATATTTTAATGGTGACGTTAATTTGTACAGTAGTTCGTTTTTTAGTTCGTTTTTTTTTTAGTAAATTTCGCCACTATCGTTTCTTTAAACAAAACAAAAGAGCCTTAATATTATTTTTTGAACCTTTTTATAGAAAAGGAATCAGTGAATTTAGCCGGTTAGCCGGTTAGCCGGTGGCTAATTAGCTGAGCTAATTAAGTTAACCGGTTAAATTAGCTAAGCCTATCGGTTAGCTAGCTAATTAATTTAGCTAACTATTTTAGCCGGCTTGGCCGGTTATATTGTACAGCCCTAATGCATTGTCATCCAAATGACGTGTTAAAAATTTCAGCTCAACTAGTTCGGCGGTTCAACCAGTTTAATATTCGGTAAGAATTCACATACTAAATAACAAAGCAATAAAATGAATTAAATAACGTACACAGATTTTTAATACTAGTTTAATACTCATTCCGTTTAAAAGTGAAGCATTCAGTTTAAGCTTTATTGAACTGCTATAGGTAATTACGTATCCACATAATAGAACATATATTATGGAATGCATCAAACTTAAACATAGATTCCACCTATTAATGCATGTTACACAATAAGATTGTAACAGAAATTATTAACTTTACATTATTGCGTTATTCTAAATAACTATGCAAACCATATTTCAAACAAACAATTCAGTCAAATTTATTATCTAAGATTAAAGATTACACTAACACTTATCTTCTATCAATATTCTTCCATTATATTGCTTCTAAAATTATTATCAGCAGAATGAACTCTTCTTAAACTTACTGACAACCTTGTCGAATATAATATTTAAAATGAAGAAATACGTTTATTTGGCAGTCTATATCTGCATATTATATTTGTCCACTATTCACTATCTTATACCACACAGTCAAGAAACTTATGTGAAAGAGAACCTCTCTTCACACGTTTCCTATATATTAAGCCACCGTTATTGAGTCTTCCTGTGGTACTCCGGAGTCGCATTACCGTAGTCTTGCAAGTTGAAGAGAGTTGATCTATTTGTCACCATATATTTCAAGAATTCATGCATATGGCTTAGGAGGAGTTGCAAGGATTTCTCATCCAGAGATGTGTAAGCTAACATCGGTCCCATTTTAGCAAATAGCCTTAACAGATGTATGGAGCCGTAGATCTGTGACATCGGAGTGTCGGGGTATTCGTGCAATATCTCACTGTACTGAGGTCTTTCAAACTTGTACAGAAGTTGGGAGCCGAGAGTCACATTGAAGTACTCTTTAATACCCTCCGTAATATCCACTAGTACCGACTCCTTGGCTTGGTTATGAGATTTGCTAGACTTCTTGAATGCGAGGAAGTTGTCAACAATTTGAGCTACAGTCAGCTTGGCGGGCAGAATGGCCAACTTCTGCTGTCTGGTTATGACATCCCAGTCATCAACGAGCCACACTTTTAGCTCCTCTGGTATTTTGATCTTCACCTCTACCTTGGCTAAGTATTGCTCCTCTGATTCAATTGATACGTCTAGCCGCCCTCTCTTCTTTCTGAAAAAAAATACAAAGATACCTTTAACACTTAATTTTATTTCACTTACAGGTTTTATAAATGCATAATTTTTCATTTAATGATTATCGTGTCAAATATCTTCTAGATAAAAAATAGCCCTCATTAAATTGTTTACTAATTTTAATGAAATTTCATAGAAGTTAGCTAGCATTAGGCATTATAGCTCATTCTTTGTCCATTAAATGATGCGAGAGATATACAAAGCTGTATTATAAATAAAAGATTAGTTATAAGTATAATATATGTGGAGATCATCTACAAAGAGATTAAAGCCCTTAAAACCCTTTATAAGGTGGTGGCAATATACTTGCCACGATGTATATATTCGATTTTCTGGCTACTATTTCGCCGCATATTATTTTCTATAACAGAAGAAAAAATTTTTTTTTCGTTTTATTTAAAGAGTAAACATCTGAAAATGAGGTCGTATTGAAATGTTATGGCAACTGTATTGCCACCACATTTTCCAAAAAATCCCTAGGAATTTAAAAAAAAAAATATTTCATCATAAATGTACATACTTTGACTATTGTTTGATTTTTAGTGTTAACACTTCTACTTCCGTCTACTTTATAAAGGGTTAAATATTAACATAGTGGATAGAGAATCACAGAAAATAGAAATCCCCATGCATTGAGTAAGTAAAATCCTAAGTACTTAGTATAATATAATTTTGAGACAACAATTTTCTTCACTAATGAAAGGAGTAAACCGACTTGCATTACATTTTATCTAATCACTCTCATTTTCTTATTTGCTGCTTACTGGCATTTATGGACATTCATTTACAAACAAAGAAATTAATGCATTCAACTTTTTTCATGTTATCTTTTTAACTAAATTATAATATAATCTAACTTATACAAAAATATATATTTAAACTATATAAATAAACGTATTTACCTATTTTAAAATTAATACCTATATTAAAAAGAAAAACAAATAAAAAAACGACATATATAAAAAACTTCATCAAAATTGTTGACCTTGGGAAGCATACCCAAAACGTTGGCAACATTGCCTCGTTGAAATGTTAAAATATTTTAAAATTAATGTTCATATCGGATATCAAAAACTGAGAGCTCTGTAATAAAATTGGCATTAATTAAGCTATACTTAGGTTGGTCAGATCCAGAATCTGCAGGTGTATCCTTGCTCTGAGTTTTAGTGGCTTTAGCAGGCACTGGAGTGGTCTCCACTTCTTTCTCTTTCTCCTTGCCTGAAAAGCAGTATATTCAAAATCAAAACCACAGTAAGGAACATGTAACATGCATCTTTTTGAAGTTGGTTGCATGAGAAATATAAAATATAGCAAATGTTTTTTTCCCCCTTTATGATTATTTTTCTTTACTTGTCATTGCTGTTCTGCTCTTTAAAATCGTATAAATTCCTATCAACGTTCATTTGTGTATACATTAGATTTAGAGGAAACTTTGCTGATTTTTGTATTATTTTTATGAACCCTGTTATCTGTACTACAATTATTGTATATTTCCCGAATATAAATAAATAAAATAAAGAATATAAAGCCACACATATTTCCATGAATAAGTAATGCAGACATGAATCATACTCATTTAACTGGGAAACTTAGAAGTTGCAATCGTTTCCTATAATCGCAGCTGATTAGAATGAAAGTTCAATAGTAACTTGAAACTCAGGTATCTTTTTTAATGATGTATGATATTTTAGTACATTTGTATTTATAATGTCTTATTCCTTGCACTTGCGCAAAATGAACCCACCTTCAGCATCTTAATAAGGAGAACATTACGTAAGTTGTCACTTTCAGTTTTTGGGTGTGGTTGCCGGCACACTTTCACATAAGGCGACCATCATAGTCCTCGGGAGTAGCAACGCATCTGTGATTGACTTCAGATGGAACCCACATTCTGTGTGTAGTTGATTACAGATGTTCATGGGCGGCAGTGGCCACTTACCATCAGGTGGACTGCATGCTCGTTTGCTACTTCAGTCAGATAAAAAAAATATTTAAAAAAAAACTTTTATAATCCACTATAAAACACCAAAAGTGTGCAATAACCGCAATGGAAGGCATAATAAATGTGTAGTTACCTGCAGGTGTGGAGGCTCTGGACTCCTCGCGTGCCGGGGTAGTGGTGGCGCTAGTGGCAGCCTCCGATTTGCGACCCTTGGCTGGAGCTGACAAAACCATTAAACATCAATTTTATAATATCTCTCGTCAACCTATTATGGTTACTAAGCCAGAATAAGAGAGTTTTGGAGAGACATGGACATCTGTAAGCAACTTCATATAGAACATGGATTCTGTCTGAAGTCAATCACAGATGCGTGGCTAATTTCGAGGACTAGGATGTTCACCTCACATAAAAAGTGTACCAGCAACCACAATTCCATCGAAACGCAAGAAATGCTTCATGCTAGAAATAGGCATAGCAGTGGTACCTCCTGGGAAAATTACACTGGTTCTACCACCTGGTAAATACCTGTTGATATTAAAAGGTGGGACAGTGGTGCCCCCAAAGTCCAATCACATAAGAGTTCTAGAATCTGAAAACTTAACAGAACCACACACATGTTTTCTATAAAAACAATGTATACTCACTCTTTTTAGTCTTTGCTGGTTGTACGGCATGAGCCCTTTGCACTTCCTTTTGACGCTGCACATTAGCTTCATTGTATTTCAGCACCCGGCTCTCTGGCACCCATTCATCCCAACTGTAAAATAAAATTGCATATTATTTTAATACAGTCCAATTTTGTATTGTTTTAGACCATGTCTTGGAACTCTTTGATAAGTGATCGGGATGACAAATCACTATTTCAGACCCCATTACCACAAAGTCATCTCACATACGTAGTATAAAACAATGTTGCTTTCCGCTGTCTGACCCTATGTATGCTTAGATCTTTAAAACTATGCTACAGATTTTAATGCAGTTTTTTTTAACAGATAGAGTGATTCAAGAGGAAGGTTTTATGGATTATAGATGCATAATATAGTGGAGGAACACCACATTCTTTCCACCTAAAATATAAAATTATCAGTTTTATATTTTAGGTGGAAAGAATTTGGCTGGGTCAACTAGTTCACACTAAAGTCAAATGCAGAGGTGACTCTTTTTAACCAAATTTGGATAAACAGAAAGTCATAATATTATTTATTCTTTTTATCCAACAACACTCAGAAGTCCAGTGATACATATAGAGCTCCCTAATAGAGGTTTTTGCAAATAGATAACAAACTTGGCGTGCTTGTCGGTGACTTCAGGGTGTTGAAGATATCTTCAGGTAGTTTTTGGGGTTAACAATATTGCTATGTTAATTAAATAAGTTAGTTTTCACTCATAACTTTACATAATGCTTATGTTTTGAAAAACAATCTGTTATACCAAAATTATTTGGCTTACACTACATTTGAGCATGTAAAATGTTCATACCCTTTTGTATATTTTGTACCCTTATGTAAATATTCAACGCCTAACAACAGGTGCGTTTAAGACAAACAGTATAACCATCTTGTTAGATAAAGCAGCGTTTATCGTCAATAAATTATAGGAGTATAGAATATATTTATTGATTAGTTTAGTTTTATCAGATGTTAAGAAAATACTTACTTTTTATTCCATCCCGCGTAATGAATCAAATAGCGGACATGTTTATCTTTCGTTACTGAGCTCTTCAGGCATTTCGCCTCGTAAATCAGCGGCCCATGAAAGCAAAGGACCTTTTCACCTGAAAATAATATACAGAAAAAATTAAAGTAATCCTCATAAATAAAATTAGCATTCATATTTCAGGATATTACCTTCCGTGAACTTCAGCTTTGGAGCCATAACTATTGAGTAAAAAGAATCACAAAAACACAATATACAATTCGACCAACATCAACACTAATGGTTACAATAATTGGGTTTACGAAAAATATTTGAAATTGTTTGAATAGATATTATCTAAATATCGGTATTAAAATTTAAACACTAGATTTTTTTTTTTATTTTTACATAAATTTATGTTTCACAGGCTAGAATGCTAGATGTCAAATTACAATTTAGGTACTGGCAGATGTGTTTTTAAAACACAGAGTTAAAGCAAGTAGTGGTTTTGCCGGCTTTGGATTCTTGCTTTTCAACTTGCAACCGTTAATTTTACTGTGTTCATAAATAACGTAACCTCGTTTAAAATAAATAAGTTTAGTGTTAAATTCATGTTAAATTGTCAATCATCAGTATATTTTTGCTTTAATTAACTCTAAGCTCATGATTGATTTCGTCAACAGAAGCAAGTATAAATAAGACTTTCAAATTCAGAATTACAATTTCATCAATAGTATATAGATAAAATATATTCGAGACGATGAAAACTCATGGAACCCGGCCTAAAATAAGAAGTGAAATGCATGTAAATAAAAAAATACAAGACTACATATCATTAGTTAATGATGTGTGATACGAGGCAGTAGAAAGATCCGCTT
This sequence comes from Spicauda simplicius, assembly GCA_949699795.1. Classification (NCBI taxonomy): domain Eukaryota; kingdom Metazoa; phylum Arthropoda; class Insecta; order Lepidoptera; family Hesperiidae; genus Spicauda; species Spicauda simplicius. The sequence continues at coordinate 6,001,840 of OX453069.1, forward strand.
CCGTATCCGTTACTTTATAGACGGATCTCAAACGGATCTTTTATACCTATTAATGAAGGTATACTTCTTTTGGCGCTTTATGGAAAAAGTATGAGAGTATTTTTTACGATGCGCGCGCACACCGTCACGTAAAACCGACATATTTTAGTTTTAATACAATTTTGTTAGCCGGAATTGCAAATTTTTATACAAAATCGTGAACAGAGGTTTATAACATTTGTTAATAAAAAAAAACGTGAACAGAGATTCGTAAAATTTTGTCATTATATTTTTTATAAAGTAGGTACTTATTTAATAATATAAGTTTTATTTTTTATTTTCATTTAATATTTGTCTAAAACTTACTTATTATGTTAAACTTTTATCTAAAATCGGCTCCACAAACTAATATAAATTCGGCAAATCAAAAGAAGAGAATCAAAACATTTCAATTCAGATATATATCAGAAAGATATAAAAACGTTTTTATGAGATTGTCTTAGATAGCCTTGGACCAAAAAAAAAGACTACATATAGCGAAATATTGCATTAAAACTTAAAATGCATTTATGTGATGTCGAACTATTCAGTCGGCATAATTATCGCAAGGAATTAAAGTTTCACTTCATTATTTTATGTAAAAGGTTAAAGGCCTGGATAAACGATAAACGCAGCGACCGTTCAAAATTCGAAGGAATGGCCCCTTTGCATTATGAATGAAAGGCGAATAAGAATATATATTTTTTTCGAAAGAGAAACCTTTAAAAAGTGCCTGACGCCGTAGGAGCGACACCGGGTTATGTGGGATTTTTACCGCAATAAATCCCTTTGGCGTACTCGGCGCTGCGAACAAGACTCCGGGATTTCCAACGGTAAGTAATAGGGGTCGTCTAAGCGCTTTCCCACTTTGGGCTCCACCAAAGTGAGCGACTAGGCCAAATGCACTGTCTGGTCATTCAGACGGTACCTATGCGTACTACACGTACCGTCGTCCTTATCGACGTCGCTTATCCTGACGGTTCAAGCTCGCACTACCACAGCCTCTAAATCCCTATTTTACTCGCCTCTTACAACAACTTACGATACTACGACTTGCTGTAGCCCTATTTTAATGCAGAAGTATAGGGACATCCATGGGGGAGCTTAATAAGGTATAAAGAAACATTTTATATATCGTACTTATTTCCTCGTTACCAAATAACAAGATACGGTAGTGGCATTTAAATTTTTAAATGTTAATGTATGTCAATATTCATACGTATTTAGATCGGAATCGGTTTGGGCGTGGTGAATATTTTTAGCAAACAAATCTAGTTAACATGACTGGTTAAGGTCAAAAGACCAAACGCAAGATCTGAACTATTTTACTTATTGAAATAATCAATTCATATTTACTAAATCTGAAGAGGAGTGTCCGTATATTAGCAACAGTTGTACTGTGGTCAATTACATATTTTTTAAACAAGAGATGGTATGAGATATCTATTCTCTCAATAGGTACTTATTTTATTTAGTTTTACATTAGCGCTTAACACAGAGAAATACCTAAGTGTGACTATAGTACCTCCAAAAACTCATTATTATCATTGAAATAAAAAATAAAAAAACAATTGTACCTAGTTCATTCTGTACTTTTGTATTTAACTTACCATGATAACATTCACGCAACCAGGGTACGTTTCTACTCGTCTAACACACGTTGCGTCACTCACACGCCCACTTTTGTAAATGTATTACAAAAATATTTCTATTTCTAGCTGAATAAGGCTTAAAATCAGTTAAATACGTCCAATACAATTTAAAAAACAACTGTTACATCATGCTACTAGTATTCGTGCCTGGTTTTGGTTAATCCTTTTTTATTATGAATTAAGCGCACGCAAGTGACATAAGCCACATTTACTAAAACCTACAGTGGAATAGTATAAAAAAGGGAACATATTCTTTAGTGATGTCATTGTTCTGACCAGCTGACTATTAAAAGTTGAATACCTGTTTATATACCGTTGCGTCTGTTAATAGTAACAGAAATAATCTGCCGTAACTCCAAGATTACAAAACGTACTTTCTAATTAAGATGAATGAATGGTGTTGGTGAAGGAACTGAACATAATTATGTAGGACTCTACCTATGTTTAGTTGATAAGGCATTGAGTCTTAAGTACTTACTATTGTTTTCTTCAAACAAACACACAAGTGTGTTTATTATTATCATATAATTCTAGTTATTCCAGTTGATAACCGCGATAGGAACCGCGCTATTATTTTTTTCGGCGCCTCGACCGACTGTAGCCTTGAGTGAGCGGCCAGTGTCGCGTCGTAGCGTCAGCTGAGTGCGCGAGATTCTGTATTTGCGTATTTTCATACAAAATGTCTCAGCAAGGCCCTGCGTTTGACGTGAATGCCATGACCCTCACTCGATGGGTCCTGGCACAGCAAAGGATGGCCCCAGCCGCGACTGGAGACCTAACACAATTGTTGAACTCAATCCAAACCGCTGTGAAGGCGATACAATCCGCTGTGAGGAAAGCCGGCATCGCTAAACTGTTAGTATTTTTTATTATTTTTAATACGCGCTAAACTTATTGTACCTATTTAAACTTATTTAAAATGACTATTTGCTTTAATTTTTGCCTTACCGTCTCTAGGAATCAGTCATTTTCCTAGATATTTTATTGTTTTTATAGAACTCTCCGACTTTACGATCGCTTTTATTACATTTTTTATTAACTTTTGTTAAAGCCAGGATATACCGTGACCTATCTTTGTTTTAACTATTGACAACACTTTATCTGGTTTTTAAAACATTTACTCTACATAATTACCTACACCTATCTAATTAATGAGAAACAGTAACTAAGTATTTACTGAATAACATGAACTTTGTAACTGCACGATACTGCAGCTGCAGCATACATTATTACAGGTATTACGAATAGCTAAGTATGCATGATAATCAAGTAATATTCTATATTGAAAATCGTGTAACACTTTATCAATATTACATTCACTTATTTATGAACATTGTGCCGTACTAAATGTTTTTTTTTATCTAGTCGATTAGTTTTGTAATTATTGCAAACAGGATATTAATCGGCGTTGGTAACTAAATCTATTTGTAGAGTAACTTTTTTAATTAATAATTATTTTGGGGCGTTAGGGAAAAATGGCACGAGTGAATCTTATAAACTGACACCATCAAAGTGATCAATATATCGCAAATTTGGAGAAAAAGACTATACCATAAATTTTATACTGAAATGAACGAAGGAATTATTGAAAAAAAAATGTGTGCGTGTACTAGCGTACACTCGTAAGAAGTGAAGCTTCTTTATGACGTTATTTTTCAAAAAATAATTTACTATATGCAACTTTACAGAAATTGGTTAAATAAAGTTAAATTAGATAAAGTTTAATAAAATGCTTTTATTAAACTTTATCTAATAATCTAATCTATAATAATCTATCTAATATCACGCGTGGTAGGGATAAGAAAAAGATGGCGCGTAACGGAAAAAAAAGATGGCGCGTAACAGAAAAAGATGGCGCGTAACGAAAAAATGTTACACTAAATTTTTTTCCAACCCCGATAAAGAAGTTTCATTTACTTCAACAACCCCGATAAAGAAGTTTCACTTCAATTAATAACCACATTTCATAAGGTAAATATTTCGAGCCACGCGACTGAGAAATCTTTTTCCGTGGTCTATCTTTTACCGAAAAGTTCTCATAGGAATGCAGTCTACCAGTCTGGGCTTGACCAAGGTTGTTCCTATGACAGTGGGATAGAAATACGTCGATAACGATGTATTTAAACGAGACTGTGAGATAATTTTCCTTTTTTTTTACTGTCAGTCATGGAATCTCAGGAGACACGAACGTGCAAGGCGAGGAAGTGAAGAAGCTGGACGTCCTCTCTAATGACCTGTTCATCAATATGCTCAAGTCCTCATTTACCGCATGTCTTCTTGTCTCCGAAGAAAACCCTACAGTTATACAGGTAGATTGAATGTTTAATTGTAACAGCCGGTAAAATTTTTACTCTAAATTTTAAGCGCTATAAAACTATAACGGTCTTCTATAAAAATATATAAACAAAACTTACAAAAAACTCACGATATTTTTTTTAATACTTTTTTACGATTTCATAGAAACACGCATTTTATCATCATACTTCCATATCCATACTTTCATACTAATATTATAAAAGCGAAAATTTGTGAGTGTGTATGTTTGTTACTTCTTCACGTCTAAACGGCTGAAGAGATTTTCATAACATTTGGTAGTGAGTTAGCTGACACTCTGGATTAACATATAGGTAGACTACTTTTTACTGAAGGATCTTACTCCCTCGGGACAATCGATACCTTTATCGTTTTTTTCAACGCGGGCGTAACTGCGGGGTTAAGCTAGTATTTGATAATCCAGAGAAATGTAGAGTTTTTTGAAAACACATTCGTACTTCTTAAAAAATCTGCACCAACTCTGTGACAGATGTAACAAAAATAACGCTAATTAACAATAGATTTTCTTAAAACCTAGAAATACCTACGTAGGTATATCATTTGGAACGCTGTAATACGTCCAGTCATCTCAGATCTTTGAAAAACAATTCATACGTACATAATATAAAAAAGTTGTAGTAGTCTGTGACAAAACAACAGAACAATAAATAATAGTTCCCCGAAGTTTAGAATTTTTTTATATCCACTGATTCGGTAACAACAGATATTCTTAATTCTACAAATACCTGTCGTTTGAAATGCAATAAGTATTACCTATGTCTAATTACCTTAGAACATCGATATAGAAATACCCTAGAATCATATTAAACCATTAACTAAACACTAACTTTGAGTATTGATCCAGTCATTCTTATCATACTTTATCGTACAAGTCACCGTGAGGTTACCAATTATTTATAGAAAAATGCTTGTTATCTCTGTCTTCGCACTGATTTCGGTTACAACGTAAACACATGAAATATTGTTTAAGATCTCTATAACACATCTGTTATTACTTAACATGCATCGAATAATAAAGTTACTCTCGCATATAATATACCTTTTTTGGAAACCTTTAAAAGGCACCCGACGCTGTGGGAGCGAAGTATGGTTATGTGGAATTTTTACTGCACTAAAAACCCCCGGTAGCCGTCCTCGGCGCTACAAAGAAGACTCCGGGATCTCCAAAGAAACGCAACCGGAATCCTCTGAGCGCTTATCCCTATGGGACTCCTCCCAGATGGGCGGCTGGGCCCACCGCTCCGTCTAGTCTTTACGACGATATGCGACCACATATACCGCCGTCCTTCCCGGGATCGCCTGGCTGGACGGTTCAAGCTCCCACTCTAGCCGCCCGCAATCCCCTTTTAGTTGCCTCTTACAACAGGCAGACCATACGGTAGCCCTATACTGATCCCGGAACTATAGGGACGCGCATATAATATACCTACTTCAAAATGTTATGTTGCACTGCGGAATCAAGAAATAAAATGATACTAATTAAGTTAACAATTGTTTCAATTTGATACCTGGGGCTTTCCATCAAGGGACTGTTACCTTGGTGTATATAAAAGACGTCAAGTATTTTTCGACCGAAAAAAACGATTTTAATTGTAATCGCCCACTTTAATATGAGGCGACCGTTTTTTCCTCGAGAGTAGCAACGCATCTATGATTGAACCCACCTTAGATTGAACCCATGTTCTATAAAATGATGCTTACAGATGTACAAAGTCTCCAGTGACCACTTACCATCGGGTGGACTGCATGCTCGTTTGCTACTTGTCTTGCTGCTTAGTCTTTGTGATGACAGTATTCAATAACTTCTCATATTTTAACTACGGAAGAGACCTAACTGAATAAAACAAATGTTCTTGTTGTATTGCAGGTAGAAACAGAAAGACGCGGCAAATACGTAGTGTGTTTCGACCCCTTGGACGGCTCTTCAAACATAGACTGCCTCGTCTCCGTAGGATCTATCTTTTCCATTTACAAGTAAGAAAATATAATAAAAACTACATTTAGCAATAAAATCTACACCTAGCATGGATGGCTCTACAGCGTGAATCATCAGGGTCGTCTTATTTCATTCACTTCCATCCATAAAAGTTTACTACTGGATATAAACTGTCGTTTTAGTGTAGGAAACATGCTTACCTACCTACTTACATACTTTAGAAAGACGATGTTTTCTTCCAGATTGAATTTCTTGGTCGCCTCCCACGATTTTATGACGAGACTTTTCGAAACTAACATCACACGATTACTTTAATTCATACCCGTTTATTACCAATTTTTTTCGAAACGTATTCATTATATTTTAATATTTAGCAGATACTCGCGACATGCGATTATTGAATTTCTTAATAGAAATTCAAATACCGCAAATCATGTACCCGTTCAATATTGCATGAAGCCGCGATAATATTAGTTTCAATTCACATATTTAGGTACCTGTATACAAAAATGCTTTAAATAAGTATGTTTTTTGTTCAGAAAAAGCACAGATGGCGAACCAAACGAGTCAGACGCACTACGACCAGGCAAAGAGCTGGTCGCGGCAGGCTACGCGCTGTATGGGTCGGCCACCATGATGGTGCTGGCTATTGGGCAGGGGAAGGGCGTGAATGGGTTTATGTATGATCCCTCTATCGGCGAGTTCATCCTCACTGACCCTAACATGAGGATACCAGAGAAGGGCAAGATCTACTCAATCAATGAAGGTAATTAAGTAATAAATAAGAAGGTAAGTAAGTAATAATTAAAAAGTTTTTCTGTAGCCAAAACTTTTTTTATTAAGATTCAAGCAGCAAATTATTATACAGTCCACCTGAGAGCAAATGGTCACTGCCGCCCATGTACATTTGTGAGCACCTTCATATAGAACATGGGTTCTATCTGAAGTCAATAAAAGGTGCGTTTCTCGCTTTCGAGGCAAGCACACCCTTGCACCGGCACGCAAGAACTGCTTCATACTTAAAATAAGTGTGACTGTGGTACATCTCTGGTCGAACCGCCATAACGTATAATGCAACATTATTTTTATAAGTTTGTTCATCCAGAATATTCAAACCACTGAATTTCAATTCAAACATGCGTTTTCAACCCCGTTTGGACACTTATGTGTACCTAATTTCTGATAACACCTTTTATTACTCTGATACACTTTAAGATCTGGCCTTATTTAGTAATTCTGTACCTACCTCTCTAGCCAAATGCGCTAAACCGAATTGATTATCTATCGTCAACCCATTATTGTCCCACTGCTTGGCACGGGTCTTCTCTCAGAATGAGAGTTTAGGCCATAGTCCACCGCGCTGGCCAAGTGCGAATTGGTGGACAATTAACTACACCGAGATAAATTAAATTCAGGTTACGCAGCGGAATGGGAAACCGGCTTAAAGAAGTACATAGAAGAGAAGAAGCGTCCAGCCACCGGCAAGGCGTACGGCGCGCGCTACGTGGGCTCCATGGTGGCCGACGTGCACCGCACCATCAAGTATGGGGGCATCTTCATGTACCCCGCTACCACATCTGCGCCCAGGGGCAAGGTATACAGCATTCTTACCAGCGTTGCCAGACGTCCCGATGTTGACGGGACGTCCCGATTTGTTGATCAAAATTAAATGCCCCGCGCAGGGACAGGCTCAGTCCCGTTTCGGGAAGGACTGGACTTTTGCAAAAATGATCGCCTAATCTATAAATCTATACAAATTTAGGTGAACTGCAATTTATCCACTAAAAAAAGGTCGCCAAATCTTTACAAATTTAAGTCAATCGCCAGTTTGTCGACCAAAATGTCGCCAAATGTAGATCCTCCGGCCTCCGTCCGCCGTATCCCGCTTTTGACTATGAAATCCCGCTTTTTCATTAAAAAACCCCAACTTGATGATAAAAATCTGGCAACGCTGTCTCAGACCCAGTATGTTCAAGTTTAAGTGACAGTTAGATAGTTGCGAGAACCCCTTGTGACGACCCCGTGGCGGAGCGGTTACCATACCGGTTTGACACGCAGTGTTCCGGGTTCGATCCCTGAACAGACAGCTTTCGTCGAATGTTGAATTTTGATTCGAACGACATAGGAAAATATCCTAGTGTAGGGCTATCAGTGTAGAAAGCGTTTGTTGTTTGACTCCGGGAACAATAGTGCTGCAACTACTACTGCCTTATTATATCATTAATTAGTAGAATTATAAACTGCACGCAGGGTTCTCTTAGTGATATGATCCTAGTCATTAATCACTGAAAATAAAATGAATCCTAATAATTCCTTCACAGCTCCGTCTCTTATACGAGTGCAACCCCATGGCCTTCATAGTGACGGAAGCAGGAGGCCTCGCTTCCAACGGCAAGATCCCCATCCTGGACATCCAGCCCTCCTCCATCCACGAGAGGGCACCCTGCTACCTCGGCTCCAAGAAAGACGTTGAAGAACTGTTGAGCTTTTTGAAGTGATGCGCTGAATTTTCAATAAAAATCTAGTCTATGTTGCCGAGTTTTTATTTCACTTTCATATAGATTTACATACAATCACGGCTCATTTGCGTGGAGCGACGTACCTAGTCCCCGGGAGTAGCAACGCATCTGTGATTGACTTCAGATAGAAGCTCTGGTTTTCATGAACTTGCTTACAGATGTCCATAGACTACTTACCATCAGGTGGACTGATTTTCTATTTAAGCGTATCAATCCAATTATCCAGCTGATGACAGTTATAATTAACCATCGTATTTTCATCATCGTCACATCAAAATTTGAAATTAAATTGGGAATTCAGTATACCAGCTGTATTTTCTTTACATGTTTAATATGAAATCAATGAATAATAGTTTTGTTGCTTTTATATAATTTTTTTATTGCGTTGGCTGTGAAAAAAGCATCTTTGTTGGATTTCCAACAAATTACTATCCGATCAATCGATTCAAACTGTTTTACTTATACCAAACATATGTCATTAAAGCTTCTTAGCAAATGAAATCTGTCTTCTATAAGTGGCATGGGGAATACCAAAAATAAACATTAATTATTTTTACATATACATATATAATATAAAGTTCATTAAATCTAAATTAGGGTGACATGGGTACTGTCGTAATGAATGCAATTCTTTGTCAATATACGAGATCTAGGCAGTAAGCGCGACGAATTGGTGGAAAACGTCCAGGATGTGAGGATCCAGGTCTTGCGTGAACAGCAACGTCTCCAGCGTGCTGCTGTACTTCTGGACTTGTTCGTGGTGCTGCAAAAATGTTTTCGGAATAAGTGTTTCCATATTTTGTTCGGGATCGAACCTAGTTATGCCTATATGGACTTATCAATGATACATTATAATACTTAACGGGTACTCAAGATATGCGGTTTTTGAATTATTATAGAATTCTTTTTGCCGATATTTCGACCAGTTTGGCCGTGACCACGATCCATGCAACTGGGTCGAAATATCGGCAAAAAGAATTCATAAACCGCATATCGTGAGTACCCGTTAAGTATTATAATGTATCAATTCCGCGATAATACTAGTCTAAAATCTTATCAATGATAATATAATGGTAAAGATAAGTATTATGAAACAAATCAATCATGTTTATAATGATAGAACAAATGGGGGGTGTGTATATTTATTTCTCAAGTCATTTTTCGACTCCCCTCCCCGTTTGGTGCAGATTCGTTTTTACCCTTTCCCCTCCCTATCAATCACACGTTAGATTGTTCAAAATTAAAGTAAAACATGCTTTACGAATAACGCGAACGTGTAACGAATAGCGAAACGAAATAAACAAGTGTATACTAATGGGGAAGACCTGTCGCAGTCACCCAACAGTCTCGCGATACCAGTGCGTAAGGGGGTCCTGAGCTGACCATTAAGACGATGAAAATCCAGATTGTAACGAAATTACTAAGTATATATCATACTAACCACGAGGAAGACCTGCCGCAGTCGCCCAATGGTAACCTGGTACCAGTGCGTGAGCGCTGTATAAAGCTCCTGGTTTTAATGAAAATAACAAGTGTATATTAACCACGAGGAAGACCTGTCGCAATCTCCCCACGGTCCCCCGGTACCAGTGCGTGAGCTGTTCCCTCGCGTCTCTGTCCGCATGCACCAGAGTTCCGATAGAATCATGATGAACCACTGGCAGCTTATCAGGAAGAACCGCTTCTGTCCGCGTGGGCTAGCTCCCAGCGTTCTACTGCCTGTATATACTTATCACGAGGAAGACCTGCCGCAGTCGCCCAATGGTACCCTGGTACCAGTGCGTAAGCGCTGTGTAAAGCTGTATTCAACCAGGTTTTAATGAAAATAACAAGTGTATACTAACCACGAGGAAGACCTGTCGCAATCTCCCCACGGTCCCCCGGTACCAGTGCGTGAGCGGGTCCCTCGCGTCCGTGTCCGCGCGCACCAGGTGCTCCGAGAGGATCATGATGAACCGCTGGAAGATGATCAGGAAGAGACGCTTCTGGTCCGTGTGGGCGAGCTCCAAGCGTTCCTCCATGCGCTCTACTGCCTGTGGACAATTTAAGCTGGTAGATCACTTCGAGGTGAAACTGTCTAAATGTACCTGACGCCGTAAGAGCGACGCGGGTTATGTAGGATTCTTAACTCCCCCCCCCCCCCCCCGGTAGTCGTCCTTAGCTCTGCGTGGGGGACTCCGGGATCTCCAACGGAACACAACCGGAGTCCTCCGAGCGCGAAACCTATTTCAGGCTTCCCCCAGTGAGCGAATACGTTCACCGCACCTTCTGAGTTTTACGGCGGCGTGCGACCACACATGCCACCGTCCTTCCCGGGGTCGCTTGGCTGGACGGTTTGAGCTCCCACTCTAGCCGCCCGCAACCCGGACAGCCCCTTTTAGTCGCCTCCCAGGACAGGCAGGGGATACCGTAGCCCTATACTGGTCCCGGGACTCCAAGGCCAAGGTGCATTGTGCCTACGTTCAGGTGTATTGTACGTGCGTTTCCGTAGATTCTTTCAATATTTAAGGCATTTTCAGAGTTGAAATGAAGCGAGGGAGCGACGCAGGGTTATGTGGGATTTTTACCGCACTAAAACCCCCCCGGTGGCCGTCCTCGGCGCTGAAAAGGAGGACTCCGGGATCTCGAAACGACTTCAACCGGAATCCTCCGAGCGCGGGCTCCATCGGGCTCCTCCCAGATGGGCGGCTGGGCCCACCGCTCCGTCTAATCTTTACAACGGTATGCGACCACACATACCGCCGTCCTTCCCGGGATTGCCTGACCGAACGGTTCGAGCTCCCACTCTAGCCGTCTGCAACCCCGGAAGCCCCTTTTAGTCGCCTCTTACGACAGGCAGGGGATACCGTAGCCCTATTCTGACCCCGAGGCTACAGGGACGGAAATGAAAAAGCTACTCAATCACTTCTGTGGGTACAATGCACGTTTCCGATACTAATTCAATGTTTAGTGCATTTGCAGAGTTCAAATGAAGAAAGTAATGAATCACTTCTGCGGATACAATGCACGTTTAGAAGCTTCGTTTGGGCCTTTTCGGAATCGATATTAAGAAAGTAATAAATCACATTTGCATGTACAATGCACGTTAACGAAGCTTCGTTTGAAGATAAGGGCATTTTCACAATTGAAATTAAGATAATGAATCACTTCTGTGAGTACATAGCTGTCCGAAACTTCATTTAAGTCAATGCATTTTCAGAGTTATAAACCGTTCAGATTAGACATTTGTCTTAAATGTTACTTTTAGATATTTTTGCTGTAAGCTGGTTCCTTGTCTTGTCTTGTCTTAAATGTTATTTTTAGATATTTTTGCTGTAAGATTTATCGAGCAATGTTGAGTACGCTCCAAGAAACGAGCGGTTAATAATGATTCTTTTCAACAATTTACTCGATTATCGATATTTATCGATAGTATTTTGATACTTTTGTACCAAAAAATAAAGGAAGTATAAATATGTTACTCAAGAGAGCATACTTCATTCATTAAAAACGTCACAAATAGTCTTGGAAGCAATATATAATTACTGTTTTATTTGACAAAGCAAGAAAGCAATCACTTTATACAATTAAACAACACAAACGAAACTCTTACCTCTTCAGTGGGCTTATCCTGATCTTTCTTCTTCTTACTACCACTCTCATCTTCAGAGTCGGAGCTGCTGGAGTCAGCTCTTGCGAGGACCTCTCTCGCTTCCTGTAACTCTTCGCCTGAAATATTTGCACAAGATGTTTAGTCGCTGCTGTTAAGACAGAAATCTCGTATGTTATACAGTTTAGTATTCCAGAAATTTCCCGTTAGATGTGCAAATGCCAAATATGCCCAACTAAATACGTAATCATTTACTTTTTTTTGCAAAACACTGAAATTAAATATTCGCAAAACACCACTAATATTTCGACGGGCCCCTAGAACAAATTCGTATATGAAAAATTACCAATTTACAGAAGGAAGCTTAGAAGTTTTGTGGACATACAAACATTGATGACTTACGTCAAGAATGACCTTTGGAAAATCATTGTTATAACTATTTAGAAACTTATTAAATAAGTTCCCAAATAGCTATTACAATCACATATACAATCATCGAAGCCTCATACTGTAAATTAGTAATATTTCATATACGATTTTATTCTAGAGGCCCGTCGATATATGTATTTTTATCGTACATCTAAACTGATTTTCGTCTTTACGTTGTATACAGGCTACACCAGACCAAATTTCTTCAAGAAATGACTGTAAACAAATGCATTATTAAATTTGTGGGAAGGGGGTGCATACTTTCCCCCTCCCCGTTTAGTATAGACGATAAAAGTAAAAGTCTTGTAACTCGAGAACCTTTCTGTTTATGTCCGACAAAGTACTATACATCTATTCGTTCCAGATACCCCATAAAGCGACAAAAAAATTGAAAGCTTGAAGTTTAAATCTTTATCCACTAAAGATCGACCAACGTATCCAGAATAGAAAAACTTAAAAAATATATGTTAAAAAAGCACATTACTCTGATTATTGATGTAGTTATGCTGATTCTACGAAAATTACTTATAGGCAAATATGTCCAAGACAAAAACAACTCACTCAATTTCGACACGTGCTTATTCATCTTATCGATTGTAAGATGTAGGATCTCCCACAGCGTCGAATGAGTGAAATACTGCGACATCTCCCTGGAGAAGAGCCAAGTGGCCACCGCGCTGCACTCCACGATCTGGGTCTTCAGCATTTTGTCCACGAGGACGCACACCATTTGTGGATGACGTTGCCAGAGCTCCCATACGTTGCGTAGGACGCAGATTTGCGCTTCCTCGGATTCCGCTAGGATCTGAAAGAGTATTTTAAAGGCTGGTGACCACATCTATTTTTAGCGAGAAGCAATTCTATTATTATTAATTTTAATTCTTAGGAGCAACAATGCATCTCGGATTTTGTTAAAAAATCAAATTATGTTTGTAGTTTCGGGAGTTTCTTAAAGGGCTTGGTTAATAAAAGAACGTAACTTTCAGGTTCGTCCCTCGATCTCCAATAAGCAGAAATCATAGATGGTAACATTCGAGAAATTTGCAAAAATATATACTAAAGAATTCCAACATCCCATTGAGGTATACAAGACATATGCCTCCCCTAAATGAGGTATTTGCCAATAGTCTAATACGCTGTTGCCTTATCTCGTAGTCGCCCCCTACCACATTTCCGAAAGAAGAGAGGTGCAATTCAAAACCGTTGCCACATGGCACATGGAGGGAGAAATGAGTAAAATGTAAAAAAAAACAAAACAATTACCTTAAAAACATAATGGAACTTGGATATAGCTGCAAAACTGTGAGAAATGCTCTTGCTGCCCAAGTTAAGAAGAGTCTGGACGAACACATCGATCTTCAAGGGGTTGTAAGCAGCTGTATGGGCCGTGGACTGTTCCCCCTCGCGCAAGGGATTCGGCAGCTCACGGAGAACATTTAACGCTTCTTCAGGGGTACACTTGTTGCGCACGCATACCACGAGTTGGTGGGCCGCTTCTGTGCCTGGTAGAGAAGCTGTGGAAAATCAAGATAGGTATTTTGGATGACTTGGCACAGAGAAGCCATAGTCTCTCAATCTGATTGTAGGTAATTTTGCTAGGAAACTTAACAAAGCCGCCTTTTGTTAAGTCCAAAGGAGCAACATATGTAATCCATCATCAGGTCATCTACATATTAATTTGGTTTTCTTATTAGGTAAAATAAAAAATAAAAAAAAAGTCGGGTACAACATAGGTATGTTTTACAAGTTTATTTCAAAAATTTACCGACTGCTTTTTCTTTTTTTTTTTTGCGGAGGAAAAATTCTAAAGGTAGGATTTTTACCGCACTAAAACCCCCCCGGTGGCCGCCCTCAGCGCTGCGAGGAGAGCTCCGGGATCTCCAACTGAATACAACCAGAGTCTTCCGAGCGCGATGCCCTACCGACTACCTACATGAAACAAACGTAACGAGGTTTTTGTATTCTAAAATCTTTATGCTAAACTTCATCTAAAAGCCATAAGCGTTTTCGCGTTAAGTGTGAAACATCCATACAGGCTCACAAACTTTCGCCTTCACAATATTAGTCTATTTATAAAATGAGACACCATCCAACTTCACTGTTGATACAAACAATATTAATCCGACACGTGCGACGACACTTATCCCCGCAAGAACTTATCAGACATGTCGCAGCAATTAGAGATGTTAATTTCGATAAGGTGACTATGGTCGGTAGCGTGGAACAATACTCAGGTGGGTATTGCGTAACGTTACCACACTTGGTCCTGGGAACCGAATGAATGAGTTTTATACTATATACCCTTTTTATTTTGTAGACAATTACGCTTTTTTTGTTACATAAGCTATAAGTGGTCACTGTGTCTATGGGAGTTTGAATCAATGGTGAATTGAATAGGAATGTTAGAGAGCATCCATCGATTGACGATTTTTCGATGCTTTCTCCCCCTGGTATGAGAAATACCTAGTTGAATTTGGTTTGACTAACTAATCACACATGTGTTTACTAAAAAAAAAAAGAAACATGCTTTACTTAATTTAATCCACTTTATTCACGAAAATTAAGTCCTTCTCTCCTCTTCGCTTTGAAAGATTCGATGAGATTAGACCCGACCACCGCCACCCTAAACATTTTACACAATTGATGTCTCCTTTACTTTATTCAATCAAAAACCACTCATGGATGCCATATATAAGTCAATCAGTCTTTTTTTAGCCGTAACAGGGAGAGATTCCTGGTCTGCAGTAGAGTAAATGGCTGCTATCGAGCAATATTCGACAACATGCGAGTTCTAGCACTGTATATATTTTTTTAAATACTTATTAGAATCGGTCCTAGTAAAGATCCCACTGTTGACCATCTATCAAATAGGCCACCGGATAACGATAACGATCACCCTAAGAAAAACAGAAAACCGGTTAAACTCAAAAATTTGACGTAATTTTATCAAGTGAGATCAACAAGATCTTCTCTTTCACATCATTATGTTGACTATATAAGAGCAATGATAGCCTAATGGTTGAAACTTGCCCTCTCGAGCGGGAGGTCCGAGGTTCAAACCCAGGCACGCACCACTGATTTATGTGCGCATTAGACATTAATTATCACTGCACTGAAACCTACACACCCGAGAGATCTTTAAAAAAAAAGTTCTCAGAGGTGTGTGAAGTCCACCAATCCGCACTTGGCCAGCGCGGTGGACTATGGCCTATAACTCTCTCATTCCGAAGGAACACCCGTGCCCAGCAGTGGGACAATAATGGGTTGACGACGACGATGTTGACTATAAATATTATTAACGCACACAAATATAACAATAACACAATGTTTAGTTCAGTAGTATACACCAGGTGTCTCCATATAGAGTGCGAATTTAATTTGTAAGGAAAGCGGATAACTTCAAGTCCTTTCGAGCATAACGTCTCATCGGCGTCTCGAATTAATCACAACAATTGATTGTACTCACTGCCGTTTAAGACAGCGTTTCTCAAAGTGGTTACTAATTGGTGGTACTAGTTGAGTCTAAAAAACTAGACATTTCCCAAACCTATAGTTTTATAGACCAACTTTTAAATGTTTTAACTTTAAGTCGAAATTCTGCCAACGAGTTTTCAAAGTTACGTTAGGTTTAAATCTATACTATAATAAATCTGTAAGAGGTCGCTGTCTGTACATGGAATAAATTTATATGTAATATTTTTCTATATACGATTGAAGTAGTAAACGAGCTGGCATTCCATCTGATGGTATGTGGTCACTAACGCCCATGGACATTTGTATGCAACTTCCAACAGAACAAGGGTGCTATTGTGAAGTCAAGGATTCTATCTGAAAATTAATATTTCCCAAGGGTAAGATGTACGCCTCATATGAAAGTGACCGGGCACGTGTTTTAACTATTAACATATAACTTAAATAAAGGAAAACATCGTGAATTCGATAGGAATATACATGCGTTTAAATTTTTACGAAAAGTATAAAAAATTACTCAATCCACGCTTAGCCAGCATGGTTGACTATAACCTGAGCCCTTCCCAGACTCAGACAGAGAGATTAGATGTGCCCAATAATAAAACGGGTTGTATGAAGTTTGAAAAACACTGGTATGTTGCGTTTTACAAATGAACATTCAACCTAAAGCCAATGAATCAGAGTTGGAAATCGAATAATAGAAGATGAATATGGATAACTATGTAAATGAAGTGATACAAGCAAAGTATGTATGTATATTTCACGCTATATTGGCGTTTTAGCGGTTTCCTTCATTTAAATTAATTGAATTATTTGTTACTTGCGACAAAGATTATCGTCAACCCACTATTGTCCCACTGCTAGGCAGTGGTCTTCTCTCGGAATGAAAGAGTTTTAGGCCATAGTCCACCGCGATGGCCAAGTGCGAATTAGTGGACAAAGATTGGAGGTACTCAATAAGCAAAAATACAAGAAAGTTTCACATTGCGGTTGTGGAACTACAGATATGATATATAGGTAACTCTCAGATCTGTCCCTTCGTGATGTTTTTATACAACTCCTAAACGTAATTATCTTCCAAAAACTGAAAGCATTCCAAAAATGAGAACTCCAAACGTTAAACGAAAAGATTATACCGCTTTGCAATCATTACTAAATACACTTTTACAAAAAAAAAACGAAAAACACACATTGATCATACTCTGAAACAGTTAAGCAAGTCAAGGAAGGCGAAAGTGTCAAAAAGCATTGGCTTATTTGGTCTAAATTCTAGTCACAAAGTAACAGTCATAACCTCATGATTGAAAGTCGGCCTCTTAATTGAGTGTCCTATGTTTGAATCCTCAGTATCCACCACAGATTTTTCAAAAATTGGAGGCGTATTGAAAATTAATTTTCATTACTTTACAATGAATGAAGACATCATGTAGAAACCTACAGACCTAAGAGTATCTAGATCTAAAAACAGTTCTGAAAAATGTATGATTTCTACCAATTTGTACTTCGCCAGTGCGATGGTCTAATATTTTCTCAATCAAGAGGGGACCCGTGCCAAGCAGTGGGACAGCAATGATTTGAAGAAACATCAGTAAAGAAAAACAGACATACAAACTAAATGGATTGGCGACACATCAACAGACGTACAAATTGAATCGATAGATATGATTGACAATAACGACGTTCCGCATACGACGGACAGAAAAACAGTTGAAAAGTCCACGAGATGGAAAGTGCACACGCAGAGAAATTCACTCGCGCGCCCTCGCGTGGTGATTCCATTTTTTCAGCGGTAAGCACTGAATTATGCATTTTTATCAGTATCGGTAATGACAATATATGTTCCTGGTCGACAGTTACATTATGAAGAATGCAAAGTTTGTAGAAGTAGAGTGTGGTTTATATACCTATTACTAATTGGTCTTTAGATGGAAGGAATGGTTTGGCGTTTGTTAGGATACCTAAACCTTATAACTGTCGTCAACCCTTTATTGTCCCACTGCTAGGCACGGGTCTTCTCTCAGAATGAGAGAGTTTTAGGCCATACCCACCACGCTGGCCAAATGCGAACTGGTGGACTTTTTTTTTAAAAGAACTCTCGGGTGTCTAGGTTTCCTCACGATGTTTTCCTTCACCGAAAAGCAGTGATAATTAATTTCTAATACGCATATTTTTAGAAAAATCAGTGGTGCGTGCCTGGGTTTAAACCTCGGACCTCTCGATCGAGAGGGCAAGTTTCAACCATTAGGCTATCACTGCTCTTGACCTGATAACATCGAGGGGCAATCAATAGTTCGGGACTACACAGTTATACTGCAACATAAAATGACTTTGGTTCGCTACGCTTTTTTCTAGTATGAAGCGTGAGGGGTTTAGGGGGTTAAAACCCAATGGTAAAAATATTAACATTCATAGTACAACGTATATGGCTCGCCCATGGAGTTACCTCGTTTTTCACATGAACTGATTACAAAAAACTTAGTTTTGATTATAGGACCATTAACTCCATGCAGGCGTCATGAAGCCAATTGAAGAAGGCCTGTGTCCAGGATTAATGCACCCCGGGTTGTATATTTTAACAATTGATTTGGTGTTTATTTTATTTATTTATATCAGACTACAAATTCCCATAGAATATACAATTTATTGACGTTTTATAAAACGCAACAATCATTTCTACAAAAATAAATTCTTACTCCCATCAACAGAAGATTCATTTTGTTCGTGTGTTTTTACGGAATTGAGACTAGAGCCCCTACTTCATAACGAAGACATTTTCAAATCGGCAGTAACATAGCTGAATTTCAAAAAGGAATCTAAATATAATAAATATTAAGTCTAAATATTACGCAATATCTTATTTTAATTTGGCAAAATAAAATAGCTGCTACTTATGTCATACATTCGTGTAAAAATTCGGGTATCGATTACATTATACATTATCGACTCGAACAAACATCGTCCACGCATGTTATAACAATCAACAAGAATTACAGCGATTCTTTAGAAGCATAAAGCGATTTCTAAACACTATCCTAATTTATGTGCCGTTAATAAATATCAAATGACTCGGAAAAGTGTATGAACTGATAAATACATGTGCGTAAACATTTCATGCTTGGCTGCCGAGAAAACACTGCTGTTAAATGTAAAATTAAAGAAAAGTAATCTAGTTAATTTATTACAACAAATAGTTTCATAGTGAAATGTTACCTACAACAATATTTATAACTGCAGATAAAGCTTGATTTTCGATATGAATTTGATTACTTAAAGATTTAAGTGATTATACTAATATATTTTTTAGTGTAATCTTTAAAACTTCTTATTAAAGTAGAGTTAGTAAAAACAAGAATTATCTAAAATCAAAATTATCTGTACAAATTCAAAGGAAAAAATATTTACTATTTTTCGTGGTCTGAATGTTACAGATTCATTTACTTAAGTCTCAGAAGGGGGCCTTTCGGGGAGGCCCGGGCTTATAGCCCCGGATGCCCTCCCCTAAATCCGACCTAGCGTCTAAGCTTCCCAACTAGGGTTGGTTGGGTTGGTTTGCGCACACGCCAGTCCGCGCTGCGAGGTGGCGCGCGCGCACGCGTCAACGTAAAACATTGTGACAACAGTGCCGTGTGAGTGTTACGATGCGGTCTGCTATCACCTGCGTTTTCCTCGCGCTCATTGTAAGTACGATGCGCTGAATACGCGCATTTCTTTAGTTTTTTCGGCGGTTAGCTACGAGAGATTTTCTTCGCCGGAATGTTGTTCGATTGATTTAATTTATTGCTTTGAATATGTACGTGATTGTTAACATTGTGATTGTAATTGATATTTGTCAGTATTTTTTGGATGAGGCTATTTATTGCAACAGAGAAAGGCATAGTGAACTTCTCAATGCTGGTTGGAGTTAATGACCACAGGGGCACATTTCAGTTGTTTATGTCAGCACATCAAAACTGTCAAGAAAATAGAGTCATTATATGGGAAAAAGATGTTACCAAGGTCTAGAGATTTTAAGTTAGAGACAGTTTTTTGTTAATAAGGACCTATCAAACAATTAAACGAGGCCCTTATAAAAAAAGTATGTGATACACCAAGTCCAGATATGATTTATGCTGAATTACAAATTCGCTACTATACTAGTACATTAGGGAATTACGGGATTAAGTTACGCCTTATGCACATATAGTTAAAGGTGGTAAAGCCCTCATTTCATTCACAAGATACCACCGCTATTTCTGCTTAATACCAGGAGTGTTAAGGCTGAATAAATTATTTTTCTATTTCTATTTCTATATTTCTATTTCTAGTTACTCTAATAAGGACGGTGTTGTTATACTTGTTATGTTTGTTTTGATGGGAGATATACATGTTCGAGAATATACAACTTGGTCTATAGGGGCTGGTAAAGCTTTATTCTTATCTGGAATCGATAAAATGACTTCGGGCGTCAATGTCTTTTTCCATTAAGAGCATGCTGTCTATGCTCCTTTGCTACTACTCTATCATAAAAAATACAATTTGAAAAAACCCGAAGACAAACTACCGGAACCAATAATCCTTATACAAAAATAGACTGCAATAGCAATTCGCCGCCGCATTCATACCCCGCGTGGTTTCACAATACACTGAAGTTGAAAGTTGAAATGTCAATATTAAACAATTTGGCAACGATGAAACATAATTATGTATCTATACTTTCTTTTATTGTTTAAACAAAAACCCACACGACTACCAATGGTATAGTAAATCAAACGTATAAATTATCCATTTGTACGTAATATATGTGATACTAAGCAGTGATAGCCTAATGGTTAAAACTTGCCCTCTCAATCGTGAGGTCCGAGGTTCAAACCCCGGCACGCACCCCTGATTTTTCTAAAATTATGTGCGTATTAGAAATTAATTATCACTGCTTTTCGGTGAAGGAAAACATCGTGAGGAAATCTACACACCCGAGAGTTCTTTAAAAAAAAAAGTTCTCGGAGGTGTGTGAAGTCCACCAATTCGCACTTGGCCAGCGCGGTGAACTATGGCCTAATACTCTCTCATAAGAGAAGATGAGATGGGCACGGGGCCCAGCAGTGGGACAATAATGGGTTGACGACGACGACGGCGTAATATATGAGGTAATAACTTCAGATTTCATCGTGATAATTACTAGTATTTTCAAACGAAATTATCTATAAAATAAATACAATCAAAGCGTATTTATGTAATTTACAATATTCTGAATAACAATTTTATAATATATATTTTTTATAATATTATGAGCACGATATCATAATAATAACGATTATATAAGACTAATATCATTAGTCTGTCCGTTTTTATATCTTATTTTTTGTCTTTCTATAAGTATGAATTCATCGTGTAAAGCATTGAAATATTTTGATTGGAATTTTGCCGAAAATTACATAATTATGTTATATACATAATTATGTAATTTTCGTTTAAAATGTTAAAATAAAAATAAAACAAAAATATTTTATTTGTCTACAAATTAGGTACAAACAAGCAGTGATTGAGGTCCCCCTTTGAGCGTTTAATTGCTTGTATTTAAAATTATTTTAATAATTTTCAAACCTTTTATACCGCACCAAAATGCCCAAACATATATTTGGTGGCAAGTAACTTCATTAATTACGATGAACAAAAAATATATACACCGTATTCACTAGCTTAATTGAAATTTAACCGCATAGTGACATATCGTAAATCTGAAACTTTCTTCCTCGCGTTTTTGATGCTAATAATGATAATAATAATTACTGCCTAATTAAGCAAAACGATGTGATAATCATTTTATGTAATATTTATGGTATGTTTCGGATGTCTTCTTGGAATTGTTTTTTTTTTTATTTTGATCGAAAAAAAAATAATGGCTTAGGCAACAAATTAAGCTAGATTTAGGCCTCCCGGGTGTTCTTGATTAAAGAAATAAATATAAGAAAATTATGTATTACTTGCTTTAATAGCAAAAGAAAATATTGAAAGGAAATCTATAAGCCTAAGAAATCTAAATCCAAAATAATGTGAAAGTATGTGACGCCCATCAATTCACAGTTGGCAGGTTAGCTAATTGGACTTAACCCAAAAGAAGACTTGTCCAGGCGCTGGACAGACTGATGAGTTAATGATAGTCTGATTTCCTTAAAGCTATGTCTAATTTCATCGTGAACCCATTATTGTCCCACTGCTGGGCTCGGAATGAGAGAGTCATAGGCCATAGTCCACCGCGCTGGCCAAGTGCGAATTGGTGGACTTCACACACTTCCGAGGACTTTTTTTAACGAAGTCTCGGGTGTGTAGGTTTCCTCACGATGTTTTCCTTCACTGAAAAGCAGTGATAATTAATTTCTAATACGCACATAAATCAGTGGTGCGTGCCTGGGTTTGAACCTCGGACCTCCCGATCGAGAAGGCAAGTTTCAAAAATTAGGTTATCACTGCTCATGCCTAATTTACAAAAACTGTAACAAGCCCTTTTCGTTACATTTTTTCTGGTTTGGAATTACAGCACAGACAATACAAGAATTATGATGGATACAGATAACAGGCAACGACCTCGATGTGTGTCTGCCATTGTGGCTGGATGTGATTTTCCCACCCAAGTGGAGCAATACGCAGATCGAAGATAGCTTGCCTGCATAAGTGTCGTGTGTGAACTATAGGCGCCCTGAGCATTGAAAACGCATTTCTAAAATTTTATGGCAAGTTATCTACAAAAATAAATGGCTTTTCACTAAATTTAATGCATAAAGGCATTAAGTTAGTAAAACCCGTAATTAATTATAAAAAAATAATGTTAAAACTTTTAAGAGTAAAACTTTTGATTTCTGACGATATAAACAGTTAGAATAACTTTAATACTAAGTGGATTTCATAGTATCTTTTGTCATTTATTAAAAAAACTATAAATTAGAAATAAATGTTTTCTCATTCATATTATTTAAAAATAATTATGTTATGTAGTCCATCCCAAAATTCGGAAGTTTAATCAAAGCTGCGTTTCATCTTCAGTGACAAATGTTATGAATACCTTTATCACCGATAAGTTTAGACCGCACTTTCCCGGGAATTCTTGAGTAGTACGCCTTAGTACCATGGTCCTTTACCAAGTGAGAACTACTACTATAAAAAATTTTAAATCGCTGACCCCTAGGCCCGTGCTGTCTCTTTTTTAGAGCTGCAAGCGTCCGCGTCACTATTTCATGAGATATCGCTATAACTTTTAGTGAAATTTTATAGCCTTTAAGACCGGACCCATACCCTTATTTTCGAATTCTAAAGTTTACACCGTCAATAGAGTTTTCGTGGCCGAACTCCTCCTTAGGAGCGGGAACGCATCTGATCAGCTTTAGTTAGGTTAAGGATTCATATGGGTATTATGGACTGCATATGCATGCAGTTTTGTAAAAAAAATGTAAATAAACAGAAAATGAAATAGCTTCTTATATTATTAATTTAAAGAAATTTGTTTCAACTTACTATGGCTACAAACAACCCAACCAAGTTCAGTTTTTATTAAATTAAAATATCTAAAAACACATTACTAATGCTCACAATCCCTTTAGTTTGCATAAGATGTCCGATGGCCTTGAAATAATCTCTATCTAACTAGAAACATTACGCACCGCCACGCTATGTTCACAAGTGGGTCTAGATCATATCTCCGAAGATAGCCATAACGATCCGCATTCATATGTAACACAAAAAATGCATTTAACACAACAGATAATGTGTAATGCCGCGAAACGAAAGCGAAACAATGCGCCATTCTTGTTATGGTCTGACATTTAGATTTGTTTTGATGTTTCAAAACTGTTTTGCTGATAAAAGGAAGGCTCAAATCAAGAAATAAAAAAACTATCTGCGAAGTCTACACATCTGAATTTATCTATCTTGAGTATGGCCTAAACGTCTCTGAATTAAAACCTGAGCCTAGCCAGCCCAACAATAGCCGATTAAATATATTTTTTTATTGTAGAAATATACTCTTAAATCTGAAAATAAACTTTTCAGAATTGTAAGAAGTATACAGATTCGATTTTATCAGTCTATCTCGACTAACCTAACCTTTCTTACTCTACGAGAACTGTGTCCAACTATTGGGTACAAATTGGTTTAATAACGATGAATTATATACAAAATAATTTTCAGATAAGCTATTGTACCTGATCTGAAAACTATTTTGTATATTCGTGTATTATGTTTGTATATACCTGTTATTTGCATTATCAATTTACTAGTTTCTCATTACTGGACAGACGTCTCCTCTCATAGACCTGTGTTACAGTTCACTACGCTACCCAATAAAATTGTTAAATGGCAGATTTTATGCCCCCTTAAAAGGTTTTTTTTAAGTATTTCTCGTCATCGTAAAACAAGATAATTAAAACCTAATACCATTTTTTAAATATCGTAGAGCCAACATTTTAATTTGACCATGAACGCAGTATTTCTGATCTTTGATTTTGCTTCAAATTTGAAATATCGTGGAGCCAAAATTTCAATTTGACCATGGACGCATATTTTATTTTGCGTCAAATGAATACATAATATATAGTTACCTAAATAAAGCCGTTAAAGATAGAGGTATGTATTTCAAAATAGGCGCATATTGATATTATAGACAAACATATAACATCTATTTTAAATTTGGTGTACATTCAGCCCTTTACTGAGACTTAACCACAGACTTGGTGGTAGCAATAGGTATGTTACGAGTTGAGTCCGGTTGATGAAATAACATCGATCTCTGAATTTATTTCTCAACCTGTGCTTAGGGGTGAGGAAGAGGATTGAAATAAATTTCACATAAGTCTTCAGCTTCGATTTTGTCAAATTTGTCAACAAACAATAATTAAATTCTTTCTGTTTGGAGTTTTCTTTTCCTCGTATATGCTAAGAGTGGGTCAGGAAAGTATAGAACCGTAACCACATATAATAAAATACTCATTCGACACAAACTATACATACTCGAAAATAACGCTAAGTAAACAAGTTCAAGTTAACCTCTAATTGTAACAGATTGTATAATTGAATTACATGAGAGAATTTTTGTTAATTGCTCCTTGGATAAAACTCACGGTTTCATTGTTGCTTAATTACAATTAGCGAATATGACGTTACAAATAATATGGCAGCGAAAAGTCCATTTGTAATGTTCTAACTTCCATTCCCGTCCAGACAGAAATATCGCCAATTTTTTTTTTGCTCTTACATGCTGTGTATCCGCGGCAATAAGAATAAGGGCAAATGAGTTTTTTTCAATACGGAGAACACAGGAATTTTAACGAGAGGCATCAGTTTAAAGATTATTGGAGAATTATATTAAAATCAGTGGATTGGAAATTTGCGCGGGGGGTTGGCTGTAGAGTCACGCGAACGTGCCGCACGCTAGCTAACCGCGCACTTTCCCGCCACCCACAATTTTACTTTCAAACGCATACTGAAATATCCACGTTTTTTTCTAGCATACGATTGTTATAATGGACATTGTACAATTAACATTCGTTCGCTGATATTTCACGATCATTGAATATTCATCGGTTGGTTTACAGATACACAAAGGAAGAGCGGCAGGCGACGACTTCAGGCCAACGCCGATACCTCTCAACGAGTGGCAGAATGACGAAGACCGACACGCCCGCGCTGGAACCCTCCAAGAAACGATCAAAACTGAATCGCCGCCCACAGTCGCCGCCATCCCTGCACACTACTGGGAGGATGCCTTGAGACACAGCGTTTACTTAACACTCGTCAGAGACAAGATTGATCAGCTAATAGCTAAGGGTGATGTCGTATCTCCGGGAACGAAACCCGACAAGAAAGGATCTAAAGAAGTAGACGATCACGACCTTTGGGAAAAAATAAAAACAGCACCCTTTGATAGGATAGAGGAAGAAGACCCGTCCACGTTTGGTGATGTCGCAATCATGGCCACGGGTAGACTTCTAGAGGAGAAAGACGGTTTCAGATTTACTGAAGATGAACGTTCCAAGGAAAAATGTATTGAAGATAAATGTATGGATGGAGTGAAAGCAATATGGTCAGTGAAACGTATTCGACAAAGAGATCAGGAAATGTCTCCTGGTCGGTACCATTACGAACTAACATTTTCAGTTATCTCGCAAACGCCGAAAAAGCAGAAAAAGCCCTTTGAAAATCCTATCAGAACCTTCACCGTGCGAGAAAGTACTCCTGATAGAACAACTGTTGCACCGCAGAAAGTTGAAAATCGCGAAAATACACACTCTCAAGTCATGAGACCGGAACGAGCTGTCTGGATCCACAAAAACATAGTTCCGACGAAATATCACCTAGGCCGATCGTATTATCATGGTTTAGACAGGATCTTTTCATCTCTGTTTTCTTATGACGATGACGATGAGACTCCACCAGAATCAACCGCCAGGCATAAGTCAAATTCATACGTCCCACAATTTTATCCTTCACATTCAAAGGCTGGATATGTCGGGGCTTCCACTGATCAACACCAACAAAATCAAAAGTATACACCGTATCCGTACAAACAACCACTGAAAAGTTCACGCCCAATTGTTCCACCGCCATTAGCCACAGCCCCCCACCATTATCTTGACATAGATTCAGCCGAAATAACGAATGGCAATCAATATAACAACGGTTACCAATATCCAAATAGCGATCAATATAATGGCAATCAACATACAAATGGCAATCAATATAATGGTAATCATCATACAAATGGCAATCAATATAACGGCAACCAACATAACAATGGAAATCAATACAATGGTAATGTTTATACTAACGGTAATCATTATAACGGTAATCAGTATAGTAATAATGTTCAACATAACAATGGTAATCAATATACTAATGGTAATCATTATAATAATGGTAACCAGTACAACAATGGCAATCACTATAACAATGGTAATCCATACACCCTTCAGTCTGCTCACAAAATTTCATCATCAAGTAAGCCTGTCAGAACAACACGACCAGCTGTTTTGCCAACACCACTTCCGCCCATACCTCCAACTAAAGACTTATCATTTGAAGTAGGTAATATGATGAGATTTGGAAACAACGATACAACACACATACCAGAAACTATCACTATCTACAAAAATTACAACAAATTCCGGGCACCGCCTGGGAAAATCAATTACTTCCCCGAGAATGTAAGGCCACCAATATACAACGCTCCGCCTGGAGTATTCGTTACTATGGATAAGAAGCCGTTCAAACCTATGCCACCTTTAAAGCATATGCCAACCTCTAAACCATTAAGACACAATAGGCCAATCGACTTCCGACCTAGCCCTCAAATTCCTGATGGACAATCTGCGGAACCAGACGCCTTTGTTGAAACTGCATTTAGACCGATAACTACGGGTTATGCACATAGAAATTATACTGAAGACACCGAAGTTTCTGAGACTTTGAAAAAGGCCGAAAATAAATTACGAAAAACGAATGGAACCAGAAAACCTTCGAAAAAACACGAGAACGTAAAGTCACAAAAACTTTCTACGAATGCGCCAGACATAATAACTGCAGGGAATGTATCAGAAGAAGATGTGGAAACCATGGAATGGGCTAACATTTTAGGAGCTTTTACGAAAACAACACCCATGGCATCCGCAATAGAAAAACTTAATATAACAGAAACAACTACGCCATTATCTACAACTGAATCAATTTCTACTGCTAAAAGAAGAACAACTACAACTACTGAACCTATACCAGATACAACCACAACTACTACTACACCTAAACCTAAAAAACGCACGCGACCGCCACCAAAATTCGTCAAACAAGAAAAACTTAAGAAACACAAAAGAATTACGTCAACAACAACAACGTCCACAACTAAAGCACCGGAAAAATCCACGATTAAAAGGCCAACGAAAGATCTAACACCACAAGCAAGTTCCGCTGCCGTAAGTTCTACTAAATCTCTTTTAGAAACCACAAGTAAGAAGATACCCGTGACCACTAAAACAACAACGGCAGCTACGACAAGTACCTCGACAACCCCTGTGACTACTAGTACCGCCACTACGACTACAACAACGACTACGCCGCGTCCGACAACCAAAACATCAGCAACTACAAAACGGCCAACAACCGCTAGTAATGAATCGTCACCGAAGAATAAGAACCGTTTCAGACAATCTACTTTAATGTTGAAAGGAACTTCAGTAAAACACGACAAATGGAGCTTCAAAAACCAAACAAATACAACCCCAACTGGAAAGTATCCGTATCGAAGAAAAGGATCCAACTTCCAAGGTTACATCCCGGCACCCATGCCCCGCGTAGGTGAAAAAGAAACCAGGAAAAGACATCATGAAGACCGTGCCAGTGGGTTTAGTACAATCGGTAGTATCACCGAAGAAACAAAATCTGAACTAACTACACAACCGACCACTACAGAAACAATAAGAGAGGAAAATGACAGCATTAATGAAACAACGGCAGGTAATCAAGAAGAAGAATACGACGAAAGTGAGGAAGAGAAAAATGTTGAAAATACTGAAGAAGAATCAAAAGACAACGCTGAATTCATATTTCAAGTAACAACTTCACAGCCTAACGACATTAACAATGAAGTTATTGGTTTAGACGAAGACGTTACAAGCGATCACGTAGTTGAGACTACACCCCACTCAGTTCCCAAGAACAAAACTAAATGTAAAAAAAAGAAGACAAGCAAATCAGACGAAGAAAAGATGGATAACTCCAATAAAGCTTCTGTAACATCTACAACAACTACAACAACGACGACTACTGAAAAGTCCACTGCTTCTGACATTTTTCAAGATTTATTCGATTTCAACTTCGGCAGTACATCCGAAAAAACGAATGAGATACCGTCGCCCAAACCAGAACTAGATGAAGAAGAAAGTGAAAATCATGAGAAATACCTCAAAATTGATGAGGATTTCAAAGATTTTCTTGATAATTTAGGCGAGAAACAGACTAGTTCCGAAACAAATACTGATGAAGACGAACAATATGATGAAGATGATGACAAAGAGTCAGCGCCAATTGATGATGAGGACGCTGAAGTAACGAGTGGAGATGACAAGAACTCCGGGAGACATACCAGTGATGACAACTATGAAGATTATCAAGATCGCCCATACAGTTTTCTAGAATTATTGGCCATGGAATAGACTGAATTTACTTTCTTTATATAATAATACTCACTATGACAGCTTTAACTTCATCGCTATACCTGTTAAATATCACTAGACAAAATCTGTATAATTATTATGTATTATTTCTATTTATTTCATGTTAATAACTCACAGATGATCGATAAAAAATATAGATGACTAATAAGTCAATGCTCAAGATACATAAAAACAAATGTTACAAATATTTTTTAAGCATTTAAATCATTCCATCTCCATTAGTTCACATGCAAATGTAAATATGACGGTAGACATAAGGTAAGATTAGCATAAGCGTACTGATAAAACCTAAAGTATTTATTTCAAGGAATAAAGTATTATAAAATTAAATTATGTTTCATTTTTCATCCAATGTTGAGTAAAATTTGTAGCAAAAAAAGTGTTACATACTATCCTTAGGAGTCTATAGTTGTCTTAAATACAGAACTGAAAATCCACAGACCATAATTGAAAGACATAATTCATTTACACAAACACTTATACATGTGCAAACATACATAAAACCTGTGTGAAGATATTACCTGCACCTTCCATTGAATACTTGTAGATAGGCTCTGGCTTGAGCGGCACAAATGATGCAAATGATTCTGGAGTGATGTCTTTGATTCTCTGGTGATATGACAACCTAAAAAAAAATTTGCTATTCAAGTCTTCTTACAAAAATTTTTGCAGGCGAAAGTTTTTGAGGATAAATGGATGGAAGTTACTCTTTGAGACACAAACTATCAAATGGTTTAGAGGGAAATTTAACACACAGATTAGTGACCTGGATTGACTAGCATGTTCTTTACTTTGGTAACAATGTCCGAGACAAGTAAAAGAACAGGAAAATGCTTCAAATACAAACAAAACGTACATAAAAAATATCCACTTTAATATGCTTCTATACACAAAACACAAAAATTTGTTGATGGATTGTATGGATTTTTTCCCAACAATACATTTCTACAAATTTCCTGTATACTTTTACATTCATTTTATTCTAAAGTTCATACACTCAGTATTATATCAATCATAATAATATTATGACATGTACAGCAACCATGCAGCAGCAATACAAGGGTTAAACTAATTATTTAATAGCCACAATAAGTATAAATATTTTTTGACAAAAATGTTATGAAACCTCACTTTATTATTGATGCTACATTTGATTATATTCATTTCATTAAATACACATTTCCAACACTATATGCCTTGTACAATTAAACAAACCTGAGACACTTGCTAAGAACTTCCCGGATAAACCTTGGTTTTGGGTGGTCAGGGTCTAACTGAGCACAGCCCTCCCAATCCTCCCAGGACCAGCGGTATTGGAAGTTGCTCAAATGGTACGCAAACCAGTTTACAAATCTGTAAGTACAAAAATACATATTTACAAATATGCATGTAACATTTGTTCTTAATAGTCTAAATATGCACAAAAAATGTTGTAGGGTACATGCAATAGTATTGAACGGAATGCCAATCTGATAAATTAATTAATGATAGAAACAGAAGTTTGATAAAGACATATTTTGATTATATAATGCAGCCCATTTTCAAAATATTTTCATAAAATGGATTTTACATACCTATCAAAGCAAGCCACATTCATAGTGTCAATCCTCATGAACAATATCTCTGTTGCCTGAGCCAATACCTGTGGCATGCTTGACGGCTGCAGCTTGCACAGTTCAATCAGGATAGACCCATAGCAGATTTCCAAATACCTTGGCCTGGGCAAGTGGAACAACTCAGCGAATATCACTTCTACAATGCAATACTCCAACGGTATTTTAGCTTTGTATGGGAAACAGAGGAGTTGAGCAGCACATTCCTTGCGCTCCACATGATAGGCTTCTATTATGTTGTGAAGATGTTCCTCAATAAGGAATCTTTCAATTGAGTGGGCACCTGGCAGTACCGGGCCATCAGGACAATCAGTGTAGTCAAACATACGGAATATTACCCTTGGCATGGGGTAGGTGTCGCCATCATTGTGCGGAGGTGGCTGAAAGATGAATTTGCAAAATTAAGTCATATGTAACTGGGAAACTAAAACAGCAGTTGATACAAGTTTATATAAAAAGAGCTGTTTGTATATATGAAAGTTTGTGAAGAATAGATGTGTCACTGTTTCACCCAACAACTATTGATCAGATTATGAGCTCCATTAACACATAGCATACTTTTACTGTGGCAAAAGTCACAGTAATGCGAGTAATATATATATGTAGGTAGTGAATCATTGTGGTAAAATTAATAAGATTAATAAGAAAAGGAGCATGTTTTTTTAAAAGGGATTAATCTTTCTATGGGGTTACTGATTTATTCAACAACATTTTCCCCGTAACCTAAGACTACAATTGAAACTAACTTTGCAAAAAGGAACCAACGAGTTTACCTCCAGTATTATTAAAAACATTGATGATATTCAATAATGTCACATTAACATAGAACAAATTATTTTGTGCAACATTGTAAATAGATTTTATTTAAAATAACCTAAAATTATATGGTAAACAAAATTTGGACAAAAATGGCTTTTTGTCAAAACTTTCTTTGTGTAGTTTGATTCTGTTTGGCATAAGTAGGTCCAATTATACTTTAATAAATTCATAATACCTGAATAGTAGGTAGTGTATGCTGTAAAGCTTCACACAGAATGGAGTCAAACGCTAAATATGGTCTGGGTATATGTTTCTCCGACCAATTGTCCTGTCTAAGTTTCTTGATCTGTGCCCAAAGGCAGTCCAAGTACTCCTCTTGCAGGTGCGGGGAGTCTGCTGACCAGACTTTTAGTGCTGGCCAATGTTTCTTACTGCGCTTATTCAAGAAGACCTCTATAGTGACCAGTAGCTGATCCAGTTGAGATTCCTTCTTTTCATACAACTCTCTGCCCACCCAGGGTAATGTTGACAGCACCGCAAACACAAACCAATCCCTCCTCACTTGGGGTACGCTGTCCTCATTAGCACTGTCAACTAGCGTCTCCAAGAGCGTCAGCAGCGACGATGCGGCAAGCACGTGACAGTTCACCAAGTCAGATATGAACCTCAGGCAGTATCTAGCAGCGTTCCACTTGCCTGTCTTGAGATTCTCCTTGAACGTTTTCACGATGTAGTCAACGAATTCTCCCCCGAAATTGTAGTTCTTCGCGTTTAAAAGACCAACCAGTGTGGCGTAGATCGTACATTTCTCGGGCATACGGATCGCACATTCTGTTAAAATACGCAGGATCTTCACACGGAAGGTGCTCAAGTCGGCTTCTAAAACACTCGCCAATCCCTCCAAATTACTCTCCAAACTGGAACTGCTTTTCTCACCAACGCGTAATATTAACGACTCCAATCTGTCCTCAATCTCTTGGTTTTCCGATACGCGACGTCTTTTCCGATGCAAGCGCTCTGTAAATCAAATTATGTTATGTTTTTATAACTTTTATAACCTATAATTTATGAATGTTATTAATTCGTGGCACAAACCGTATCCATCTTCTTCATCATGCCTTCTTCTGTTCATTATACTGTGGTATAATCAAAAGACCAACAATCAAATAAAATGTGGTTTTAAACAATAACTTCCCTTCACAACGAAAAATAGAACACTAATTAAAAACTTGGAATAACACAAATTGACGCGAATCTGCATGAAATGACAATCTTACAAGCGTCAAACAAATGACAGCTCAAAGCATCTCCATGGGTGCGTTCCATTAGACGTTCACAAAGCGCACGCTCACGACCGCAGTTTTTCCCGTTCCATTAGCCTGTGAGCTTTACTGACGTATTCTCTACTGGAACGGTCACCTCAACCCACCTTGTTAGATGGGTCGTCGCGAGCGTTGCGGGGGCGTAAGTCATGACGTCATGAGTGACATATTCGCTGCGACCACAACGACCGCGATCGTCTTGTGGAACGACGTTTTGGGCGTTCGGGGCGTTGTGATCGCGTTCTGGAACGCGCCTTATGAGTGCGTTCCATTAAACGTTTACAAAGTTCACGCTCACGGCCGAAGATTTTCCGGTTCCACTAGTTTGTAAGCGTTACTGACATGATCTCTAGTGGAACGATCACTACGACCGACCTTAATTTATGGGTCGTCGAGAGCTTCTCGTGGGCGTAAATCATGACGTCATGAGTGACGTGACGTGTAAAAAAGGACCATAGAATATTTAATAAACGTCGTAAATGATAAAATGACTATGTATTAAAGGACTTTTGGAAAGACTGAATAAATTATATTCTTTTAGTCAGTCTCTCAGAACCTTTCCAGGAATGTTCTAATATATTTTTTCTTCGTAGACAAAATAAAATTTCACTTAAATAAAGCCACAGAGTATTAAAATAAAAATATATAACCAATAAATAACTCAAAATTGGCAGTATGACATTGACAGTTGAAAGTTTTGTACAATAGACACATTAAGCGTTTGATGGATTTGTAATGTTTTTAATATGTTTTATTAATTTATGAATAAAAGCGTATCTTAATTAAGTCCATAAACATCCGAAATAAAGAATAAAGTAATATTAGAACAAAAATGTCTTGTAACTATGCTGAAGGTTTATCTCCATACGAACATAAAGGTGTTTTAGGTATACCAGAGGTAAGTTCATCGATTTCTATAACCACGCAATTTTTTCACCTAATCCCTCATTATCATCACATAAACTAAAGTTTATCAAATAAATGGGGATTTTAATACAACAATCTTTCCGATTTTGGAAGTACTCGCATAGTGCCAAGCTATTAATTCACGATACTTTCTCACACAATAATATTAGCAATGATTTTAATTCAATTGAGTTTTCTTTCTGTGTAAACTATTTTTTTTATAGAAATTCGACAGTATACAGAAGTTCGACGAAAAATGCAGCATCTTGGCTAATCTTATTAAGGATAGTAAGCATACGGTGGTACACACTGGTGCGGGAATAAGTACGTCTGCGGGGATACCCGATTTCAGGTTTGTTAATAACTTAAATATTTTCCTAAAATCATGTTGAATGCGGTAAAACACGCGGGTTTCAAGGTGGTAGAACCAGTGTAGTTCGACTGCGGAAGTACCACCGCCACACCTTTTTCTAATGTGAACCATTTCTTGCGTTTTGATAGAAGGGTGTGGTTGCCGGCACTTTCACATGAGGCGTCCATCATAGTCCTCGGGAGCAGCAACACATCTGTGATTGACTTCAGATGGAACCCATGTTCTGTATGTAGTTGATTACAGATGCCCATGGGCGGTCAGAAAAAAATCCAACCATTTTACTAAAGAATCAAAATTAAATTATGAGGATTTGTTATGATAATCCAAGTAAACCATTTATATAATCTGAAATTCTAATAAATTTGTAATTGCTGGACTACAGAGTTTAATTAGTAAACAATAGATTTGAGACCTGATTTCTACTAGAATCCTCAATATATACCTTATATAGTATATATAACATAAATATTTAGCCTGTAATTCAAGGAATTTCAATATCTTAAAGTTAGGTCATACAGATAGACAAACATTTAAATCAACCATTATCAAATTTTAGTAACAATAATTAGGCAGTGTCATTGTTAAAATAATGTTAAGATGGTTGAATTAAGTATTATAATTAATTAGTTGACCCAGTGAACTTTGTTCCGTCTAAAAGGTCAAAAATCTAAGATTATCAGTGTTCCTCCACTATACTATGTATTTATTATACATACAAACCTTCCTCTTGAATCACTCTATCTATTAAAAAAACTGCATTGAAATCTGTAGCATAGTTTTAAAGATTTAAGCATACATAGGGACAGACAGCGGAAAGCAACTTTGTTTTATACTATGTAGTGATAAGATATCAATATTATTTTACAGGGGTCCCAATGGTGTGTGGACTCTAGAAAAGGAAGGAAAGAAGCCAACAACAAACATTTCATTTGCAGATGCTAAGCCAACTAAAACACACATGATTTTAAAGAAACTAGTCGAACAAAACAAAATACAGTACATTGTCAGTCAGAATATAGATGGCCTACACCTCAAGAGTGGGCTGCCTCGGAAGTATTTATCCGAGTTACATGGAAATATGTTTGTTGATGAGTGTAACTTGTGCAAAAGGTATTTTTTTTTTTTTTACACTTTATTAATGCGATCTGTTTCATATGAACATTAAGCATAGGGTTATGAATGGGTGCAAAAGGTATTAGCAATCATTAATTTTATTATTGACCGACTTCCAAAAAGGAGGAGGTTATCAATTCGTCTGTATTTTTATTTTTTTTTTTTATATTTGTTACCTCATTTCTCCGGACTGGGTGAACCGATTTAGATGATTTTTTTTTTATTTGAAAGGTAGTGCGTGTCATAGGGTCCCATTTTTTTTTAGTATTTTTTTGACTAGGGCATCCATAAGAAAAACGCATAAGTCTTAAATTTGCATTTTCAATGTACGCGATAAATGTATGAATAACTCAATATCCCGCCAACCGATTTTGATGATTCTTTTTTTATTAGAAAGGATGTACTCCAGGGGTAGTCTGATAAGAGTTTGATAAGGTTCTAATCATAGGATCTTCAACTTTTTGGAGCAAAATAATAAAATTAGTGATAGTCGGCCGAACCTTAGCTGGAGAAGTCCAATTGAGTAAAATATAGAATAAAATTACTATGTAGGTATTTACTATGAAAAATTTGACCTTCAACTCTTCAATCCTGATGATGCAGGGGTACTGCTAGCCTGAACTATAAAAGTTGGTCGTTTGATGTTTGCGAATATATAATGAAATTGTTAAGCAAATTCATGGGACAAAAATTTGACCTTCAACTCCTCAACCCTGATGATGCAGGGGTACTTAAAGCCAAAACCATAGGAATAAGCCATTTGGTGCTTACGTATATGTTATAAGATTACTGAGCAAAAACATAAGATGAAAAATTTGACCTTCAACTCCTCAACCCTGATGATGAAGGGGTACTTCAATCCTAAACCATAGGAGTTGGCAATTTGGTGCTTACGGTTATATAAAAATAATACTAAGCAGAGGCACAAAATTAAAATTTTGACCTTCAACTCCTCGACCCTGATGATGAAGGGGTACTTCAATTCTAAACCATAGGAGTTGGCAATTTGGTGCTTACGGGTATGTAAAAATAATACCAAACAGAGGCACAAAATTAAAATTTTGACCTTCAACTCCTAAACCCTGATGATGCAGGGTACTGCAAGCCTGAGCCATAGAAGTTAGCCACCTGGTACTAACGTATATGTTATAAGATTACTAAGCAACAATATAAGATGAAAAATTTGACCTTCAACTCCTCAACCCTGATGATGGAGGGGTACTTCCAGAGGGGGCGCCCTGTTTGTATGAATTGTAAAAGTGTTTTATGTTTAATTTTTGTGAATATGTAGATGCACAAAGCAAACTTAGAGGCTTTATTTAAATACAAACATAAAAATATAGTCACTAAAAAGTGTAAAATAAAAACTTTTTAACAAAAAATATCTACCGACTTCCATGTCACAAAAAAGTAAAAAATAATTTAAATATATTTTGGTCTTCGGTGCTCATATAGGACGTAGTTACCGTCGTCCAGCGAAATATGTCGAGCACCGACTTCAGGACTATGTACTAAGTACTGAGTATGTTCTAGACCAAAATATATTTAAATTATTTTTTACTTTTTTGTGACATGGAAGTCGGTAGATATTTTTTGTTAAAAAGTTTTTAGTTTAATATGAGTCGGTTATATTGTAGTTCTTACAGTTTGATGAGTCTAATAAAATTTTTGTTACCATTGGAGGCCACATTTATTTTTGTGGTACTTAGTACAACATTTAAATAATTACATTCTTATCAATAAATACGACACATTGAAGTGGTGGTACATAATTAACATTCAAATAAAATTATGCAAGGATTTGCTCTGAATAAAATATTTTTTAATTGGTTTTTTAATTTTTCGGATCTTTAGCATTAAAGTACTGTTTATTTGGTGAATGTATTGTATTTAGTGAAGGGAAATCTCCCAACAAGTTAGTAACTAAGTCTTGAAAGTGGCTATGTGCTGAAAGTCTCAACTACTAAATTGTAGATATTGACTGTTTCCAAAATTACACCAGAATTATTCTGTATACTTCCGGCCCCTAAAATTGAATATTATGATCAATAATAACATAAATAATTTAATATTTTTAGGCAGTTTGTACGTAGTTGTCCAGTAGAAACTGTGGGGAAGAAATGCAGTGGTGTGCCGTGTGCCTCTAGTCACTGTGGAGGCAGACCCTGTAGAGGACGCCTTTATGATGCAGTGTTAGATTGGGAACATAGTCTGCCTGAAAATGATTTGTTGATGGCTGAGTGGCATTCCAGGTACATATATTTCTGTTTTTATGTGTATGTCGTTCTATAATTTTAATTTAAGCATGATAGCAGAATGTCACAAGATTAAAAGTTGATTAAAACATTTTGAACTGAATATATGTTATAACAGAAAAATACTTAAATTAAATTTTAAAAGTGCAGTCTGTTTTTGGATAGGTGACTAATGACTTCTATGGATAAGAAAAAGTCATTCTAGGTTGATAATATTGTTTGGTTCAATAATCTCTGTCTACACTGTTCCAAATTGGAAGTTTTTTTTTATCCGACTGAAGCAGCAAACGAGCATGCAGTCCACCTGCTGGTAAGTGGTCACTGCCGCCCATGGACATCTGCAACTTCATACAGAACATGAGATCCATCTGAAGTTAATCACAGATGCGTTACTAAAATGGTCGCCGCATGTGCCGGCAACAACACCCTTCAAGCAATCAATTGCAAGAAATACTCCACGCTAGAAATATGTGTGGCGGACGTACTTCCCCGGTCGAACTACGCTGGTTCTACCACCGTCAGAGGTGTACTATTCCCTGCATATATCATACCTACCTTAATACTAAACCAATCAACTGTTCATTTCATATGTTATACTGCCATTAAAAATATTACATTAAACTTTTCAGCATAGCAGATTTAAGTATATGCCTAGGGACAACATTGCAAATTATTCCGAGTGGAAACTTGCCTCTAGAGACAGTAAAATATGGTGGAAAACTTGTAATTTGTAATCTGCAACCTACTAAACATGTAAGTGTTATATTTATTCCTATCAGTTTTTCAGATACAATAACTTTAGTCTTGCCAAATATATGTCATATTTTTCGAAATTTGTATTTATTGGCAAAAATTTCTTGAATTTGGTGATAGCATTAACTACATACTTTTCTATAAAAGCTTATAGGACTTATTAAAATACTTATGTTTTTTTTAGGACAATAAAGCTGATCTAGTCATTAATTATTATGTAGATGACATATTGGAAAAGGTTATGAGCATGTTAGGGATAGATATACCAGAATACAATGAAAATGAGAGTATAACCAAACTTGCAGAAAACACAATCATTGATTGGACAATAAATAGAAAAGATGTTTTATCTGTAGAAAAAATGTTCAAAGCCAAATGCAAAGGGGTGAAAAAGAAACGAAATTTAATCAAAAGAACTAGCACACAGGTAATCGAGAATGGTGCCATAGACAATGCAGATGATAAGTCAAAGATAATAAAATTAGAGGTAAATGAAGATATACCAGAAGTAGTAGACATTAAAGAAGAAAATAATTCACATGAAATCAAGTAAGCAGCACTGCAAAAGAATATGGAAATTTTCTTCTGCAAATCATTTTTCAAAATGTTTACATTCAGGGCTGGATCTAATTTGATCGGTATATACAAAAATAATAATTTAAGCTCTTAAGAACAATGAATTACAGTCTTGAGGTACCGTTGGGGGTTTTCGTGCTACACGCGTAGATCCTGTGTAAAAATAAACACAATATTATATAAGCGGTGTCATAAGGAATATCCTATAGTTAAGTTGAAACAAATTCAGCTCCAGCGTGAGGAATAAATATGGCATGATTTTTAGAAGCTGACATGGTGAAACGCAGTGCCAAGAAGGGGGTGGCGATGTGAAGCAAGGAGGTGCGATAATTGAAAAAGAATTGGAAGTAAATTATTGGTTAAAAATATTTTACATGTGTCTTATTGTATGGCATTATAATAATATACAATTGGATGAAGATGACTTCTTAACATTAGATGGATTACACTATTTTCTTTATACTATTTTCAATATTTAAAAAAAAATGTAATTACACCCAATTACTATCATCCATCCATCAGTCTTTTGACGTCCACTGCTGGACAAAGGCCTCCCCTAAATGACTCCACTCCAACCGGTCCTGTGCCCTCTGAATCCAACGGTTTCTCGCTGTCTTTTTCATCTGTCCACCTGGTGGGGGACGACCTGTGTTCCTTTTGTCTAAACGTGGTCGCCACTCAGAGACCTTCCTTCCCCATAGGTTATTGGTCCTACGAGCGATTAATTACAAGCGAGCGAGGTAATAATAGTCTCTTAGAAAAATAAAACCTAAGTAAAACTACTGAAATATAAAAAATATTTTATTAACAAGAAAATTCAATACAAACACCTTCATGGAATGTTTTCACATTTAAACTATCTTTGGTCATTAAATACAGTTTTTTGATATACTATAAATTATAATACCCTAACTATACACTACACATCCCCAATGTAAGCATAGCATATTAATATTAGTAAAATTCGTAAAGATTATCGATTACAAAATGCTAATCTCAACTATAATCCCCAACAATTTAAACAATATTTACCTAATATACAGAAAACAAAGAACCCATTGCAAATAAGTATAATTTCTCTAAATTATCGATATTCAAATATTACTGAATATCTCATGGATTTTATTTAACTATCACCGAATATACACATATATCATGTAGGATTACATTAAATTTTAAATAATAAGGAATTCACTTGCGTAAATTTTGGAAAATTCAATTTTAAAGAGAAACAAGTATAAACTTATATAACTCAACAATGTACCTACATGTTATAATGGAAATAATTAATCCCAATTCCTAGTAAATAAATAAGACTTTCTACTTATAGCCATTAGATTCCATATGTCATGGAGACAATATTGGAGAGACAAACGAGTACACAAACAAACTTTCAACCCTAGAACAGAACAGATTTTTTTGAAAAATGAAACACTAGTGAAATCCTCGTTTTCAGTGATGAGGCGTTTACAATTAGTCGGTTTGGCCATATTCGACAGCAAACAGCTTTAATTGGTTGGTGGCTTTAACCGACCAATGTAAACTGTAATTCGGTAAACCCTATTCGAAAGCAGCGCTCATGCGTTATTGTTATGGTAATCCGTATTGGTTATATCTGATCTGATGAAACTTGGTCAATCAAATTTTAAAAAAATTGTGTCGGTTGCCGCAGAGTTATGGAACCTTAATGATTGAAATGGCCTCTCATTTACGAGGTTCACATATCAGGCTTGCCATCACTGATTTTTTTTAAACGATGTGTTATAGATTAAATACCAATGTTTCACGGTGAAGGAAAACGTCATGAAAAAATCTTGAGACCTCTAAAAAAAAGTTCTCACGAATGTGTGAAGGTTTATCAATTCTTATTTGGCCAGTACGGTAGACTATGGCCTACGACCCTCTCAGTCTGAGACTTGTGCCCAAATGTGGGACTATAATGGGATGACGACAGTAGTCATATTCAGTCACCCACCACTCATATAAAGAACCCAATTCAAACCGAATGCGTGTCACGTGACCTATATTTTTTATTATCTGACCGATGTAGCAAACGAGCATGCAGTCCTAATGGTAAGTGGTCACTGCCGCCCATGGACATCTGTAATCAACCACATACAGAACATGGGTTCCATTTGAAGTCAATTACAGATGCGTTGCTACTCCCGAGGACTATGATGGTCACCTCATGTGAAAGTGCATATAAATTAAACGGTCCTTGAATCAGCACATAAACCAGGTAAGTTGGAAAGCAATCATGGTGACCAGCGGCAGGATGAGGTTGTCCACTTGTTCCGTGTTGGCCTCCACCAGCCCCGACACGGTGGCCGCGATCAACGTTCGACGCATCCCGTAGTTTACGTTCAACAAACCTGCAATAAATAACACTTTAATACTATTGTATCTTGATTAAGCAAAAGGAGTACCAGGTCGCCTCCCACCAGGTAGACCGATGGCCTGAAGAATACAGCGGGAAACCGTTGGATTCAGAGCGCACAGGTCCGGTTGGAGTGGCGACGTTTAGGGGAGGCCTACGTCCAGCAGTGGTCATCAAAGAGCTGATGGCTGGATGGATGGACTATTGTATCTGATTGGAGCAGCAAACGAGCAGATGCAGTACTGCTCCCGAGGACTATGATGGTCGCCTCATATAAGTGTGCCGGGAACCACACCCTTTCATCGAGACGCACGCATTAAGTGTTTCACGCTAGAAATAGGTGTGGCGGAGGTATGACTACTGTAGTCGATCTAGCTCCTGGCAAAACTAACACACTCATGGCCACCACACAGAAACAAATACAGATGTAGCCAGTTCCAGAAGAGAAATTATTTTAACCTACAGCCTAGTGATATCCATAAATATTTTTTTTTGCGTGTTGGTACTGATTCCCAATCCTACAAACCATTTCTTTTCGCACTTGGCCAGCTCGATGGACTATGGCCTAAAACTCTCTCATTGTGAGAGAAGACCCATGCCCAGCAGTTAACAATAATGGGTTGTACACCCCACCCCATTTTTTAAAATGCAAGAGCATTAATCGAAACTACTGAATTTATGGTACACGTCTTAAAAAATCAAAAATTAATATAGCTTCAAATCATAATATTTTTTTAATAATAAATGTTCAATTATCCCTGTTATGAACTTACCAAATATTTGTAGAGCATAGACAGTGCCCACTTGGCAGAGAATGTTAAACAATGTCCCTTCGTATGTTTTATTGCTACCTGGAAAAAGAAAAAAAATACATGTTAAAAGGGCTACTCTGATCTCTGCAAACACACACGATAGTGTTACAGACAAATTAAAAATAGTTGATACTATATTCTTTCTCTACGTCCAATCGTGACGCCTCTTATAGTTGAAGAAACTTTTGATATTTAATAAATATATAAGATTACATCTTAGGGTTTTGGAAAATAAACAAATGTGTTGCTTTTGAAAATAAGAAACGACATTTCAAGTTTATTATTCCACCAAATCTATCTTTCTTCACAAAATATATTCTGAACTTTTAAAATTAGACAGACATGTCAAATTAAAAAAAAGAACTAAATAATTAAAGAAAACCTATTTTCTTTATATCTCCCCTCCCAGGGAAGAAAATTCATCTGTGAATTTCTCTTCAGAACTCATTAAATTCTTCTTCCATCTCTTCTTCACTTGTTCTAAACCTTAATTAATATTATATTATCATACGCGTATTTTTCTTTTTCTTTAATATAACCACACTAGTTATAATCGTATAATTATCACATGCACAGCATTGTACAATAAAGTGGTTTAATTTATTAATATCAACACATAAACTTTCTGTTAAAGGAGCTTACGTCTTACGTTTTATATTGTGAACAGGAATAAAACAACACTAACTTGACCACCTATTGAACCCGTACTTAGAGCCGAACCAGCTCGCAGCCGTATCCCCCACACCTATGGAGAGGACGCCACTCAGCAACTCCAACTCCTGGCCAACATGGCTGGGCACCAGAAGAAGTGGACAGGCAAGTCCCACGTACAAGTATAGGGGAGTCATCGCGAATAAACCGCAATCCTGGGGAAATAAGACTATTTAGTATTTGAAGGTAGTTTATGATCAAATAGCAAAGGTGTCAGGTATTTTTTTATTTTATTTTGTACAAAAGTAGCTAAGATAAAGACGCTTTCTACACTTATAGCCCCACACTGGGAATTTCTCCTGTGTCGTGAGTGCCACACACAAAGACGAATACACAAACACCCAGAACCAGAACAAGAATATAAACTCATCATTCAGACACCTGTCTGGCTGGGAATCGAACCCGGGACGTGCGTGTCAAACTGGTTTGGTAACCGCACCGCCACGCGGGTAAAGTAAAATTGTTTACAGTTAGATTAAAACGGCAGGCCTTTTGAAAAACAGCGTTATGTAAAGTCTATTATTGTTAGTAAGATTTGGCTTGCATTTACACTTGTTCTCATTGTTAGAAAAAGTGTTCTACAGGAACAATCTAACGAACTCGTAAAGTTAAAGGTTAAAAATAATAAAGGGCCATTCACGTTAGGACGGTCGCAAGAACTACGGTCGTATGCGACAAGTTCGATCGTGAATGGCTTGGTCCTAAGGCGGACTGTACGACCAAGGTCATGTCGCAGGTCCGTTGAAGTATACAACTTGAACTGTCGTTGCGACAGTCCGTGCGACCGTTGTAATGTGAATGCCCATCTTAAGGGTTTACATAAACTCACCTTTTCATCGCTGTACACTAAAAAGGCGGATTGCAATGCTGATGATATTGGCTCTATGTGAGATTTCCTTAACGCCTGGAAAATAAAGATAACGATAACGTATAATACAACATATCTTGTAATAATATGAGGAATACCAAATTTATGGGTAGTATGTTGTAGAAAAAGTGAATGCTTATTCACAGGGGTTACTTTTCACCCATATGGCAGCGATACAGAAATCGTGAACAATCAGAAGAACTCAAAGAAAGTTGACGCGCAAACACACAGCGCCATATTCTATACTAGACTACACTACACTCTTAAACACTAGCCTATCCACGAATAAAGATTTTTTTGCCACGATTACAAGAAAATTGACACATTTTTTTAACATGCGAATACTGAAACTTAAATATAGAAACCGTTAGCAAGGAGCTTTAATTGTACTGTTATTATGCGCGAAAACGTGAACTATCCTAATTGAACTCTTAAAAAATAAAACAAAAAGTCTGAAGTAGCACACAAGCATATAGTCCACCTGATGGTAAGTGGTCCCTGTCGCCCATGGACATCTGTAATCAACTTCATACAGAACATGGGTTCCATCTGAAGTCAATCACAGATGCGTTGCTCCCTTGGGCTATGATGGTCGCCTCATGTGAAAGTTTGCCGGCAACCACACCCTTCTATCGAAACGTAGGAAACTACACTGGTCCTACCACCTTGAGACGTGATCTATGAGTGTAATGACTTCAATCTTAACTCACCTCAACAAATATCAAGACTGCCAACCCAAATCCAGCCGCGAAGGTCATTAGATGAATATCAAATATGATTCCAGAGAGGAAGACTCCTGAGGCCAGAATATGGAAGGACTTCCTTGTAACGGTGGTGGCTTTGACCGCCAACTGCGTCCGAACTAGAAGCGCCATGACAGCCAGCATTACTAGCACTAGCCAGAAGGCGAATATTGTTGCCTGAAAATTTAATACCTGATCCATGAATTGTGCACAACCATTTACTAAAGCAAACAAAATTCAAGTTTAAAATTCCGTCACCATCCCCTTATTAAATTTAAATAGAAGTTAGGTAACAACCCCATTAAGTCATTTTAAGTAGCTTATCACACCCAATGCTATTTCAGTAATTATTTATCAAATATAGCTAATTCTCTAAAAACCCCCCCGGTGGCCGTCCTCGGCGCTGAAAAGAGGACTCCGGGATCTCCAAAGGAACGCAACCAGAATCCTCTCGAGCGCGTTTCCCCATCGAGCTCCTCCCAGAT
Source organism: Spicauda simplicius (assembly GCA_949699795.1). Taxonomy (NCBI): domain Eukaryota; kingdom Metazoa; phylum Arthropoda; class Insecta; order Lepidoptera; family Hesperiidae; genus Spicauda; species Spicauda simplicius. The sequence goes on from OX453069.1 coordinate 6,046,644, forward strand.
AGGCGGCTGGGCCCACCGCTCCGTCTCGTCTTTACGGTATGGGACCACACATACCGCCGTCATTCCCGGGATCGCCTGGCTGGACGGTTCAAGCTCCCAATCAAGTCGCCCGCAAACCCGGAAGCCCCAATTAGTCGCCTCTTACGACAGGCAGGGGATACCGTAGCCCTATTTTGATCCCGGAACTACAGGAACGATAGCTATTTTCCTACAAAATATTTTTCTACAGCCATTTCCTTATCAAATAAACTACCTTTGACCATACACCACGCTAAATCTTTTGAATCGTTCTAAAGTAAGGTGTTAAAACTTTAGACGTAAGTTATTGTATAGTGTTTTTTGTAATGTTTTTTTTTTGTACAGTGCTTGTTATTTTTTTTCTATATCGAATTCTTTTACTGTGTACTATCCTTACTTTATCCCCTGACTAACATAACACAAACTAGTGAGAAGTTTTTGCATGTCTTTACGTACAGACGTAAAGACATGCAAAAACTTCTCACTAAGAACAGTCTCCTTACATATTCCATGGATAGGTTGTCTTGCAAATATTGCATATTTGCCTATTTGTCTACTCTATATATTATTGTTATGTTTGTATATGTTCTGTAAAATAAGTATTCTATTCTTTTTCTGAACACTACTAGATTATGGCATTTGGATATTAGCTTTAAATGAGTCAAATACAATAAAGTCTTACCCGATCTTTCTCAAAGAAGACATACTTTACTATCGTGAGCAAACATGATGCGCCAAGTAATGAATGCAAGAGCAGCATTAAGAATACCACACCAGAGGCTACTATGTATCCTAAGTATTTAATGGTCCGTTGCTCATCTGGTAAGGAGTACAATGCTGTAACAATTAATCCCACTGTCGATAATATTGTCTGAAAATAAGCAATTAATGCTTCAACACAAATATGTGCTGCAAAGCTTCTTAAACATCCTGCTTCCAAAAAGCGAAAGCACTAAACAAATAACATAATTATAAAATAACAAAAGACGCAACACTATATAGATGCCAGAAATTAAATGTCTTGAAAAGCATAGTTAATTTTAGCAATACACTTTTAAAGATGCTATAATTCCTTTGTTAAATACGCTCACTAAGTTTTATGTTAGGTAAAAATTAAAAAACAAATTATAAGGACAGAAATACGAGCACCATATTCAACATTGTGATTTGATCCCAGCAACTTAACAATTGGATAGTATGTGAGAAATAATTTTGACTTTACTCGCAATACTCCACTTATAGACAATTTATAAGTGGTGTAACCAGTGTAGTTCGCCTGGGTTAGTACCACCGCCACACCTATTTCTAGCGTGAAGCATTTCTTGCGTTTCGATAGAAGGATGTGTTTGCCGGTACACTTTTATATGAGGCGATTATCTAAGTCCTCGGAAGTAGGGACGCATCTGTGATTGACTTTCGATAGAACCGCATTTTCTGTATGAAGTTGCTTACAGATGTCCATGAGCGGTAGTGACAACTTACCATCAGGTGGACTGCACGCTCGTTTGCTACTTCAATCTTATAAAAAAAATGAAATTTTACTTAATTTTCACCAAATATAACAAAAGCAATTCTTACATATACTATAACACTGATGAACTCCAATTCTTCATCAGCACAAGGGAAATTACAGAAGAACTTGGCAACACTCATCATGGTGAATAGAGCTATACTTTGAGCGACTACCATTGCTTCCCCTATTGTAAATGTTTTAGTACACATCATCACAGAACTCCGAAGTAGCCAACTGAAGAAATACACGGTGGGTAGGGCAATTCCAATGGAATATGACAAATCTGTAAGAGAAGTAATTAAGTGATTGATAAGAGGATTTTTTATGAAACTTAGCGATCAAATAACCTTTTATTAGACATTAAGACATTAGAATTCTGACATATACAAATTATTGTTATTACTATTTTCTAGACTGCAAATACATATATTTTTTAATGATTGACATTGTATAACCAATTTTTTTAACTGTGTAAAGATCATCTTTATTATTATTCATATGTTTGAGCTATTGTGTAATAATGACCATTAACCTATTTAAATATTATTTAGGCATTGTATTATGTAGACATTATATTCCAATACCCTTACAGGGTGCATTATACCAAAATTTATTTGTAAGACCTGACTTAGACAATAAGCATGAGCAATAAAGAATTTGAATTTGAATTAGTCTCCCCCATTGGCACTACTGAACCTCAAATAGCTTTGATGTCAGATACCTTGCTTCCCTTAAATACCCATTCAAATGCTTCATTGAAGTTTTTTTACCAAACTCATCAAATTAGACCACACTACAATTTTAGAGCAAAAAGTTATTAGTGTACAAGTGATGGATCACTAAACAATCCAAGAGGATTTTATCATCATTAAATTAAGTGCATAATAATTATATCAATAGAGTTGTAATTAAAAAAAAATGCATATTTAAGAATTATTTTGCAATCATTGGCAACTCCCCTGGTGTTGCAAATGTCTATAGGCGACGGTGACTACTTTCCATCAGGTGGCCAGCCTTATCATTTGGCCTAACTATAAAAAAAAAACAAAAAACTACGAAAACCAAGATAATTTCATTATTTACTCTTAAAGATAAAACTACATACCTACACTGTAACTACATACCTATTTTTGTTTTTTTAAAAGAAATATATAAATATGTAAAGTTTTTCTTAAGAAAAGTTTTACCTGTGTCCAGATAGGTATACAACAGTAATGAAGACACAAGCCCAGAAGCCGTACATCCTCCATACTCCGCCTGTTTAAGCACATCGCAGGATACCGACAGGAACAGAATGAAGAGAAGGCAATAGGCGAAGAGCCCCACGGACACAAAAGTGGTCAGCTTGTACAGAGGTGACACATCATACAAACAGCTGTACAGAACCAGAACTGTTGGGAGTAATGCTGGACACCATAAACCATTTGTGTCTACTGGTCTGGAATCAAAAAGGATTTTTGGTTCAATAATAATAGTGAGAAAACAGTCATACTTAGTAAGTGGTCACTCATGTCATGTCCATGGATAAATAAATCACGCATTCCACACTTATAACCCCACACTAGGAATTTCTGGTGTGTCGTGGGTACCATGGACACACACAAGATGAATACACAAATACCCAGACCCAGAACATGAATCTAAAATCATCATTCAGATACCTGTCTGGCCAGGAATTGAACCTGGAACCGATATGGTAACAGTTCTGCCACATGGGTCATCAAAATACATAATTTTCAATGAACTTGTATTCTTTTTGACATAAATTTAAATTCGCAAAAAAACAAGCAGTCCACCTTATAGTAATTGGATACTGCCACACATGGATATCTGTAAAAAACTTTATATTGAACAAAAGTTCTATCTATATTCATTGTGACTCCCAAGGACTAAGACATACTCCTCTCCACTCCCGTAGATGATGCAAATCTTGTCTGCAGTGTTCTGCACTATTCCTTTTTAAAGCAATGCAAGATAACAAGCCACAAATGCTTCTTTTACCTCTTCATATTTAACAATGCCGAAAAAAAAAAGAGAATTTATCACCAGAGAAACATATTTTTAAAGGGCTCGGAGATCACTGGAACCTATGCCATAAATAGCTAAAAGATATGCTTGTATATTTATAACAAATTAATCATTTATATCAAATCGCAGAATTAATGGCAAAACCTAATACTTATATATGATAATGTGCATATAGATGTGTTATGTTTCATTATTATGGACAGTTACCATAAATATGTAAAGAATCATTTTTTTTAATATGATTGAGGTAGCAAAAGAGCATACAATTCACATGATGGTAAATGGTCATTGCCACCCAAGGACTTCCATAAGGAACTTCACATAAAACACAAGTTCTATCTGAAGTCATTCACAGATATATTGCTACTTCCTAGAACTATGATGGTCACTTCATATAAAAGTGTGCCGGCAACCACACCTTCCACCGAAACGCAAGAACTGCTTCACGTTAGAAATAAGTGTAGCCATGGTACCTCCCCTGCGGAAATACACTGTTTCTACAAATGATAAAGGTAAATTTGGAAAAGTTACTCTAATATTAAAATTTAATTAAAATAACCATACTGTAGTTTGATAACTTTACCATAGAAGATAGTAGGCGGCTACTGTTCTGATGTTTACCGGTAATTATCAGGAACTTACCTTGTATCTATTCTTCCTTCCCTTAGATTCTTAGTTATTGACGAGTCGAAGTATTTATATTTTCTATCTAGTCGCAAGCAGTAAATATATTTAAGTATATCCTCCATTGCACGAATAATAAACTATTTCTTGAAATTATAATAGCAACTAATTTTTATTTGTAACTTCACTGTCTACAATTATTTTTCCTATTGATATAAAATTACGTGTACAAATAATTTGACCAAAGGTCATCTTATATCGCGTTCAAAGTACAAGTTATTAACAATTTCAAGGTTTCTCCATACTTTTTGTACAAAATCTGACTAATTTATTATTTACGGATAAAATGTCTCATGAAATTTGTTTTCAACTTCACATTTTCATGTTTTTTTCTGTCACCTTTTTAATGACACAAAACTCAATGTCAAGCCAACAAAAAGTTTTCTACAACCAATTTATTTTTTATTTAGATATCGATATAAATAAAATTAAATTTGTACGGCTTGTATGGCTTAACTAACTCTTACCCAATAAGTATAAAGCCTGAAATGAATAATTATAAATTTACAAATAATACATTAAAAAATACGAAATATTAAAAATGTTTCATTTCTCGGGTTACTTTTTGGTAAAATACCGAGGCTATTTTTGTAATGGCAACAAAGACAAAAACTTCAGTGTTAAGTGTCAAAGTCATTCACTCTGTCAAATAATTCATTCGCTCCGGAGGTTTGTGACAGAGCTGTTTACTTACCAATCATTCCAGCATTCCAACCAAAGCGAATGTTCATTCAAAGATTTTTTTTATCAAGTCTTTCACAGAGTACATTTGTATATACTGAAAAAGTCTTTTGTTTGGAACCAGAACGTCCATATAGATTAAACTGGCCGGCCGGTTTTATTGATTAACTTCGGTATTGGTGTTGTTACGTGGAGTGTCATTTTTTAATCAGTAAATAGTGCATTAAATCGTCAAATATGTTAAGAAATTTAAGTAAAACCATTCAGATCCAGAAGGCCAAATTTGCGACAGCAGCTGCGCCTGCGCCGAATACCAATCCCGAAATATTATATTCAGGGGTGAGTGTTCCTACTACTACTACTACTTAAATATAACATTATAAATATCGTTACAGATTTATTAATTTTTCGAAGAGTAATCAAATTAGATATAATTTTTAAAACGAAGCACTTGTATTATGCACCTATAATATTTATTTTGGGTTAAAAATAGGAATTTATTCTACACATATACACACACATATTTATACCGTTTATGAACACAAAATTTCATTACATAAATTGAAATAATAGAAACCGGGACGATGTTGTTTACGATGCATGTATGGTCACTGAGTAAATAGAGTGAATGTATTCCACTTTGTAGGTAGCTCGAAATAGATAAATTGAAGGATAATGTATACGAAACAGTAAAATTAAAATCAGAATGTTTTTTTTATTCATATTATTGCCAACTACATATCTACCACCAATAAAATTCCACTTGGCTGATAGTCTGACATCTTTTACAATACAAGAATTAGAGACGATAGTATAAAAAAACAATGTGCGTCAAGTAATTGTTATTATTATCCGGTTCAATTGATAGTAATGAGTGTGTATTTCATAGCAAATATTTCGTATCGAGATAGTACATACGAATAGTACTTATGCCACAAATAGCTCGAGGAATAGATACCTACAACATAATTTTGTATGTTTATACATTGGATTTGGCATATTGGCAAAAAATATATATAGAAATTATACTTGCTATCTTACGTGAAGTTTTTTTACACGCTTGATAGTGTTGTTTTTTAATGGCTTGTGATGATTTCACATATCATTAAAATAAGTATGTACATATTCCACGGAAATACCTACCTATCACTAGAAATTTGCATTTTACAACAGTATTATCGTAATGAAAATCTAGGCTACTTGTAGTACCTACGGTAAAGTTGCTGGTTTCTTGGTTGGTTGTTAAACAAAAACTGACAATTTCAAAAAGTCACTTGTGAAGACGTGATAATATTTATTTATTTAAATAAATATTATCACGTCACGATAAAACGCAACCTAACAAAATTTCACACATAATATACCTAATACTAAATAAACAGTAATAAGTATTCTAAAGTTAAGTTATTCTAAAGTGAAAACATCACTTAAAAGGTAGGACAACAAAAAATAAATAAAATAAAAAATAAATATTATAGTATAATGTCCCGACAATATCGGGATTTGTGGTGACACTGAGTATCCAGTATTAATTTGATAGATAATGTATACAAATCACATGCAAAGAACGTGCGTTGAATTTATTTTTCTTTCGATAATATTTATTTTTAGCTACGTGTAAACGAACAAAAGTTAAAAAGATTTGGCCTCTTACTTAGCGTAACACTTTACCTAGGCATTTTTCAATCGGCCCTGTAGTTCCGGGATCAGAATAGAGCTACGGTATCCCCTGAATGTCATAAGAGGCGACTAAAAGGGGCTTCCGGGGTTGCGGGTGAATAGAGTGGAAGCTTGAACCGTCCAGCCAGGCGATCCCGGGAAGGACGGCGGTACGTGTCCTCTTTGTAGCGCCGAGGACGGCCAACGGGGGGGTTTTAGTGCGGTAAAAATCTCAAATAATCCCTGCGTCGCTCTCACGGCGTCGAGTACCTTTTGAAGGTTTCCCCCTCGACCCTCGAAAAAAAAGGCATTATCAATGTCCCTGTAGTTCCGAAACAATTATAGGGGTACGGTATCCCCTGCTTCCAGGTTGAAGGCCGTAAGAGTCGAAGCTCGAACCGTCCAGCCAAGCCCTGAGTAGGACGACGGCATGTGTGGCTGCATGCCGTCGCAAACACCAGGAGGCACGGTGAGCGCAAATGCTCACTGGGAAGAGCCCGAATGGGGCATCGCGCTCGGAAGACTCCGGTTGTGTTGCATTGGAGATCGCGGATCATGCAGCGCAAAGGACGGCCACTGTTCTCTCGTCAACCCATTATTGTCCCACAACTGGGCACGGGACTTCTCTCAGAATAAGACAGTTTTAGGCCATAGTCTACCGCGCTGGCCAAATGCAAATTGGTGGACTTCACACACCTCCGAGAACTTTTTTTGTAAAGATTACTCGGGTGTGTAGGTTTCCACACGATGTATTCCTTTACCGAAAAGCAGTGTAATTAAAAAAGTAATTTTTAATACGCACATAATATGAGCAGTGATAGCCTAATGGTTAAGACTTTCCCTCTCGATCGGGAGGTCCGAGGTTCAAACCCAGGCAAGCACCACTGGGGAGCTTTAGTGAAGTAAAAATCCCACATACCTTTTGGTTTTCCTCTCGATAAAAAAAGACATTTTTATAAACCGGGTCCCAAATTTTTGTAAAAGAGGTGAAGGCCTAAGGAATAGCCAATAATGCTCTTTTAACGTGGATTTAGAGAGATCAGAATATTCATAGCCAAATCATTTGTAAAGTTAATTATCATACCTAATTTAGCGTGATAAACATGTGATAAGATTTGGATTACGTTAGAAGAGGTCTAGAGGCCTCGAGGCAATAAAGGTGTGGGGCCCCCTCCCTTAGCCTCCCACGCGTGTTTTTCACTAATTTATTCTGAAACCAAGTAGATTCTTTGACAACCACACGTGTAGAAGTTTATTTTCGACGAAATAAAAATTCCTAATCCTTGACACTGGGGTCTCTGCAACTTGACGACTTACTTCTGGTTACTAGCCGGAATTATATTAATTTATCTTGGGTAGTTGTCCTTATTCCTCTCCCCGAAATCCAACCCTGGTCCCGTAGGTCTACACAAAATAATTAGGTACAACATATTCAACTTGTCTTCCAGCTGTTCATCAACAATGAGTGGGTGAAGTCATCTGATGGCAAGACCTTCACGACTGAGAACCCAGCAACTGGACAGGTGATCGCGGAAGTCCAGCAGGCCGGCAAGGCGGACGTCGACAAAGCTGTTAAAGCTGCTAAAGAGGCGTTCAGGTTTGTTTTGAATATTTGTACGTACTTTGTTTACACTTATACGCTAAATTAATTAGTAGGTACCTTAACATTTTTTTGTTTTTTTTTTTTTTATCTAATTGAAGTGGCAAACGAGCATGCATTCCACCTGATGGTAAGTGTTCACTGCCGCTTATGGACATCTGTAATCAACTTTTTTTTTTTTTTTTTTTTTTTTATTTGACTAAAGTAGCAAACGAGCATGCAGTCCACCTGATGGTAAGTGTTCACTGCCGCTTATGGACATCTGTAATCAACTTCATACAGAACATGGGTTCTATCTGAAGTCAATTGCAGATGTGTTGCTACTCCCGAAGACTATGATGGTCGCCTCATATAAAAGTGTGCCGGCAACCACACCCTTCCATCGAAACGAAAGAAATGCTTCACGCTAGAAATAGGTGTAGTGGTGGTACTTCTCCCGTCGAACTACACTGGTTCTACCACCTTTAATATTATAATAATATTTTTATGTAAACTTTGATAAAGACTGGTCTTCCGCCAGGCAAATTGAACAATATCAATATTTGATTAGCGGCTGTTCGCCTGTTTGAGTTTGGATAAGTATAAATCTATGCACTTATGCGTTGTATGTTAATAAAACATCAAAAGCATAATTTAGAATACTTGTAGTGTCGTGTTTTGAGTAATTACAAAAGGTACCTACAACGAACGAACTACAAAAGTAAAAAGTCAACCTGCTCCCTAGCGTCACTAGTCTAATGAACGGTCAAGTTTAAATGTGTTATGTAAATGTTTTTGCCACACAGTTTGTTTGTTTGTTGTTTTGTATGAGTGAATTAGGATATGTTAATTTTTTTATTTATTTTTAAATTGAAGTTCTTTCGTAATTAATTATTCAGTATTTTGTATCTAACTTGTAAGTTTATTACTACATTTGAAACACGTTTACAATATATACATAACATAATAATAAATTATTATACGTGAATATATAAAAGTTTCAAAAATACACCATCAATAGTAATAACTCTTAAAACTATTTCTACCTTAAGGCCTCTTGTAGACACACGTTTATTCGGCGTAATAATCTACAGTTAATTCACCGTGTGTAGGCACGGTTGTCAGTGTTGTATAGATCACTGCCGTGCACTGATCTTTGCCGTGCCATGTACATGCTAACACGTTTTTTTCACGGTAAGGTAAAGACGCCGTACGGCTAAAAAAACGTGCCTAAGGATGTGGCCGCTAACATTTTGCGTACTGGGGACACAGCCTTACTAGTAATATTTTACTTTGAAGTTTGAACTTAAATAGAATTTGCAAAACCTCTTAAAATTATTCCAATCAATTAATAATAATATGTTATTGGTTGAATTAAACAGAATGTAGAACATGAATGGTTAAACTACAGCGGCACGACTTACTGTTTACTAATAAAGAATATCAGGTTAACCGCCATGATTTAACATAAAAATCACGTGGGCCGCCATGATTTCACATAAACATACGTACATAAGCCTTCAAAATCCTTACAGATAATGGTAGCGACGTATCTGTGGCCACTTACTTTACCTTTGGCCAAACTCTTTTGAATCAAAAAATAGTCAATGTAGCTTAACTATTCTTTAGGCCAATCTAGTGGGATCTCTTCTCAATACAGGGGGAGGCTTGGAACGTAGTTCCACGCTACTCAAATGTTTATTACGTGGAGAGGTAATATACTAATCTGTCTATGTCAGATAGGTGAATCAGGTAGTCCGGTTCTGTTTCGTTGGAGATCCCGGAGTTCTTCACGCTACCACGACCACCACGGTAGTGCGGTAAAAATCCCAAATAACCCTGCGTTGCTCCCACGGCGTAGGTTACCTTTTGAAGGTTTCACCCTCGAAAACTAAAAAAGGTGAATCCGGTAGATAATGTGCTCGTGTGATAATTGGTATGCCGTTGTTCTCAGACTGGGATCACCATGGCGCACGATGGACGCATCTCAGCGAGGATATCTCATCAACAAGCTGGCTGATTTGGCTGAGAGAGACAGGACTTACTTAGCGGTACGTACGGTATCCTACGCAGAACGTTTGAGAGTTGGAGACTTCCTTTTTGCATTATAACAACTTTATGTAGTGTTGATGTGTTTAAAAGGAGTGTAAAGCCAGTGGCGCATACGCGAAGCGTTTTAATGCTTGTGAGTAGCAATGCATCTGTAAACTATCGAAATTAGTACTTAAATCCTGTCTGGCTAATTACAGATCCACCAATTCGCACTTGGCCAGCGCGGTGGACAATGGCCCATAACTCTCTCATTCTGAGAGAAGACCCGTGCCCAGCAGTGGGACAATAATGGGTTGTACCCAAATTACAGATGTCCTTAGACAACATTACGTAAATATTTAGCTTTAGGTGAACTGCATGTGTACAAATTTATACAACATTTAGAGAAAATAATGTATATAAACTTTTAAATCTCTTCTGATCGATCACTGGACATACTTGACCTATTAACGGAATAATTTCTAGCTTCAGACTAGGGATTTTACTATCTTTTAATACTTATACCTAATCGTAGAACTATCACAATTAAAGGCCAAATGGACAGTGTTATCACAATGAATAAACAAAATAAGACTCCATTTGTTATCAATTATCTGTTAGTAAGTGCCCCGTAGGTTCGCACAAAATTGATAAGTTTAATTTCATATAATATTCAAAGATTGGTATCGTTATCACTGATGCTTTCTGTGTGCAGTGATATGTATACTAGATAGGGAGAAAAATAGAAATACGCACGTCGTCATTACATATTTGATTAATTGTTCCTAGTTTATCCTTACTCGACGGTTTCTACACAGAAGCCGCTTATTATATATTAAACTAGGTTATTTCCGTAGCTTCTTTCGCTCGGGTCATGTCTACTCTACCACGTTAATGAGTATTTAGTGCACAAATCGCAGCTGCGTTAATTAATTACGTCTAACGCTTGGCATATGAAAGCGATCGAAAAATGAAGAGTTGTCCTTTGCTCGAATGAGCGAACGAGGGCTTCACCTCACGCCATAAAAACACATTCAATGGTCTGCCATGGACAATAACAAGGTTAAAAATTTGTGTGTAAATATTGTATTATCTAAGTACATTGAGTGTATCCTAATAATATAAGATTAACATGCACATAAGGAAAATAACATTTAAATGATAGATAAATTACAAAAGATTATAAAACATAATGACGGTTTAATAGAACCGCCACAAGTATCCTATGTCATAAACTAAGTGATAAATTTCAGAGAATTCGTACCGGTAATTTTTGCATGAAAAAGTAACAAACAAACACATCCTTTTACTAACATTATACTTTTTATATTATAGTAAATTTAGGGGCAGGGTCACGTGCCAAGCGCTTAACGCGTGCATTTTTTTTTTTGTATTTTTCACGCTCACAGACGTTGAACGTGCATTACCGCGGCCGCCATTGATTTCTGGTTGTACTGAGCGAACCCTAAAATGACCTCTATCTATACCAAAAGCGCGCGTTTAACTGAACAGTGACATAATAAACGTTAACGCGCGCTGACAATAATCGAGCACTAGCGCAGCGTTCAACGAGCGTTTTTATAACGCCCGTTAGCATTTGTACGGCCTGAATGAAATGTTGTTTAAACACGCGTTATTAAAACGCGCGTTCAGCGCTTGTCATCTGAACATGCTCAGTGAGTTAGGTGATTTATGTTAGTTTCGTACTCGTGTGGTATTCTCGATAAAAAGTTTAATAAGCGAAGGTTGACCATCTAAGATCAAGGTACTTTACATTTCCACTATATTCGATACAATAAAAAACACTCGTTTCAACTGAAGTGGACTTGCCATATATATCATAGTGTGGAGGTCGTAATGTTTATCTATACGGTATGTACACACTGTGTGCAAACATCTAATTGTGAGATTGGTAGTATTCGATGAACATGTTTTTTCTTTAAAAATAGGGTCATCATATTTCGCCTTGCACCAACCGTAAATCAATTTTACTCCACTATTATGAAGGTGTGGTAGGAGTGCTCCTTAATCTCTTAATGGGGGTAACACCTACATTTATGTCCATTTTTCTTTAGTTGGTCATTGATACAAACGATGAAATGAGGAAATCATTTTATTCAAAGCGTTTGACTCTAAGAAACCACAAATATTTTCCACTGGCAGCATTGTTATACAATTCTGTTAAAAGGTAAAAAATGCTGCATTAAAGGTAAAATGCTGCATTAAAAAGTATATACTGCAAACAGAAACAGATTTCATATTTGGAATTTAAACTTTATAAAATATTAAGCAGCTTTATAAGTTTTTTATTTATTTATTTATTTATTCGTTTATTGCACCTTTATAAAAATAAAAGCAACAAAAGGGTAAACTTAATGCCTGATGGCATTCTCTACCAGTCAACCCTGGGTGGTTGGAGAATATGCGGCAGGTGTTAATTTTAGACTTAATAGTAATCATATATAATATATATAATAATAAAAATTTATAAAAAATTTACACAGAATTTACATAAATTTACAACTTTATATATACATACATACATACATACAATACACATGATACATCTACATATATATATATATATATAAATAAATAAACTATATAAAAGGAAAGTATATAGTAATTATGGGACAGTATCGGAGTTGAGATAGTGCTCTCGAACAAGTTTTTTAAAGATGACCTTACTGGGTGCTTTCCTGATTTCAACTGGCAGGGCGTTCCAAAGTAATACCGCCTGAACAGTAAACGAGAAATGAAAGAAGCCGCTAGAATGCAGTGGAATGATAGCTTTTAAGTTATGTGATGACCGAAGCATTTTGTCATGAGTAGAAAACCGGAACTGAAATTCATCCTTCAAGTAGGAAGGAGTATTAGTATCATTCAAGATAGAGTAAAGATGAAAGAGAATCCTAGAATTGCGCCTTTGCCGAATAGTAAGCCATTTTAGTTGGCTGCGAAACTGGGAGATATGGTCATATTTGCGAAGGCCAAATATGAACCGGATAGAATTGTTGAGAAGGCGCTCTAGTTTATTGAGAAGGGCTTCGGTCAGATCCGGGTAACACACATCTGCATAATCAATAATGGGTAAAATAAGGGCATTCACAAGCAAAAGTTTAGTTTTTACAGGGAGAAAGTGCTTCAGACGGTATAATGATCGCATTGTGACGTTGACCTTCCGCGATAATTCAACAACTTGCGCGTCCCAGCTTAGAGAGCTATCAATTTGTAGACCTAGATTCCTCACCGATTCTGAAAATGGAATGGCTTTACTGTCATACAAGATAGCAGGTAGCGAATCACGATCAATCTTAGCCAGCAACCTGGAACTACCCATGATGATGGCTTGGCATTTAGCCGGGTTGACAGTTACTCCATACCGCAAAGACCAATTGTGAAGAGCATTTAAATTTTAATTTAATCTACTTATGGCGCTATTAAGGTCGTCCACGTCAGCTTGTGTGTACAATTGTAGGTCGTCAGCATACAGATGATACGAACAGTTGAAAACAGGAGTTAAGAAATCAATAAATAGAGAAAATAATAACGGAGAGAGAATACCGCCTTGCGGAACACCAGCCTCCAAATCAACCCAATCCGAAGAAGTACTTCCTATACGGATAGACTGCTGGCGCCCGCGAAGATATGAAGAGAACCAATCCAAGGCAGAGGGAGAGAAGCGTAAGTGGGTAAGGATGGCAAGGAGAATATCATGGTCGACTGTGTTAAAAGCATTTGAAAAGTCAACAAGCACCATCACCGTGAGCTTCTTATTATCCATCCCCCGTCTAATATCATCGCAGACTCTGATTAAAGCAGTGGTGGTGCTGTGACCGGAGCGGAACCCAGACTGATATACACTCAGCAGGTTATGTTTCGAGATGTGAGTGGAGACTTGCTTATGTACACATGCTTCCAGAATTTTAGAGAGGAATGGAAGAATAGATATAGGCCGATAATGATTAGGAAGTACGGGATGAGGAATTTTGGGAAGTGGACGTACAAAGGCTTTCTTCCAGATCGACGGGTATTGGCCCGAGGTCAGAGAAAAATTTATGACATGGGTTATAGCTGGAAGAAAGCTGTCAATGACATTGTAAATCATGACCCTACTCACCTCATCGCACCCCACTGCCTTGGACTGAATACTCAGAATAACCCTTCGTATGTCTTCCTGGGTAATGGGAGAGAACTCAAAGATAGGAGCAAGAGACGGTTGCATTAAAGTTATGGAAGCTAATGTGAGGGAGCGGACAGAATTGTTCAAGGGACACGTGGAAATGAAATGACGATTCAGGTCGTTTAAGGAATGAGAAGAATGAAAGTCTAAAGAAAAGGGTTTACCTACACCAAGTGTCTTGAGGAATTTCCACATATCAGCGGCTGATGAAACAGAAATGTTCGCATGAATATATCGGCGTTTGGCTATTCGTACCATCTGATTGCATCGATTACGTACAGTTTTAAAAGTAGACCAGTTGGCTTCAGTCCGCTCTTTCTTATATTTACGAAACGCGCGATCCCGTCTGATCATTGCTACGCGAATGTCATTTGTGAACCAGGGAGCAGGAGGACGTCTCAATTTCACCTTGTGCAATGGAGCATGATCATCATAAAGCGAAAGAATAGAATTGTTGAGGAAAAGGATCTTCTGGTCAATGGTAGTCGCATCCATTAAAGGTGCAAAGGTGATAAGTGAGGCATCCCTCTGAAGTTTGTCAACGTCCATCCTTACAAAATTACGCAATTCTAGAAATTTAGGTTTTTCTTTGGGAGGCTTGATTTTATAGGATGTGTAGACAAGATCATGTCGTGAAAATCCAGGGGCTGGTTGTTGTTGAGAGGGGTTATAACTTATAAATCACTAGTTAATCCGGCGAACTTCGTTACGCCTAAAAGTCAGAAATTTAAAATTATCAGTGTTCCTCCACTGTATTATACACGTATTATACATAAAAACATTCCTCTTGAATCTATTAAAAAAAACTCCATTAAAATCCGTAGCGTAGTTTTAAAGATTTAAGCATATGATCTAAGATCTAAGTCCCTATGGGACAGACAGCGCGAAGCGACTTTGTTATACACTATGTAGTGATGTATGAAAAAATAAGTCACAATTTATTTACAATAAAGATCAGATAATGATAATTTAAAGGCAAATAATTAGAATTTGTCATACATAAAAACAGGTTTTTAAAACGGGACATTCCTATTTACAGCGTAACGTATGGTAACCTCGGGATACACAATGATTGCGCAACGAACGTGAATCGGCAGAATAATATTGGAAACTGATAACCTGGTAGATTATTTTCGTATAATACGAGATTGTAAATGACATTGAACTTGATATGCTACCAAAGCGTGAAATCTTGAAATGTTTATCTGGGCTGCCTTTTAATTCAGTTGTATTTATTGGGAAACATATAAAGTGTACAAAAGCATGCATCAGTTACTTAAAATAAATACAAAACATTGTAGGTACTGTTTTCCTATATAGAAATAAAATGGTTTGTTGCTTCTACACAAACTTAATGTTTATTGCTTCTACACAAACTTAGGAAATATGGATAAATTACAACGAGATGTTCTACCTTTTGTAATCCTGGATATGACCAGGTTTTGAATTCTAGACTAGTACTTTAAAAATTGGGAGCATATTCAATTTAATTATCACATGCTTTTAGAAAAAAGAGGATCCTTCTTTAGAAAAATAGAGAAGTTCATTACCGAGATACGAAAAGAGAGACTGTTTGACTGTTTCTTTTCCTGTTTGTGGTAATATTAGGGGGAGGGAGGGTGGTAGTCCAGGGCAATAGATTTTTAGTAGGGCTAGCCGCCCGAAGATAGGCCAAGGGCCATTTTATACTAGCGCAGAGTCGAAGCCATCGACGCGTCAAATTCTTAACAACTAAAGCGTAGCCGCAGGCAACAGCAGTTCAATTGAATCACTTTCCACTTGACTCTCATAGCTAAAACGTGTATAAAATTTAAGACGTGTATAATATTTCCGACTGATGATGCGTAGGTTCGCTTGTGGGCGCATTGATACGCGAGAGTGCGAGCGCAACAATCAGCGTTGATCGCACCCAGATGCGCGAAATCAGAAGAACAAAGTAATGTGTGCGTTACGCTGAAGAGTTAAGGTTGAATTTGTTATGTTGAGTTTTGGATAGACGCTTTTATGCGCTTCGACTCTGCCCTAGTATAAATTGACCCTAAGGCTTGCGAAAAGGTCTGGTTTAAACTATTATCCATAATACATAAATATTTCATCAAGTAGTCCATAAAACGCATGGAAACTTCTTATTTATCTCACCGATTATAATTTCAATTATAACAGATAGGTATTGACAATAAAAAACTAAATATGAATTTGATTTTATTTCCAAAACATTAACACGAAGATAATGAATTGTTGTTATACAATGAACATTGTACGGTGTGAATAACATTGTTTGAATATTGTATTCAAAATATAGAAAAACATTTATGTCTCACAGGTAATAAAATGCAAGAATAAATTAGCATAAAATCATCTTAATATGAGAATATGCAGTAAGTACATACTTATATGCAATATGTATTATGATGATTCAGCTCTTATGATTTATATACATATAATAAAAGTAAAAACATTTTTAGATAATATAAAGCTATTGCACTTTAATTTTCAAAGTGATCCAGGTACGAGGGGTCCACGGGAGCCTCAAGGGGGTTTAAGATGTCGTGACAAAAAATTGAGGTGCTCAATTAGTAAGCGGGGCGATAGTGAAGAACTAAAATATTGGCTTGACTTCACCTATCAATGTAGGCAATTGCATTTTCAGAGCTTGGAAACCCTCGACAATGGTAAACCATTCTTAGCAGCGTACTACGGCGACGTGAACGCCTTAGTCAAAAACCTGAGGTACTACGCCGGCTGGGCGGACAAGAACCACGGGAAAGTGCTGCCGACTGACAGAAAATACTTCGCGTACACTCGCCATGAACCTGTTGGTAAGTTTACTATATAATAGGAATTCTCTTCTGACGACCCGCGTGGCGCAGCGGTTACCGAACCGGTCTGACGCGCAATGGGTCCCGGGTTCGATTCCCGGCCAGCCAGGTATCTGAATGATGAGTTTAGATTCTTGTTCTGGGTCTGGGTGTTTGTGTATTCGTCTTTGTGTGTTTCCATGGCACCTACGACACAGGAGAAAATCCTACTGTGGGGCTATGAGTGTAGAAAGCGTTTAATAGGAATTAAAATGTTTATACAACACTCTTTGTGATTGGACTTAGGACACTATTGTACTATTATGTCTTATATCGCCAGTATTAAGCGCTACTGTGTTTACACACACACAAGTTACACAAGAAATGCTTCACGCTAAAATTGGTGTAGGTAGAGGTGGTACCTCTTCGGTCAAACTACATTGGCTCTATATGATTTTAGACTAGTATTATCGCGGAATTGATACATTATAATACTTAACGGGTACTCACGATATGAGGTTTATGAATTCTTATAGAATTCTTTTTGCCGATATTTTGACCCAGTTGCAAATCGCAAATAGTGCAAAGTGTGGTGCGTAAGGATACAGTTAGTGTTGTGTGTCGTGATATGGAACTAAAAAAGAAAAACGAACTAGACGTAGATTATATAGGTTAATTTACCATTTGTGCTTGTCAATGGTTCCTCCCCGCTACTGCCGTGACCACGATCCATGCAACTGAGTTTAAAAATCGGCTAAAAAAATCATAAACCTCATATCGTGAGTATCTGTTAAGTATTATAATACATTGGCTCTATTACATGGTGAATAGTTGATAATGCATGCCTTCTATTTCTGATTATTGTATACAGGTTTCTTTCCATTATATGACAAAGGGTGTGGAGGAAACTTACCAAGCTGCCCAATTGTGGATAATAAAATGCTTCAAACAGCCCATCCTAGCAAAATACTCGACCACTTATTTGTAATTCTAATATCGTTGATTTTTTTATGATACCAGGAGTGTGTGGCCAGATAATTCCATGGAACTTCCCGTTGTTGATGGCATCCTGGAAACTTGGGCCAGCTCTCGCCACTGGCAACACAATTGTCCTGAAGCCGGCTGAACAAACTCCATTGACTGCGCTTTACTTAGCTCAGCTGATCAAGGTAATGAAAAATTATGAAATGAAATGTCTTTATTTTGTATAGGGCTACGGGGGCACTTACAAATTGTCAGTTACATTTTTTTTCTTACACTACCACCGGAATACGACCTCAACTGAGAAGATCCGGCAAGAAACTCGGCGGGTTCGTCTTTTTTCTTATTTATATCCATTTTTTTTTATATAATTACAATCACGTTTTTTTTTACATGAATAACATTTTTTACATGGTATATTTTATTAATGATCATTTATTAATATTCTCTTCTTATACCTTATATTTTTACTAGGTATCGTGGATAGTGTCACATGAACTCAAAATTACATCTGAATAGATAAAACAAAAGGAGCTTAAACGAATTTATAACTAAACCGGTACTAATATTGTTGAAAAATTTTCAATGACTTTGGGGTTAAACATTTATAGTATTGTTGAATATTCATTTAAACCGAGTTTTGATGATTTTAATGTTTTGCTGCCTTTATCAGTATTAGAATCCGTAGCGCTACCTATTGTAAGGTTTTTGTATTGTCTTGTTTTTATAAATTTATTGAATTAAGTCTTTATCCAAGAATAAATATTAGCTACCTCTACATAAATGTACTTTGCGCTTTGTGAGGTGACCTTACCACTGGGACAACAATGGACCAATTTTTAAAATACTTACAGGTACTTCTAGCGTGAAGCAGTTCTTGCTTTTCGGTAGAATGGTGTGGTGATATTTTTAAATGAGGTAATCATGTTAGTCCTACGAAGTAACGCACTTCGACTTCAGATGGCACCTCTGTTCTATAAGAAGTAAGCAAATCCACAAATGTGCATATGCGGCAGTGATCGGTCACCATCGGGAGGACTGAATGCTCGTTTACATTAGTAAACGAGTATTTTCTTTATAAGATTGAAGCAGCAAACGAGCATGCAGCCCACCTGATGGTATGTGGTCACTGCCGCCCATTGACTTGAATATGGGCTCTATCTGAAGTCAATCACAGGTGCGTTGCTACTCCTTAAGATTAAAATGGTCGCCTCATAGAAAAATGCCGGCAACCACACCCATCGAAACGCAACAACTGTTTCACGCTAGAAATAAGTTTGGCGGTGTTACCTCCCCTGTCGAACTACACTTTCTCCACCAACTAAACAAATTTTAATACTAAGTATATAAAAACGTAGTATATAAGAACACTAATTATAACTTATAGTTTTAGGTACACTGCTGTTATTATAATCATAACTTCGATAGATTTTAATGTTATAAGAGTTGAGATCATACGTTGGTTTATGAAGTACCTACTAGGTGACCCGGCGACCTTCGTTCCGCCTAAAAGTAAAAAATCTAAAACTATCAGTGTTTCTCCATCATTTTATGCAAGTATTATACATAAAAACCTTCCTTTTGTCTATCTGTTAAAAAAACTGCATTATCCGTAGCGTAGTTTTAAAGATCTTAGCATACATAGGGACATACAGCGGGAAGCGACTTTGTTTTATACTGTGTAGTGATATTTTTGTATTGTTTTGTGTAAGTAGCGGTTAGTAGACTCGTATGTCAAGGTTATTCTGAACCTGTCTTGTTAATTTTTGGTTTTTAGAATATTGGTACTTATTTATAGAATGTGACGTGTGAAGGCAACTGATTTATAATTATTTTGTACTGCCTCTTGCTCGTAATTGTGTACCTGTGCCTACTTAAAAAGATATTCTTGTCAATATTATAGATTTTTTTAAGGATGTATGTGTGTATTTCTCCTCTCTAATGCAAAAACGACAGGTTGGATTGCGTTTAAACTTGGCACGCACACAGTATGGGTACAACCCATTATCGTCCCACTGCTGGGCACGGGTCTTCTCTCAAAATGAGAGAGGTTTAGGCCATAGGCCACCGCGCTGGGCAAGTGCGAATTGGTTGACTTCACACACCTCCGAGAACTTTTTTTCTTTTAAAGAATTCTCGAGCGTGTAGGTTTCCTCACGATGTTTTCCTTCACCGAAAAGCTGTGATAATTAATTTCTAATACGCACATAGATCAGTGCGTGCCTGGGTTTGAACCTCGGTCCTCCCGATTGAGAGGGCACGTTGCCATTAAGCTATCACTGCTCTCACTCACTCACACACAGTATCCTGTGTTAAATTAGGTCATAAACTATGTGTGTGCCAAATTTCAGTGAAATCCGATCGGTATTCATATTCACCGCCATTTATATAGTCATACATTTTTAATATGAATAATACGATTTACCATCTATCCATCCATCAGCCTTTTGAGGTCCACAAGGTCCACTAAACATAGGCCGCTCCTAAATGGCGCCACTCGAACCGGTCTTCGCTGTCTTTTTCAGGCCATCGGTCCACCTGGTGGGCGCCCCCCCACCAGGTGGGCATACATACTTACAAAGATTTTACAAGAGCGATGTTTTTTTTTTTTTTATTTGACTGAAGTAGCAAACGAGCATGCAGTCCACCTGATGGTAAGTGGTCACTGCCGCCCATGGACATCTGTAATCAACTTCATACAGAACATGGGTTCCATCTGAAGTCAATCACAGATGCGTTGCTACTCCTGAGGACTATGATGGTCGCCTCATGTGAAAGTGTGCCGGCAACCACACCCTTCTATCGAAACGCAAAAAAATGCTTCACGCTAGAAATAGGTGTGGCGGTGGTACTTCCCCGGTCGAACTACACTGGTTCTACCACCTTGAAGATGTATTTCTAACTCTGAGAATTCTCTCACAATCAACTATGTATTAAAATATATGAATACGTAAATGACACTATATTCTTTTTGTGTTTCAGGAAGCCGGTTTCCCCCCGGGAGTGGTGAATGTGCTGCCGGGGTACGGAGACGCGGGAGCGGCGCTTGTGGACCATCCTGATGTGGACAAGGTGGCTTTCACAGGTAAACATATCAGGCAAATGTAATTAACATCGGATTATATGCGATTGCATATTTGCATATGCAAATGCATATGATGACAGTTTCATAGCGTTATTGCATATTTTGGTACTTTTTCATTAGTATTGGGCAAAATAGTTCGCAGTTTCTTCTTTTAGTTGACTAATTCCTGTCATAGATCAAGCTTGACGAAAAAAAAGTCGTCAAATGTATAGTGTTTGCAGGTTGATGATCAAAAAAGGGTCATCAAATCTATATTGATTTCAGTTTCACAACCAAAATGGTGTTTTGATAATGCATATTGTGGGTATACCATTTTTGTGCATATTTTTTCCTTTTATAGTGCATATTTGCATGCATATTATGGCACTTTGATAGTGCATATAATCAGAATTCTTGTAATTATTTACTCCCTTAAACACCGATGTAAGATAATTGTTAAATACACTAGCGTATTTGTATCGTTATTTTAGGAAAGGGAGGTTCCTCCTCCCCAACAGTGTTTGCTACCAAAAAGAAAGAACGACTACTCTGAAAGTATTTTCTAAAATGCGCTTAATGGAGATAAGGAATAATAGACTTAGAAATTTGTAAGCAAAACACGATAGTTCACACTTGTGAAGATTTTTTCTTATTTCAATACTAAAGGAAAGGGTACTTACTAGTATCTAATGCAGATGGTTCTGGGATAAATTTCTAGTCAATAAAACGTAATTACTATTTTTTTTTGTTTTGGACAAGAAGAATTTGTAGGTGCTAGAACCAGTGTAGTTCGACCGGGGAAGTACCACCGCCACACCTATTTCTAGCGTAAAGTATTGCTTGCGTTTCGATGGTAGGGTGTGGTTGTCGGTACACTTTCACATGAGGCGACTATCATAGTCCTCGGGAGTAGCAACGCATCTGTGATAGAATGCAGATGGAACCCATGTTCTGTATGAAGTCGATTCCAGACGTCCATGGGGGCAGTGACCACTTGCCATAAAGTGGACTGCTCGTGTGCTACTTCAGTTAGATAAAAAAAGAACCCGAGATCCTTTTTACAAAGTTTAATTTTAACGCGTCCTAATAGTAGGTATGGTCCCCAGGGTCCACGGAGGTGGGCAAGCTGATCCAGCGCGGCGCGGCGGGCACGGTGAAGCGCATCACGCTGGAGCTGGGCGGCAAGTCCCCCAACATCATCCTGGGGGACGCCGACCTGCCCGCCGCGGTGGAGCACGCCCATAACGCGCTGTTCTACAACATGGGGCAGTGCTGCACGGCTGGTTAGTACTGTCGGCATGTAACCAGTGTTATTATTATAATCATAATTTATTGCTCATCATGCTTACGGACTAGGTGGTACAAATTTGTCCCTGTAGTTCCGGGACCAGAATAGGACTACGGTACCCTCTGCCTGTCGTAAAAGGCGACTAAAAGAGGCCTCCGGTCAAGTGACCCCGGGAAGGACGGCGGCATGTGTGGTTGCATGTTGCCGTAAAAACCAGAAGGTGTGGTGAGCAGTTCACGCCCACCAGGGTAGAGCCCGATGGGGCACACGCTGAGGACACCGGCGGCGGTCAAGTGGAGTTCCCGGAGTCCTCTTCGCAGCGTCGACGTCGGCCATCGGGGGGGTTTTAGTGCGGTAAGAATCCCACATAACCCGCGTCGCCCCACGCCCGTCGCCCCACGACGTCGGGTACTTTTTGAAAGTTTGCCCCTCGAAAAAAAAAAAAAAAAGGTGGTACAAATTTATTGGTGTGTGCATGAATAACCCCATTAGGGCTTATGCTATGTCAATGTTATTTGGGTTAGTACACTGTCGTCATGTAACGAGTATTATTATTTTAGTTAGTACACTGTTTGTTACACATTAAACTCTCCTATTGATTTTTTTTGCTTATAGTCATTGCGCCTAACATGCGTTTACCAAGACGCATCTTCCTGATACATTAATCTCTGTTGTTTTCCCATCAGTCACCTCCTATCATATTCATAGAAAACATGTTGGCTTGTGTCATAAAAAGTTAGTAATCTCGAAACGAAAAAAAAGCTTATGCTAATTCTAGTACAAGAGAGATCAATGAAATAAGCTGGTAATTATTTCGTCCAAAAAAATTGGATTCATTCTACAGCGATTTAACGCTGATTTTTTTTTATAAATACATGTAAAAAAAATATTAGTTTGTTTAGTTATTGTGTTAGGTCCATTATTAAGTATTTTTTATTCTATGTATAATAAATATTGTAAATAAGATATAATAGAATTATATATAATACACATTATTTTAGTTTATTTATTAGTTTTAATTGTTTGTTTATTATTATAGGGTCCCGTACGTTCGTGGAAGACAAAATATACGACCAGTTCGTAGAGATGTCCGCCGAACGTGCCAAGAGACGAGTGGTGGGAGACCCCTTCCGCCCCGACGTGGAACAAGGACCCCAGGTAAGAGTTTTACAAGTATATTTCGGAAATAGTAGAAATAGTAGTACCGCGTTGTACCATATCGACGCTTAAAATACTAAAATAAGGTGTTATTCAACTAATCCTGTCCTGTATTACTTCGAGCAGTTATAGCCTAATGGTTGAAACTTGCCCTCTCGATCAGGCAAGCACCACCGATTTTTCGTGTGCGTATTAGAAATTAATTATCACTGTTTTTCGGTGAAGGAAAACATCGTGAGGAAACCTACAGGCCCGAGAGTTCTTTAAAAAAAAAACTCGGAGATGTGTGAAGTCCACCATTTCGCACTAGGCCAGCGCGGTGGACTATGGTCTACACTCTCTCATTCTGAAAGAAGACCTGTGCCTAGCATTGGGTAAATATTGGGTTGACGAGAGATCTATTAGGTGAAAAATAGTACATAACCTTAAGCCACTCTTGGTCATAAAAGTTAGTTGGAACGTTAGGTATACATTTTACATATGCGTCTGTTTCCTTATAGGCTATTGTGCCCTTAGTAGCAGTTTAATACTTTACCTTAACAAATGTTTTTCCATCCAGCCATTGCTATACACGATATCTAATACTAGTTACCCGTTGCAACGATCAAAATTCGACCGTAATTTAAATTAAAAAACTAAACTTTATATTGTCCAAAGTAGCACGAATATTTAAGTTATTTTGGACGCACCCGTTAAAGGTAAAAACTCTGATATTTTTGACGTTATGTGTTTTAATAGTAAGACGTTGAATGTTCTATTTCGTTTAATAAGTCAGTGTTTGTGTCAACTGCAAGGTACTGTGTGTAATGTGTTTTTAGTTGATTTTATGTATGTTTTATGAAATATTTAAAAAAAATATTAGCATTGCTCAATCCTTCTTTGCCTCAACTATAACCGTCCGTAATTTCATACTCCGTCTGCGGCAAGTATCTTAAAAACGAATCACAAATTCTTGCTTCACGTAATAATATATAGATAACATCCCCAGGTGGACCGCGAGCAACACAGCAAAATCCTAAGCCTGATCGAGTCCGGCAAGAAGCAGGGCGCCAAGTTAGTAGCGGGCGGCGGGAGGCACGGGGACGTGGGCTACTTCGTGCAGCCCACTGTCTTCAGCGACGTCAGAGATGATATGGACATCGCTAAAATCGAGGTAATGGTTTAAGAAATTTATTTCTCATAAAGAATTATATAAATAACTGTGACAAATCACATACCTACATAAAACAAAGACGCTTCACGCTGTCTGACCCTATGGGGCCGTTCAAATATTACGTAAGAAGATTTATTACATTTATTTACCCCCCTCCCCCCATCCCCCTTGTCAGCAAAATTAAGCAAAGCCACCCACCTCCCACCATGCGTACGTAAACATTTTTCAATTAAAATATTTTTTGTACAGTATTGTAAAAAAGTAAATAACTAGCGATGACATAATCATCATCTGGACCCCGCTACCCGCCATGTAATTTTTTTTAACAGATATTGATTTAAAAGGAAGGTTTTCATGTATAATACATACCTAATATAGATGAGGAACACTAATAATTATAGTTTTTTAACATTTTGGCGTAACGAAGTTCCATATTACTGTATGGCTGTAACCACATTAATGGCGTTTTGACTGAACCAATGTATATGACATTTTAAACGACTCGCCTTTTGAGCGACTCTATCGTTGACAGTAATAAGAAAACGTTGTTTGTACCAATATTTGTTGGTTGCATCTATTTATTTGAATACCCTGAGTGTCCCTAACTATTTGACGCTGACTGTACTTTATGAAGATGTGTTGATTCTTAATCGATCAATGTGAACATATTTGAAATTAATATATACTACTCGACCAAAACAATTAGGCGCACGACAGTTGAAACGTCATTAGAACTAGGGATTTGCCATCCCGATACGAAGTATATTCTATTACCAAATATCAAGAGTATGTAGGTATACCATTATTAAAACACCATAGTGGTGTATTTTCAATAGTCGAGTAATTATATTATTATAGCACTTTCATGTGTTTAATATATTCGCAGACATGGAATATTATCTTTCTTTTTTATGTGTGAAAGAGACTGATGCCTGTTGCAGCACACATTCGATTTTCGACTTGTGAGACAGGAGTAGGTACTGAGCCCAATACTCTTCTTTTGTTAAAAAAAAATGCATATTTTGAATGTAGTCCTTTCTCCTCCACGAATAGTCTTTTTCCTACCCATTTTGAGGTTTATTGACGAATAATCAAGTTGTAATAATAACTTTAAAAATTGAACAATCACTCATTAAAGTAACATTATAACGAAATAACATTAAACACGTGCTGGCTAACGTAAACACCTAGACGATACACGACTGCACGTCACTAGGGGATGCGCGGGGTAAGAAGCGAGGTGCGGGGTATTGAACCACTTTTGTTTTATGCGCCTAATTGTTGTGGTCAAGTAATACTTGCAATTTGGAAAACTAAATATAAATAATAGGAGAAACCTCCATAATTCCATTATATACAGCGGCAGGGTCGATTTTATGAATTTTCTTTATTCTTACATTAATATCCTTTTACATATTTTTCTCTTCTTTCTAGATCTTCGGGCCTGTTCAACAAATCCTTAAGTTCTCAAAGCTGGAAGAAGTTATAGAACGCAGTAACAACACGGAGTACGGGCTGGCAGCTGCCGTTTTCACCAAAGACCTGGATAAGGCCAACTATCTCATACAGGTTAGAACTTAGAACACTTTCTCCACATAGTTCCACATTAAAATTTTCTCCTGTCTCGTTGGTGCCATGTACGTACACAGAAACGAATACACCAACACCCAGACCCCGAACAGGAATTTAAATTCTTCATTTAGAAATGTGTCTGCCAATCTTCCTCTTCGTTGTAAGTACAAGTGACTTGACTTAGGCCCGTGCATTTAATTACCCTCCTTCTGGCGGAATATTATATTGTCATTTGATTTAAATATTATTACAGTGTAAGTGAACTGAACGGACTACATAACTGAAAAAGGAGTACGAAATGGTCACATTTTTTAAACCACTATTACTGAAAACGCGAATGTGAAAACCGTGAATAAGGAGCTTTTACGGTATACTGATGTACAAGTAAAATGGTAAAAATTCTTATGAGCTAATCATCAAACTTAACCTTTGTGACTACGGGTTACATTGTTGCATAATCGACCTCTTACAATCTACAGTAGATATCTACAGCATATATTATAAATTTTATTTCTTATTTTTTGATTCGTCAATATCAATCAGGAACACGTAATTACCTGAGAGTTCCTTAATATCCCTCTTAAACACAAAAATGTGCTTTTCAGGGTCTTCGCGCAGGTACGGTGTGGGTGAACGACTACAACATATTCGGCAACCAGGTGCCGTTCGGAGGCTTCAAGCAATCCGGCCTCGGCCGCGAGAACGGGCCCTACGGACTCAACAATTACACCGAGGTCAAAGCCGTCGTCGTCAAACTCACTGAAAAGAACTCGTAAAACTGTTATATTAATTGGCGACTCAAAAAAACTGCGTGCTTTAATTATATGTTTAAAGGAACCCCAATAGCCTAACCTCTTTGAAATAAAAGGAAAGTAATATTTTCAATTTTATGTGATGAAATATGTAAATAATAATCTTTATTAAATTATATTATGAATTATTATATTCATGAAACGAAAATTTGATTCAGTAAATTCAAGCCGACAATAAATAACATAAATGTTAAAGATTTACTATATCGCTTTACAAGAGAATGGTTGTTTTAAAAAGCATAATTATTAAACGTACTCGCCTCATTGTGGTTAACACATAGAAAACGCTTAATACAATTTTACACGCTACTATTCGATGAAAAATACATTAACGATTGTATCCTTTCTATGGTCATCGATTAATTCGGATTAACATGTTAGAAGTTGGAATTGATTCTGATAATTTAAAAATATAATTTTATAAAAACAGCCAAGCTGTGGGTAAATTCGTGTTTAACTTCCAAAATAAAATTAATATTTGTGTGATAGATAGATGTTGACTTTGGAATAATGTAACATATACTTAGTGTCTCAAGAATTTACATATTCTTTTCTAGGAGTTCTATCTATATATTTTTACCAATCTATATCCCAGTCTTCCAAGTATAGCATACGATACGATATTATGTACTGTTCACTAGGTTTACTTTAGGCTTTAGGGTATAATAGTATGAATGTAAGATTCAACCTGCATTTATTTGTTCACATAATTTCTTATATATTATCTTATATACTTGGAAAACGATAAAACTAATATATTTCATTATTGGTGCCATTTCTATTACTTTAATGCTCATATGTAAGATTGTTTAAAATGTTCTTTTAAAATAAAACTATTAATAAAAAGCTCAAGAGTTTATTTTTAACAAGTACGTCTAAAATCAAAGCGGCCCTCATAATGATTTCCTAAAAGTGACGTTCCAAACAACTTATAAACACTTAAAAATGGATACTTTATGATAACAGATCAATGTATAATCAAATCAATAATCCTTTGGTTCATGCGCAAACAATAAAAATACTAATCTAATAAGTTTAAAACCGAAATGAAGTATCAACGATAAATAAAACTGAGTGTATCTAACTATGTAACAATTACAAAATCCTATTCGTGACAACTATTCTAAAATCACAACAGTGGAATGTATAGTGCTACTTAATCTAAAAATCACATAGACTTGCACTATATTGTAACAATTCTAAAAATAATAAAAAACAAACTTGACAAACGTTAATCTTTGGGTTTTAAATGCAAGTACTTTGAGGACAGATTCATAGAAATACGATACAAACATTCAATGTCTGTTGCAACAGAAATCTACTGTTTTGTACTTATCGCGCTTTTGTCAAAAAAGCGTAACACTAATGAGGTACACATTTAATTAACAAAACCTGAAAATGCGTCATCCTTATTCCTTACTAATTTAATGTTTACGATATTGCAAACATATCCAATTATTCCCCAATTGTTTATATTACGAATACACGGTCGCTGATTTGATTTTTTTCAAATTTGTCTATGATCAAACCATAAACAAATTTTAATGTAATGAACGTTCAACCGACAATTAAAGCGACTGAAACATGACCATGGTTACCAATGTTTAGACTTTTCATAGACAGTCTTCACATAAATCAGTACATGGAACATTAAAGATCTATTAATGCAATCAATTCAATTCCTTTCTGCAGCTTCCTCATTGAGAACTGACAGGTTTTCTTCAGAGATCTTTTCGAGACAGCCGCAGGTGAGCGACGCCATGTTCCCGACGGCGATGTCGCGTTCGATCTCTCTTTCCAGCAGCTCAAAATCGTCATTCTCCACCTGACATTTCAGACATTCGTCTGAAGAGGAATCCTGGTAACACATTACGTTTTCTATATTGACTTCTATCTCCTCGCCTTTATCGTCTTTCATAAAGAGAGATGGCGTGCTACTGCTCATAACTCGGGACTCCTTAGTGATATTCTGAACGAACACTTCAGACTTGGGACGAGATTTAAAATTCACATCTGGACGCTTTTTCAACGTTACAGGTGTCTGAGCTCGCTTCTCCTTAGGAAACACGCGTTGAATACGCTCTTCAACGAGCGATATACTCCGTTTGAATACGACTGTGTCTTGAGTGTCGCGGCCGTCGACAGCGTCCCTGGACTCTGTGTCGGAGTTGTCGCAACGGAAGTATATAGTGTCGCAGCCGTTCTCTTGCTTCACTTTGAGAAGGCAGCAGTCGTCTTCGCGCTCGCAGAGGATTTCGTGTAAAGAGCCGTGTAAAGGAATCAGCTTCACTCGCCCGCCGAAATTCTCCTGCATCTGGGTCGATAAATCGTCGTCTATATAAAGATCTTCTGTGCTCCGCGCTTCCTGCGATAAATACATTGGTATATTTTAAACATATGTAAACGGTTTCCCACAAGTATGAAGGTTTACTACTACTACATACTATCTACTCAACTAAGAATAAGTATTATAATTTTAAAGTTACAGTTATGGAGAGTAAACATTTATTTTATGCATAACACGATATCACAGATTTACACTACCGCCACCTTTCGACCACTTATTGGAACAATATTCGTAACCAATATCGTCGCATGTAATTATTTAGTTTTTAAACTAGATGGCGTTTGTTAAGATCACGCTATATTATTAGATGCGACACATCATTAAATGTAAATTATATCCTTCACTAAAAATATAAATTCCAAACGCTTCGAAATAATTTTAAAGAAAAACATGTTCCCCTCAAACAACTTCTCTAACAGATAAAGAGTACTGTATGTCAGACAGACAAGAAAACTTGAAATGCATTTTACTACATAGATGCTATAAAACTACACTGTCCGTAAAACTGTAAAATAAAATAAAAAATAGATATAAAGTCATTTTAGAAAAATGTGCAAAAAGCCAACGGCACGCGGTGTTCCCAGGCGGTCACCCATCCAAGTACTGACCGCGCCCGACGTTGCTTAACTTCGGTGATCGGACGAGAACCGGTGTGTTCAACGTGGTATGGACGTTGGCGACAGAAAAAGCGAAATTAAGTTACTCTAAGTATTCATAGAAAACATTTGATTTTGCAAAACCTTAAGCCACCAAATAATGTATGCCATCAAGCTTTGTATAAATATGTACGATAAAAAATATTTAATAAATAGAACACTGTCTGACATTTTGCGTTGAAACGTGTAATATAGATATGATTTTGATAAAGATTTTCTAAAAGAAATAAGAATATCTGGTATTCGTAAAACAGCACAAAATGGGAGAAAAAAGTGACTTATACAAATATTACGTTGATATAAAAAAATGTAAAAAGCCAACGGCACGCGGTGTTCCCAGGCGGTCACCCATCCAAGTACTGACCGCGCCCGACGTTGCTTAACTTCGGTGATCGGACGAGAACCGGTGTGTTCAACGTGGTATGGACGTTGGCAACAGATAGAACGAAATTGAAAACCACATGAAAATATTTATCAATATCTATCAGACTTCTATGATTAAGAGTAACACCAAGGATTCATACTATGTACTAGTATATGGAGTAATAAAAAAACACATCTTCTCAATAAATCATGTCAATAATAGTGGAACAATATTTATAAAGTTTCGATTTTTTTCATACAGGTGGTACAGGTGGACTGCATTCCCGTTTGGTACCTTTATACGATGTAAAAATAGTATTTATTGAACACTTAGTTTTTACAGAAAAACATAAATTAGCACGTACAGTCACGAGCAATAAGATGTGACTATGGAAGATAGTACGTACGGAAGTACCTACTCAAATGAAACTTAAAATTAACCTCAAATATGTTGCGCCACAACAGATTTTAAAGCGATACTGAGTTCCAAAGTCGGTTAGGCAATCTCTTTTTGTTAATTATTGTTTTTCAATAAATATTTCTACTAATGACTTTTTATTGTACAAAAATAGTTTCTTACGTTCTACGATACGAAGTCAAATAATTATCAATAATAGGAACAGTGAAGTCTTGAAAAACACCGTATATTTATGTATAACCAAACAATTAAAGTAATTTTAAAGAATTTCTTTACGGAATTCATCAAATTAACAGAATTTAAAAAACCTTATATTGGTTTGTCTCACACTAAATAGACGATCTGTTTTTTCAAACTCGCCATGACGCACCTATTCTTCTATAAATAGACACACAAGAATTCAACGTTTATTTTGCTAACCGATAATAAAATAAAAATATCGTCCCTCCCTCCCCGAACTTTCCCTGATCGTGGGCGCCAATTTTTTTTTTAAATTATAACCTTTGTCACTTTGCAAACTGTGACTTTTGAAATGATATGGCATATGTTCAATACACCCGTTTGTTTACGAAATGGGCATACCAATACACACATACCTACAAATAGATATACATACGCTCGAAAAACATCACCCTCCGTCTAACGTAGTCAGATAAAAACAAACATAGCAGTCTTTGGGCACTGGCAATAGAAGTGAAAACATGGAAAGCGTTCGGTGACGATGACGAGAGTTCCATTTATATTCACCTTTTTAGGTGTTCTCAAGTTCTCAACGCGCCTAAAGAAGTTTTCAATTTTTTTTTATCAGACTGAAGTAGCAAACGAGCATGCCATCTGATGGTAAGTGGTCACTGCCGCCCTGCGACATCTGTAATCAACTTCATACAGAATATCGATTCTATCTGATGTCAATCGCAGATACGTCGCTACTCCCGAGGACTATGATGGTCGCCTCATATAAAAGTGTGCCGGCAACCACACCCTTCCATCGAAACGCAAGAAATACTTCACGCTGCAAATAGG
The DNA here is from genome assembly GCA_949699795.1 of Spicauda simplicius. Taxonomy (NCBI): domain Eukaryota; kingdom Metazoa; phylum Arthropoda; class Insecta; order Lepidoptera; family Hesperiidae; genus Spicauda; species Spicauda simplicius. The sequence goes on from OX453069.1 coordinate 6,078,653, forward strand.
TGTGGCGATGGTACTTCCCCGGTCGAACTACACTAGTTCTACCACCTGGTGGAAAAAAAAAATTCAATTCAATAACAAACCTGTATGGCACTGAACGCCTGGCATCGCTTCAGCGAGTTGGCCTGCACGTCCTCGGTCAGCGTGTCCTCCGCGGACTGCGTACGGGTCGGGCCGGCCCCGGACGGCTCGCAGATCGTAACGTTCACGCAGTTGTCTAACACCTGTGGTAAAGTGCTGTGTTAGGTTAATGCAACAGAAGATGCAACAATCACTTTCATGCATCCATCCATCAGCCTTTTGATTTCCACTGCTGAACATAGGCCTCCCCTAAATGGCGCCACTCCAACCGGTCCTGTGCCCTCTGAATCCAACGGTTTCCTGCTGTCTTCTTCAGGTCATTCCACCTGGTAGGGGGGGGGGGGGGGGGCGACTCGTACTCCTTTTGCCTAAACCAATCACTTAATAATTTTATTTTTTATTAGGTTAATCCCACGGCTTCGCCCGTATAGGTCAAACTATGTGTGTGCCAAATTTAAGCCGTATCAGACTGGTATAATATAGATATAACAAACGAACATTCACTTTGACTGATGGTAAATAAGTATATCGACATCTTGGTAAGAATCTGTCCCCGCTACTTAGCATAGGCGTAAAAGGGAAAAAATAAATAAGTTTTTGTTTGTTTAGAAACATCTTAGACGAAACTAGACGACTTTTTCATTTGCCGCCATTGCTGGAATCCGTCCTTAATACTTAATCTAAATTCATACATAACTCCGGAAATTATACATTACATACTATCTATGGAAGACGTAACTTTTACTGCTAACCGACTTCCTAGAGGACAGAGGTTATCTATTCGAAGTGCATATTTTTTCTTTGTAGTATATGTATCATACCTGCAGGCTATTCTCGCCTGACCGACTGAACGTAATCTGCAAAAGGGGCTTATTGTTCCCATTGATCTTCACCCGCGAGAACGACTTCACCGGTTCCTTCCGTACTTCTTCTTCGTTCTTTAACGATTCTAGGACATTCGCGACGCCTCTGTTGAATATGTCTTCACTCTTTCTACTTCTGGAACCGGTTTCAACCGATTCTGACGCTTCGTCGGATATCTCGTGTAAGAGATGTTGGAACTCCTTCCGAATGAGATCGCGGATGAACTCCTCGATGCTTCGGGTGTCCGTTGACTGGTCTACTTTCAGTTCCTTTTCGCTGCTTTCCTCCGTAAGTGTTCTACAAAAAATAAACATAAAAAGTTATTATATGTTTACTCCTTACAAAAATACAAAAACGTTCTGCGCATCTACAAGATTCAGAACGTTCGGAAAAAGAACAAGAAAAGGCGTTTTAGATACTTTAAAAACTGATTTAAAAATTACTAATCATAATTAAAGACCAATCGGAACTTTAAAAAGGAAAAGATATATTTCAAAATCCTATACATAATTATATTTTAAAATTGATCTGTTACTTATAGTACTAAAACAAAAAGCCAACGGCACGCGGTGTTCCCAGGCGGTCACCCATCCAAGTACTGACCGCGCCCGACGTTGCTTAACTTCGGTGATCGGACGAGAACCGGTGTGTTCAACGTGGTATGGACGTTGGCGACAGATCGAATTAAATTTAGTTGTACAATACGTAAGAATTCGGTGTGGTCTATATATATTTCACTAAAATCAATACACAGCTCATTCCGTAGCCACGATTTGAATACGATTTCTTCAATCAGCCATCTTTATTTTTACAATAAAAATACTACGAAAATTTCGCCTTCACATCGCATCGTAGACACCATCGCGCTAGTGGTCTATTTTGAAAAACGCGGATTTTTTATAAGTCTTTATAATATCATAACTGTTGACATGCTTATTATTCATCTATAATGTATTTGCTGTACAATGTATATAATTTTTCAGGTACATGAAAAACTAGATGTAATTTCATGTAGCTTGAGTGAATTCGCAAAAGTTGTTTTTGATATATTGTCTTACAATAATATGTAATTATATATTATAATAATAGAAAAGAATGTTAACCTTTTAAAAAAAAATGTAAAATTGCCTACGCTATCGTATTGGGTGTTACCTGTAAATATAGACGTAAGTCTGTATAAATAAATAAATAAATATTTGAACTTTGTACAAAATATTATCTGTTGTGTATATAAATTTCATTCACTCCATCGCCAACGTCCATACCACGTTGAACACACCGGTTCTCGTCCGATCACCGAAGTTAAGCAACGTCGGGCGCGGTCAGTACTTGGATGGGTGACCGCCTGGGAACACCGCGTGCCGTTGGCTTTTGCACATTATTTTTACAATACATAAATTTTTTTGTTCTCATGTATTGTGTACGCTGGTATTAAACATAATCTTTTATTTTTTAAAGTAGTTTTCGGTTGTCGCCTAGTAGAAATTCAACCATACTTATTATTTACATAGTATAATTTGAGGGCATTTTTCTCGATAACAGATAACAAGTTTACAAAACAAAAATAATACGGTATTGAGGGTGGCGACGAACATAGGAATTAAATTATGCAATGAATATGAAATAGACAACAGAGTAAACATAACTGTGAGTCGTTACACTGCTGTCGCTTCCCACTGTTGTTCCTATTTATATCCTTAGATTTTCAAAAACTGTGCTACGGATTTTAATGTATTTTTTTAATAGATCAAGAGGAAGGTTTTTATGTATAATACATACATAAAAACCTTCCTTTTACATGTATAATATAGTGTAGAAACACTGATTTTACATTTTTAACTTTTACCGGAACTAAGTTTGCCGGGTCAGCCAGTATATAATATTTTGCAATAACATTTTTATAAAATAAACAACTTAGAAAATGAACAGGAATATAATATCTAAAATATGTTGACGAAGATATTAAATTAAATAAATAAATTAATAATTAAATAAATAAATAAATAAAAAATAAAATAAAAAAAATTATATGCAAAATTAATAATAAATTGAAATAACAACCAAACCACAACATGAGTGTGTTTTAATAAAAAGTAACAAAAAGCCAACGGCACGCGGTGTTCCCAGGCGGTCACCCATCCAAGTACTGACCGCGCCCGACGTTGCTTAACTTCGGTGATCGGACGAGAACCGGTGTGTTCAACGTGGTATGGACGTTGGCGATAGAATGAACGAAATTGGGATCCACAATATTTTATCAAGTTGATTAATTTTCTAACGAGCTCTAATCTTCTCCATCAAAATAATCATGATAGACCAGATGTATTAACAACCTACACTTGACCTACCTCTGCCATCTCAATTTTTACAGATTAATAATTAGAGGAAGTACAAAAAAAAACAGTCATCCGGAAATCGTATCATAACGTGCATTAATATTAATATATAAAAAAAAGTAATAGCTACTCAATATAGTATAATGATTGTTGCACTAAGAACACGATATACTATTATAGTATCGAATTAATTAGACTCCACGTCTTAATACAAATAATTTAAGATGGAAACGGCGCATACGCAGGCCCAAAAATAACGAAGGCTGATTGAGGAAATAGAGTTCGAATCGTGGCTACGGAATGAGCTGTGTATTGATTTTAGTGAAATACTAGCTGAAACCCGCAGCTTCACCCGCGTTTAATAAAATACGTATCATACATATATCCGATATAAAAATGTTAACTAAATGACATTTTTTATGACTCGAAGGATTCTGTACTTAAAATCATGTTTGTGGTATGAGAACCCTCTAAATATTTACTTTATATTATAATTTGTTTTTAAAGCGACTATATGATTAGTATTCTGTGAATATTTCAAGCTCTACCTGTTGTTTTTGTTAACATAAAGTAAAAAGACTTATTTACGTTTGTTGTATAGAAGTCTCGCCCCCCCTTTAAATATTTATTCTATTCTGTTTTTATTCTATTGGTTATTATAGCTGCAACAAAAATAGATTGTGAAAATTTCAACAGTCCAGCTATCACAGTTATGAGATAGAGCCTGGTAATAGACAGATGGACAGACGGACACATGGGCAGGGGAGTCTTAGTAATAGGGTCCATTTCTACGCTTAGGTTTCGGAAGTTTTACAATATCTCTTCAACGCCACGGAACCATTGGTGCGTGAGTCCAATTAGCACTTGGCTGATTTTTAATACCATAAAAACAGGATATCAAACAAAAATCTTACTATTCATATAGGCAGTACCCCTGCATCATGTAGGTTGATGAGTTGAAATATTTTTTGTTATCATATTATGTTAATATAAATAGATACTCAAGGTTCACTTTAAGTTTCAAGTGAATCAGGTTGGCCGAACCTAAGTTATCATTGATTTTGTATAAAACAGAGGTAAATTTGAAGGTTTTTATGTTTTTCCTAAGTACCCTAATTATATTTCCAAAATTAGTAGTCCAATGGTTTCGGAGATTAGCCGGAACAAACACACAGACAAAAATTTTAGTAATTATGGTTTTGTTATCAGTACCATGTATATTTTCACATGCTTTTAGTAAAAACCTGTTATTTTGATATAACAAATAGACACATTCAATTTTATTTATAAGTATAGATATATAGACCACACCGAAATTTTAAGTATTGTACAACTAAATTTCATACTATCTGTCGCCAACGTCCATACCACGTTGAACACACCGGTTCTCGTCCGATCACCGAAGTTAAGCAACGTCGGGCGCGGTCAGTACTTGGATGGGTGACCGCCTGGGAACACCGCGTGCCGTTGGCTTTTTGATATTTATTTTTACAATCATTTATTAACCATAATCTTTTATTTTTTAAAGTTATTTTTGGTTCTCGCCTAGTGTTCGAATTTCCACCTTACTATTGATATTTTAAGGGCATTTTTCTCGATAACAGAGCTCTTACAAGTTTACAAAACAAAAATAATACGGTATTGTGGGTGGCGACGAAAATAGGAATTAAATTATGCAATAAATACAAAATAGACAACAGAGTAAACATAACTGTACGTTTACACTGCTGTCGCTTCCCACTGTTGTTCCTATGTATCCTTAGAACTTTAAAAACTGTGCTACGGATTTTAATGTATTTTTTAATAGATTAAGAGGAAGGTTTTTATGTATAATACTTGTATAATATAGTGTAGACACACTGATTTTATATTTTTGACTTATACCGAACATTTCGGATTCGACTTTTATGTACTCTTAACAATAAATAAGGCGTAAAAATACTATGTGATATTTGGACGGATCAAAGTAACGTTTTGCCTTCAAGTTTTATTTTTAGAAACATATTGTCTAATATTTTCAATTACTGCGGAATATACTGTGAATGTTAAACCAATACTGGGGAATCCCAGCTAAGGACGAATATGTGGGTCGGTAGTGCTACCACGATCTAACAAATGTACCTACCAAGAAAAAAGCTATTCTTTTAATAACTAAGTTGTTTTTTTTTGCAATTAGAATATTAATAATAGAGCATCCTTTCTGCATGGAAATCTTTAACTTATTGAGCTGAGTTTTTGTGTCAAACCAATCATTTATGCGTTGCCACTCCTGAGGACTAAGATGGTAGCTTCATACGTAAGTAGTCCTTAAACTAAAACCTGTAATATTGTGGCATAAAGCCATTCACACTTTACGTTAGAAATAGGTGTGACAGTAGTACCCTATCAGTGGCGTAACTATACCGTTCGAGGCCCATGGCAAAGTCTTCGGATGGGCCCCCTCCCACAGTATAAAAACCAATATAAAAAAAGTTGTAAGTCAGTTCTAAAACTGCTTTGAGTTTTAATACATTTACATTACTTGTGTATGTAACTGAGTAGAAAACAAAAATAAATTAGAGACAAAACTTTTTTTTTTACTAAAAACGCATTAATAAATAATAAATGTTGGGAGTAAGGATTCTCCGCTGACCGGAGGGCCCCTTTCGGCTTGGGGTCCGAAGCATTTTGCCGACCTGCCGCCCTGTAGTTACGCCACTGACCCCTGTCAAACTACATTTCCACCACCTTTCCAAGCGAAGCTAATTTACCCTTTGTCAGAGTCCTTCCTCCAAGTGCCATAGCGATCTTCACGGCCGACGAAGTTCTTGGAGACAGCCTCCCGAGCCTGGCAGTACTGATCCCACTGACCACCTGAAATGTTCAGTACACACACATATGTCACAACATAATCAATCCATTACAGTCACAACGCTGGAAATATGCTTAGTAAACTTTTTTTTATCTGATTGAAGTAGCAAACGAGCATGCAGTCCACCTGATTTTAATGGTCACTGCTGCTCATAAACATCTGTTAACAACCTCATACAGAACATGGCTTCTATCTAAAGTCCATCACAGACGCGTTGCTACTCCCGAGGACTATGATGGTCGCCTCATATAAAAGTGTGCCGGCAACCACACCTTTCTATCGAAACGAAAAAATGTTTCACGCTAGAAATAGGTGTAGCGGTTGTACTTCACCGTCGAACTACACTGGTTCTACCACCTGTAACTTAAACTTGTAAACTAAAATAGATGTTTTGTATCACCATTTTGGTATAGTAATGATTTTGTTAAATTGTTATTATAATCTTTTATGATACGATTTAGCTTTAATAGGCATAGTCATAATTTCTAGAGCATTATTTTTCTTAAGCATGTTAGAAAATACACAAAAGCGTGTCGAAGCAAATATCGTATCACTGGTTATTTATTTGTTTATAGGCAAAAATGCGATTTAAAAATAAAAATATTATTAAATCAAACCATTTTATGTATTTAGCATTATAATTTTAGAAAATAGAAATAGAATATAGGAAACTTTATTCCCAAACGCAACTTACATACAACATAAAAGAATAACATTATAATTAATAATTATTATAACAGTGAAAGAAGGAAAGATAAACAGTTTATTATTAAACAAAAAAACTTTAGATCTGGTGATCTATTTTAGATATGATAAATAACAAGTTCAACTAAAACGAAATTTTACAATTTATTGAGACGCCATAATTAATATTATTGATATTACGTTGTAATTATTTATGCCATACCATCGAGTCTGAATATTGCTTAATATATACAGTATAAAAGATACAGGTTGATATTTTCTGGTGAATGGTTTTTATTAGTAGTTATTAAAAATGTTATCGTATGTGATTATCAAAATGCTCAAGTCCTGTGTTGAAGGTTTTAGGTACTAATTTACAAATGAGAATACTTCATGCACTTACATATAATATTTATTATACCAATCCCACTGTTAATGAAAGACATGAAAATGAATAACACGATATTTTACATATTAGCGATTGGCTGAAATGTTAAAGTTAAAATACTAAACAAATTAATTAGTATGTATTTTAACAGCTTTAAAATAAACACACACTGTGACTTCAAAATATTCTACGTCATAACTAAATGACAAAACTAAAATAAAATCTCTATTTATTAGTACTTTTAATTTAGCATAAATAGTAGCAGCGACAACCTTGCTAGCCAAAAAAATATAACTAATCATAGACATCACCTCCTGACCAATAAAACACCTGACCATAAAACAATTACAAAAGTAATTATATGGACTCCTTATTCCTAAAATAGCTTCTATTCCTCAAATTTAGAAATATTTAAACTCACTGTAATATGCTGAACTAAAATGCTTTCTGATAGGCCCACTTTAGGTGCTGTTATACAGACGAGCATACAACAAATTAATATTCGTACCAATTCCAAATAACTTTGTCCGGTGCTCAAATTGTTAACAATCACCATTTCATATTTCTATAATCTCACAGTCACAATAAGGAGTCACTAGGAGTCTATTTAATTACTATGTGCTTGGATTCGAAGTCTTTGTTACTACATTAAAAACATAAAACTACCCATACACCATTATCATACCCGTCACCACTCAACTAACCGTTCACGCAAGGCGAGGTCGGACGAGTGCGGAATGTCTTCGTGTTGTTACGTGGCTTGTACAGTTGAGGAAGAGACTTTTGAAGGGTGTCCACGCAGTGAGACGCTGGCTTCAACGCTTGCCCTTGATTGATACTGGAAAACATTAAAGGAAGGAATAAAGTAAAAATAATTACAGAATTTTACAAAACATAAAACCGATATGGTTAAGAATATTTCCGCAGCCTTGCCTGCGTTTACCACGGTAATGATAATTCTTTGTGTTAACACAGTAGACATATTAGGAACAGTATGGAAACTGCCTACAAGCGTTCGAAAACGGCACGCTCACACAAACATACGTATTTACGAGGCCGCTAAGGGGTTTTCGCGGTGCTTCAGTAGCCAGTGTAGCGTCAAGACGAGTGGTCACTTTGCTACTTGTTTCACACGCATTTTCAAACATCTACAAGTATCTGTTTTCCGTATTTCAAACTAAGTACGTATCATAATAATTAGGTATCGTTATGTTGGGATTAAAATGCGAAGCTGTGAAATTAACTACTTATATTATTTGTAAACTGCATAGATATTAAATTCGATTGACTGATGACTACATGACAATGAATGCTAAAATAAGTAACTATTAATAACACTATTATGAAAAAAAACTATAGAAACAACCCTATTGCTTCAATAGAGTATAGGTAATTATTTTAAAAACGAGGCTTACAATTAGTTTTCATACTGTTCCATATTTGTACTGTGGTGTTCTACATCATAAACTATGTTTGTGACAAATTTCAGAGACATACGACCGGTAGTTTTTGAATGAAAGAGTAACAAACGCAATACATTCTCACTAAACTTAACATTTCATAGCAGAAATTAGGTACTTTTAAATTCATCGCTCACTCGATTCTAAAAATAATTTGCCTGTCGCCAGAATTAAACGCACGCCTCTTTTTACTCACGTCAATGTACAAAAAAAAATCATGCAGATCGAAAGAGTCAGATGATAAAGAGTCAGTTTATATAAATTGTATGGAGGTAGTAAAAGTGAATATTGCACATGATGTGCAAAAAGCCAACGGCACGCGGTGTTCCCAGGCGGTCACCCATCCAAGTACTGACCGCGCCCGACGTTGCTTAACTTCGGTGATCGGACGAGAACCGGTGTGTTCAACGTGGTATGGACGTTGGCGACAGAACGAACAAAATAGATGTATACAGTGAATAACATTTACATTATAATATGTCACAAATACTTATAAAAAGGAATCGTAAGAGAGAATCACACATTGCATAAGTATTTTTTTTAGAAATACTCAATGAATTTCATACAACAAAATTAAAATACCATTTTTAAATATTTCTTAATCGTATAAATATTAGAAAAAGAAAATCGAAATAATTTAAGTAAAAATAAATATCAAAAAGCCAACGGCACGCGGTGTTCCCAGGCGGTCACCCATCCAAGTACTGACCGCGCCCGACGTTGCTTAACTTCGGTGATCGGACGAGAACCGGTGTGTTCAACGTGGTATGGACGTTGGCGACAGTTCGAACGAAATCATTAGACACATACTTGCGTAAAGTACCCAATAAATACAATTGGTAAAATACCTATTGTACCTAGTGGGTACTTTAGATTAAAAACTAGTTGACCCGGCACACTATGGAAAATGGTAGGACAACGGCAGATCAAAATTCGTTTTTACTAAAGTCGTTTCTGACGGATTTTTTTAATAGTATTAGAGTGGAACTTTAATGTATTGAATAATTTTTTCGTGAATTACATTTGGAATATATATTTTATATATTGTGAGAAATCATAATACCTACACAAGAATGTCTATTTCAGGTTGTTCGATTCGATACTTTAAATATAATTTCCTTTTAAAAAATGTGCAAATAGGTAAAATATTGTTATATGTTTTTAAAAAGCCTATAGTATGTAGATATTAAAACAATTAACGGGCTGTGGATTTTGTGATTATATTCCTATAAAAAATATTAACAATAAGAGTAGAGTTTCCTCTAGGTATGTGTTTAAAGTTACCGACGCCTCCCGATGCTTATATTTATTATAGTCTAGATATTCATAAAAAACATTTATAAAAATCAGCTGCGGATACGTGCGGTTTTAGAAGTTATCACGTGAACTACGGTACAAGTCTGGGAACAAGAAAAGTTTATCTATTGTGGTTTCTAATGTTGTACTATTTAATTGATTAGATTGCAGTAAATTTCAATTAAATTATTGTTATTTAATAAATAACAATAATTTAATTGTAATAAAATTTATCAATGATAAGTAATTACGAATAGTAGTACCATCCATCTTCAGTTCACAAAATTTAGATTCATAGTGAAAGTGTCATCCATAAAAACCTTCCTACTATTACGTAGTTGTGTGTGCTAAAGAATAATCTCACCTGTTATCCTCTGGCAATGACATAGACCGACCACTTTTCCTATTAGCCTCGTATATCCACCTCTCGTGTATGGCGACTAGTGGCTTCACGTTCACGTTAGCAAGAATGTCCTCTTCTATTTTGTACTTGGACGAGGTGCCCACAGATGAAGACTTGAAGGACCAGGAGTTGGTGCGTGGCGCGGAGTCTGTTTCGGGTGATGAGAAGTCTTGAGGTGGTGAAACTCTGTTTAAAAGTAACAAAAAAGCATTAAGGGAGCGTCTTAAAGTTAAGTGAGGTAAAGTTGGCAATTTTTTTTTTATCTGACTGACATAGCAAACGAGCTTGCAGTCCACCTGATAGTTCACGGTAGGTTCTATCTGAATCTGTGCGTTGCTACTCCCGAGGACTATGATGGTCGCGTCATATAAAAGTGTGCCGGCAACCACAGCCTTCCATCGAAACGCAAGAAATGCTTCACGCTAGAAATAGGTGTGGCGGTGGTACTTCCCCGGTCGAACTACGCTAGTTCTACCACCTTCATTTATCAACACCTTCCCCCATCGGTAAAATGTAGAGATTCGTCTCTTATATTTAAATAAATGCATTTTTCTGTGAATTTTCACAGTTTCTTGTCAAAAAAAGAAAACGTAATATTATGCCAATACCCCCCACCCCTCCCCCTATTCGATTAGCTTTGACCCGTCCATCTTAATCTCTCACGTAATTACTGGATGTCTCATAAGATTTTATAAGTGGGAAAGACCGTTCTAAACTTTCTATACATGAAGATAAAAGTATCAAAATATTCAATATCGAACCCTTTAATTAAAGATAAGATCATAATTATATTATTTATTGGAATTAAGTTATAGGTATATACTTCCAAAATGTAAATAATGTGAATGTTAGTCTACCGTAACGCCTCTAGCGTAACATTAAAAGACTATGTGGTCACCTATCAACCGTTATATTGATGTATCGAAATACCTTACCTGCGATCCGGTAGATGTCACTACAATTAACTTACATATTTAAAGCAGGTATGTACTGGTAGACAAATTTATTATGACTAGTCGCCCGTCGCATCGGCCGAAATTCGACCGTAATTTAAATTAAAAAACTAAACTTCATATTGTCCAAATTAGTACGAATATTTCTCTAATTCAAATCAAATGTCATCTGACATTCCTGACGTTGTGTCTTTTCATAGTAAGACATTGAAATGTGTTTGTGACAAATGCATGGTAGTGTGTGTAATGTATTTTTAGTTGATTTTATGTATGATATATGCGTTATTTGAAAAAAATATTAACATTCTGCACTCCTTCTCTACGTCCACTATAACCGTGCAAAATTTCTCCGCGGCATATTACTTAAAAATCCGTCACAAATTTTTGCTTCACGTATTAATATAATAATAATGAGCAATGATCTAACTCATCTTGTTATGAATCTCTTAGAAATTTCACATTACTTATTTCCCCCACTACTTTTCATCTCTGATGTCTTTAGAACTATTAAGCCGATAAATTAGGCAAAAGAGTGTTATTTATGTTGTTCTTCAATAAAATGACAAATAAAGAAACTCTAATTAATTTTAGAATATTAAAAATAGTAAACAGCCGTGTTCTGAGGCAATCGCCTGGGACCACCGCGTGCATCAGTGCTTGGATGGCCACCCATCCAAGTACTAACCGCGCCCGACATTGCTTAACTTCGGTGATTGGACGATAACCGATGTTTTCAACGGGGTGTGGACGTTGGCGATGTATTGAACGAAATTGCCTTATACAATAAACAAAAATCCAGCCTTTTTCTAAAAGTACCACCGCCACACCTATTTCTAGCGTGAAGCATTTCTTGCGTTTCGATAGAAGGGTGTGGTTGCCGGCACACTTTCACATGAGGCGACCATCATAGTCCTCGGGAGTAGCAACGTATCTGTGATTGACTTCAGATGGAACCCATGTTCTGTATGAAGTTGATTACAGATGTCCATGGGCGGCAGTGACCAGTTACCATCAAGTGGACTGCATGCTCGTTTGCTACTTCAGTCAAATAATAAAAAAAAAAAGAGAAATTGCCTTTAGTTTTATTTTATTTATACGAATTGAATCACAGTATTTTATCTAATATTTTATTACTGGTATTAAAAAAAAAAAGTTTGAAGTAGCAGACGGGCATGCAAGCTACCAGATCGAAAGTGGCAGTGCCCATGACATAAATAACCAATTTAATACAGAAAAAAGGTTTTTATCTATAGTCAATCACAGATGCGTTGCGTTGCCCCACATACAAGTGAGCCCTCATGTCTACCTTCTCAGACCAGTGACGCTGTCTCGTACAGTGTCGACACTTTCTGGCGATCGTTCATCTGTTTTGCACATTGAAAACTCCTTGCAAGAGATGCTGTCCACTTCTTGCTCTTTAGATGTTCCGGTGGACGACACAAGTGTATCAGTTTTTGGATTTTCATTTCCTGAAAATATAGGAAATGTTAGAATTTTAGTAGGTATATTAGCTTTAATGGGTGGTAAAATTATTATAATTTATTTATGTAGTATTTCAATCACAATAAAGGCACATTTTGTAGAAGAAACTAGAGAATATTTAAATTTTCTGAAAAAAAAAATTGGAAAAGTAAAAAAAAAAAAAGAATGGGCATATCTTAGATAACTATTAAAAATATTTTATAGTATGTTACAATATTTTAATGGCAACAGGTACATTACTATGCAACAATAATCTAATTAAAATTCAAATCATGTTTAGCCTATGTTAGTAACCCTGTTAATCGCAGTACTTTTAATTATAATAAATCAAAACATCATGAGAATGACTATGACTTATTGAATGACTGAGACATACTAAAAGTAATTTAATGTATAAGCAGTAATGAGAACTTTATTATAAATATAGACAGATATTGTGTCATAATTAAATGATTCTCAAAGTAATTTCGTTATAAATAATTTATATTCATATATAATTTCTTTTTAGTTATAAATATTTTTGTCATTTTTATTTCTTTTAATGTTTCAACATTTTTTTAATGCTTTATTACGTGTATGCTTTCTTTACAATATGCAAAAACAAATAAATGGTGTTTTGTAATATTAAAATGTAACAAAATTTAGATTTAAAGCACTGTATGTTTTCCTAATAAAATAAAATAATTACCTTCAGAGTTCGACATAACGCAAATATCCTTCAGTTTCTCAGTGCTACGGTCTTTCACGTTAAGATCTCCCGAAAGCCAGGCATTCTTCCTCAACTTGTTACTTCGAGCAATAGGTGTGGTCGGCAAACTGTAATTCTTTATATCGAAATTGTATGACGAACGTTCACTGAGACTATTCTGGTCCTTTATTAACGTTTTGATCGAGTCCAAATTAAATTCTGGGACCTTTATGTGTAACGGCTTGTACGATTTTGGCGTGAAGCTTCTGCTTAATTTCGCAGTGGGACGCTCTATACTACTTTGGTCCTTGGAGCTATCGTTATTAAACGCGAAATGGTTTCTTGAGTCTGGACTGAGTATACTGCAATATTCAGTGGAGTCGCTCCTGTGGAGCAAGCCGGGTGTCTCTAAGTCCTTGATTCTCGCGTGCAGTTTTGCTAACGGCGTCGAGCAGGCACTAGAACATTCTTGCTCTTGTAAATGGTCATACTTCATCAACAGTCGATTATCAGTATGGTCCCCGTCGGGTAAAAAACATTTTTCAGCTTCGCCAAAGGTTACAGGAGTATTTATTTTCCTGATAGTTTCGTATAGCGGACTTGCGTCGCTCTTACTCTCTTTGTCGCTTTCAGTGGAGCTGTCTCTAGCGCCGTGAACTACTGCCTTGTGTTCTATGTCTTGCTTCGGGCTTTGGCATTCTGAGTCCGTTGGTGACGTTGTGTCCCATCCTTGAGCACTGAAGTTTGACTTCTTTTTAGACAATCGGGCCGGTATTATGATATATTCTATTTCGTCGAGATCGTTCTGCAAGTGTAATAAAAAGTAAATTTAATTTTTTGATTATATGTTCTCTTCACACACTCTTGTTTATACGCGGAAGAGATACATAATTATATTGTTTTAAGCAAATATGAACAAATTAGAATAAAAATATACTAGTGAAAGCTAGTAACTTAAAAAATAACGAAATATGTCTTTATTACAAACTAAAAAATAAATGTGACATTTATTACTGGTCAAAATCAAAAAGAAGTTATAAAAATAATGTGCAAAAGGCCAACGGCACGCGGTGTTCCCAGGCGGTCACCCATCCAAGTACTGACCGCGCCCGACGTTGCTTAACTTCGGTGATCGGACGAGAACCGGTGTGTTCAACGTGGTATGGACGTTGGCGACAGGAAGAGCGATATTGAATTATACAAGAATAACACAATTGAATAAACATATCTTCAAGAAATTACACTGCTTATACAAAAATAAAGTAAAACATATAATATTTTGCAGTAACATATTAACAAAATAAACAAAGAAATACTGAATCGGAGAAAAAATATAAATAAAATATCTTTTATGCAAAATTAAAAAATAAAACAAGATTTAAAATCTATACTATCTATATCTATACTAATATTATGAAGAAGTAAAGTTTGTAACTTTCTTTGTTTGGAAGGACTAATCTTTGGAAATACTAAACCAATCATGAAAATTCTTTCATAATCAAAAAGCTACAATAATGAGGAGTGCTATAGGCTACCATTTATTATGATCGACATAAAG
Source organism: Spicauda simplicius (assembly GCA_949699795.1). NCBI lineage: Eukaryota > Metazoa > Arthropoda > Insecta > Lepidoptera > Hesperiidae > Spicauda > Spicauda simplicius. The sequence continues at coordinate 6,093,694 of OX453069.1, forward strand.
ATCAGAGAAAAATAATGGCATAAGTATGTATATCAGGTCAGCGGAAATTGAGCAAGATGTAATCCTTTAGACGCGTGAGCTAGCTGAACGGTTCGGTAGCGAAAATAATATTTGTCAAAAATGTTATTCTCCATGAGTCCTACAAAAAAATTCACAGTACTGTACATCTAGCCTTCAAATATCTCACTATAAAGGCATTTTTATTCAACGAAAGAAAGAAGTCAAGTAGAAAGTCTTTTTATGACCTTAAACATGAATCTATATCAAAATGATTTTTGTTATCAAGTTAATTTTATGAAGATAAAATTAAAATACACAACATAAATAAAATACCATTTTTAAATATTTCTTGATCGTAAAAATATCAGAAAAAGAAAATCGAAATAATATATGTAAAAATAAATATCAAAAAGCCAACGGCACGCGGTGTTCCCAGGCGGTCACCCATCCAAGTACTGACCGCGCCCGACGTTGCTTAACTTCGGTGATCGGACGAGAACCGGTGTGTTCAACGTGGTATGGACGTTGGCGACAGAATGAATGAAATTTACTTGTACAATAATTTAAGTGTATGTTGTGATCTATATTTATTCCACTAACTTAAATAAGCTTCCTTCATTCCGTTATCAGAATTCAGTGGCATAGCGTGTCTTGGATTGGGGGCTTGTATCAAAATTAGTTGAAGCCCAAACTAAAAAAAAACATAAATGCGTAGGATTTTAGCGCAAACTGAATTTGAAAGTTTTCCCCGAAAAATAAACGCCGCCAACTCCAGTAATCCTGTCACCGCAAATTGCCCGACCAAAAAAGGTCGCCAAGTCCTACTACCTACATCAATGTCTCTACAAATTGACGGTGACCCATCCAATTCAAAACGTGACATCCGGGGGCCCCGTATCATTGCCACGTCTAATGCGGCGGTGGTTACGCCCCTGTCAGCTTTTGAACTATACCGACTGGTTTCCTGAAGCAGAATTCATAATGGTATTGGTCTGCGTAAGCGCCGTTCCGTCGTTTTTTCATATTAATATTTTTGTAATGTACATTAAGATTACCGCAAAACTATTATTTTTTGTACTCTAGTATATTTCGTAAAAAATGTAGATACGGAAGGTAGGCTTGAGTAGGTCATTAAAACATTCGGTCTAGTACTATAATTATTTCAATGAAGAACATTGAAAGTGGAACACAACAAAGATATTTATGCTATGCAGTACAAGCGAATTAAAATATTGTGCATCCCAATTTACTTCCGTCTGTCGCCAACGTCCATACCACGTTGAACACACCGGTTCTCGTCCGATCACCGAAGTTAAGCAACGTCGGGCGCGGTCAGTACTTGGATGGGTGACCGCCTGGGAACACCGCGTGCCGTTGGCTTTTTGATATAAAAATTCGCTATTACTTTGTCATTTACCTCTTCATATTTTTCTATCTTTTCCTATTATTTTTTTCATTTCATCATTTTATATAAAAAGTCTATTGAATTTTTTTATTGCTAAATAGGTACATGTTTTGTTTTGTAACGGTGTTTACCATGAACAGTTTAATTTTTTTTCCATACATTATTTTAAGAATCTAACTTATTAATCTTATTAATCTTTTTCAGAATATCAAGGATATTTTTTTCTGTTGTAGAAAAATTAAAGAGTGTATAAAGAAAAAAAATTAGAATTAAGGAATAGACTTGGGTACTTTTATGGTGACCTGCGACAAAAGTGATAAATGATTACTAAATTAGTCTTGCCAAACAAGCTTCTAGTTTAGTCAAATGTAAGGCAAGGCACTGGAGTTAACCTTTATTGCCAACGAAAAAACGAAACGGTAAAAAAAAGTTACACAAAGAAACCCATTGAGTTCCTTGCCGGATCTTCTCAGTTGAGGTCGTGTTCCGATACGGTGGTAGTGTAAACAAAATGTAACTGACCTGACAAATGCCGCTGTAGGCGTATGGACAATAAAGATATATCATTGCATTTCATACAACAAATAAAAATACCATTTTTAAATATTTCTTAATCGTACAAATATTAGAAAAAGAATATCGAAATAATTTAAGTAAAAATAAATATATCAAAAAGCCAACGGCACGCGGTGTTCCCAGGCGGTCACCCATCCAAGTACTGACCGCGCCCGACGTTGCTTAACTTCGGTGATCGGACGAGAACCGGTGTGTTCAACGTGGTATGGACGTTGGCGACGGACTGAATGAAATTTACTTATACGATCATTTAATATAAGGTGTGATCTAATTATATTTCACTAATATCGTTCATTCCGTGGTCAGGATTCGAACATTTCTTCAATCAGCCTTCATTATTTTGGGTATGCGCTGTTTCCTTCTTAAATTATTTTTATTGAGTTGCAAAGCCTAATAAATTCGATACTTTAATATTTACTTGTTTTCTTAGTTTCACAATCATTTAATATATTGAATTATAGCTATTGCGTTTTTATATATATCAATATTCAGGGCCGTCTTTTGCCTACAAGTGGCTATGGGCACGTAACGATAAGCGATATACGATATATACGATAAGCTTGGGTAGTTCGCGAAGGACATAGTTCGGAAGTGCACTCTTTTGAGCGTTCACTGCGCGAACTAGTTCGCCGAGCCGAGAACTAATTTCTTTATGGCCAAGGAACACTTTCGTTAGTTTATTACCGCACTAAAACCCCCCCGGTGGCCGTCCTTGGCCCTATAAATCCGGGTATCGAAACGACCGCAACCAGAATTCTCTGAGCGCGTTGCCCTATCGGGCTCCTCTCAAATGGGCGGCTGGGCCCACCGCTCCGTCTAGTCTTTACGACGGTATGCGACCACACATACCGCCGTCTTTCCCGGGATCGCCTGACCGAACGGTTCGAGCTACCACTCTAGCCGCCTGTAACCCCGGAGGCTCCTTATAGTCGCTCCTTACGACAACGGAATGCCGTAGCTCTATTCTGATCCCAGATCTACAAGGACAGCGTCGACATAATAACTACAAGTATCAGGATCTGACCTTGGTGGCATGTAGCAGCTGCTGCAGCGTGGCGACTGGTAGCTTGCAGCCACGCTGCAGTGCCAGCCCGCTTTACAGCAACGCCAGCAGGCGGCCGAGGTACGTGCCGTCCTGCGGCAGCATTACCCCGGTAGTCCACAGCGTCGCCATGGCTATAACTACAAGTATCAGGATCTGACCTTGGCGGCTTGTAGCAGCTGCTGCAGCGTGGCGACGTCGGGCCTGCAGGCGCGCTGCAGCGCCAGCCCGCGCTGCAGCAGCGCCAGCAGGCAGCCGGGGTACGTGCCGTCCCGCGGCAGCTGGACCCCGGTGCTCCACAGGGAGTACAGCTCCCGGAGCTGCTCGTAGCTGAGGCTCTTCCAGGGTTGGGATGCTGGAATGGGTACGCTTCTGATTAAAGGTGTACAATTTCTCTTGTCAACCCCTTATTGTCCCGCTGCTGGACACGGGTCTTCTCTCACAATGAGAGTTTTAGGCGATAGTCCACCGCGCTTGGCCAGGTGCGAATTAGTGAACACATTTACACACGTGTATAATTTAGTTTCCTAGAATCAAGCATTATTCTTGTTCTCACTCATACATTGCAGTTTATATTGCGTGCTTCTGTTTTCGTTTTGGTCCAAAATTACTTTGAGTACATAGCAAAGACAACAAAAACGATGCTTAGTTTAAAAATACAATAGATTCGTACTAAGAGTCCTAATGCCAATTGGGCGTTCCTAATTGGCATTAGGACTAAATATAAATAACGATTTTTGATTGATTACTGTCGCCCATGGACATCTGTAAGAAATTCATACAAAACAAGAGTTCTACCTGCAGTCGACCACGGTCGCGTTCCTACTCCTGAGGACTATATTCATTTATTTGCTTACATGCTTAAATGAAGTAAAATTAAGTTGGTATATGTTGTAACGATTTTCTCATATTTAGCTTAAATAAAGCATGCAATATTGATTCCATAGTTAATTCCATAATCAATTAATTGTGTATAATATCTAAGTAACCTAATAATAATAATAATTAACACATTAAGATGGTCGCCTCATATAAAAGTGACCCGCCGTGAGCCAACTACACCCTTCCACCGAAACGCACCTACTTTATGTTAATACGTGTGATGGTGGTACGTCGCCGAGCGAACCATACACGTTCTACAATGTGGACCTCTTAAAAAAAAGTCCAAATAATACAGCACTTACCATTACAGCACTCCCACAGAATAAGACACAGAGAGTACACATCACTCCTCGAACACGGATACACCATTCCCTCCTCGTTCGGTTCGAACAGCTCCGGAGCCTGCCAGCGGTAATATTCTGACTTGGAGTAAACTTTATATTCCTTCGCGACGGCATTCGCTGAAACATACGCTTCCGAGGATCGCTGTGAGAGTAATGGCTCGCAGTCTGTTTGACTGGTATCACGGGTATCTGGAAATGAAGCGATCGTATGATTAATTGTAATAAAAATGTCATGAATTTCGGCAATAATACCTTTTTAGCGATTTGTAAGCATCCAATATGGGTCAGTCACAAATTTAGATATCTTGTCTCGTATTCACAATTGGAGTACTAAGGACAGGACTTGATTTAAGAGGTGCAAACTTGATAATTGCCCAAAACGGCATAATTTGGGAGGTGGTAGAATTGGGTGGTTATTCGAAGTTTTTATAGGCTTACTTGCCTTTGACATAAAATATTACAAATACAAGTTTTCCATACAAGATAATATTTTTCGTCTACTTATTCGAGGGGTAAGATATAAATATAGGAGTTAATATTTTTTTCATATGATGTTCTTTTTTCGCCACCCTATGACTATAGGAGGTTGCAAATTAAACTTCGGGCCCAGGAAGCACAAGCCTACACCACGGCACTGCTAAAGTATGATAAAGAGCTACAAAGGTTATTTCTGCTCAGATGTGCTAAATAAGTGGATTTCATGCAGATTATGGTAGTGGAAGGCCTAGATTCCATAGTTATGAAGACAGATACGCTCAGCAGTGGAAAATAAAATCCATTCAGAACTTACGATAGTTGCTACACTCACACCACATCAACACCTCGTTTCATACCTAACTAACCTCGTTTCATAGCTAACTAACCTTCTATATTAACATACTGTGGCTCCGGCGAGTACAGCTGGTATTCCTTCTCCACCTTATGCTTGCAGGGCAGCGGCACACACGCACTAAGATCAGCAAGCTTCGCGGTGTCATGTGCCGTGACCATCACAGCCGCACTGTTCAGCTCGGTGTGGATATACCCTTGCATACGCAGGAATACTAGCGCGTTGGCCACGTCTAACGCGTAGTGGACTGAGGTTTGAGCGCTTAGGATTCGACCCTGGAAGATGAACAAACAGAAAATTATATATGTACATTTTTCACTCCTTGAATAGATTTGATGATACTGTAGTTCAACTTATTTAGTTTGAACTGGATTTTTTCTTGGCAATATAGTCCATACGATATCAAGTGAGTTGTGACTTAAAAACAAAACTTTGCGATATATGGTCATGGATAAGTAACGTCGCAAATAGTAACGTTTTGAATGTTCATAGATCCTCATTAACCAAGTGCTTGTAGTGATACTTTGTCGATCTATATTACCACTAAAAGAAGTGGTATTAAAAGTAACAGTCCTAGCAGAAATTTTTGTTCCGTACCTATTACCTCTTCAGAACAACTATCTTTTATAAATATCTGTCCACCGAATCAGTGTACTGGGGAGTTACCACCGCCACACCTATATCTCCCGTGAAGCTCCTGCGTTTGGTGGAAGGGTGTGGTTGCCGGCTCACTTTTGTATGAAGCGAATATCTTAAATCTCATCTTAGCATCCCCGGGAATAGCGATGCACCTGTAACTGACTTCAGATACACGACGCATGTGTGATCGACTACAAAACATAACACCAGTTCTGTACGAAGAAGCTTACAGATATCCAAGGCCTGCAGTAACCACTTACCATCAAGCAGCAGCGACCACATCAGGTGGACTGCTTGCTCATTTGTTACTTCAATGTGATAAAAAATATTATAGCAAAGCATATCCATAAAGATTAGTATTGTAGTAAAACTAATTATTTAATGATTAAGAACTTTTAGACCTGGTGCCTTCGTCACATTCTCTTCAGCGCACCACTCGCCGAAGGATGAAGTTCCTTCCACAACAACTGGACTCGTGGCGGTCTTCCACGGTTCGGTTGGCAAGCTCGTTTGCCACGGACGTGCAAGTTGTGGAATGAGCTTCCTTCTGAGGTATTCCCGGATCGCTATGACATGGGGTTCTTCAAGAAAGGTGCGAAAAGAGCTATTCTTCAAAGCCGGCGATGCATTGACGACTCCTCTGGTGTTGCGAATACCCATAGGCGACGGTGACTACTTTCCATCAGGTAGCCCGTCTGCCTTATCGCTAGGTTAAAGTATAAAAAAATATGATATAATACCGACCTGTACATGCAGAATGCCGTACAAGGTATCGATGCACCGCTCGCAAATTATATGCACGTTGTTTTGCACGTCCGGAAAGAGTCCCATTAGGAGAATGATGTTGGGATGGCGACATTTTCTACAACAGACGGTACAATACAATGATTCATTAAATCAACGTTATTTATAAACCATTTTATTGTTCAGGAGCGAAAAAGGTAATGCTATACATACTTCAGAGGAAATCATTGTAAGAAAATCTATTTAATAATATTAATGTGTATAATCTTACAATCCGTTGAACTTGGTACGTTACGAGTCACTTTTCTTTTGCAAAATTGCTCAGTGAAATGAAAGGGATCGAATTTAATGTTTTTGCAATTGAGTTAAATACTTAATAGTCTATCGAAGATTTGTGCTAGAAAGAAAAAAAAAACATTAATGTTAAGTGTTTTTATTAATCGCGTTCTTATGATTTCTGTGGATTGTTATCGAATATCGACAAAACAGATGACATAATGAGTTAAATTTAGATTATGGTGTTTATTGCCTTTAGCACTGGACACAACATGATACTGAACATACACACAGAAAATAATTCTTCGTACTAGTCACCCGTCGCAACGGTCGAAATTCGACCGTAATTAAAATAAAAAACTAAAGTTCATATTGTCAAAAGTAGCACCAATACCTATTTCTCTAATTTAAATAAATTGCAAGAATTTTTAAGTTATTTTGAACGCACCCGTAAAAGGTAAAAATACGTTTATTAGCTAAGCTGCATTTAAAAGCAATAGCGGGTATTTTGACAAAGACATCTGACATTTTTGACGTTATGTGTTTTCATAGTAAGACATTTAGTGTTCTATTTCGTTTATTATGTCAAACGCAAGTGTCAAATGCAATGCTTTAGTCGATTTTATGTAAGTTTTATGCATTCTCTGAAAAGAATATTAGCATTGCGCAATTTTATACTCCTCCGGCTGCGGCAAGTATCTTAAAAACAAATCACAAGTTTATGCTTCACGTATTAATTTAAAGATATTACTATGAGTATAAAAAAAAACGACACCGAAATTCTTACCTTAGTATATTTATCTCCGTGTTACGTTTCCTCTTAACATGCTCGATGGTGACTCCCTGCAGCCTCTTGATTTGCACGGGCACGACGCCCCAGCGGCCGCGGTTCCACGACGCAGACGTGTCCGTCACGTCGAGGTTGCTTGAACTTGCTATTGGCAACCCGTACGCGCTTGTTTCGCTCTGGTATAAAATAAAATAGAAAGGTAATCTTTTGTCGTTTGACTTCGCCGGCGATGCGGTAATAGGACCGTCTTCCCTTTTATTTTTAGTTACGGGGAGGAAACCTTCAAAAGGTACACCGAAGCCTTGGGAGAGACTCCGGGTTATGTGGGATTTTTACATGCTAAAACCTCCTCGGTGGCCATCCTCAGCGCTTGTAGTAGGGAACTCGGAAACTCCAACGGAACGAACCAGTATCCCCTAGCGCAGCGCCCCTCTCGGGCTCATCTCTTGGGGGACGTGTACCATCCCCCTTCACCATCCGGTGCTTACGGCGAGATGCAGCCACACAAATACAAGGCCCTAGTACTTAAAAAAAAAAACAAGAACTGTAGTAACAGTGGTGTAAATGCTGCAAATCAAGCTTTGAGTGTGAAGGTAGTAAAGTGCTCGATGATGAGTCTTCAAAGCCTCTTGATTTGCACGGGCACGACTGCCTAGCGTCCGCGGCTCCACGACGCAGATATGTCCGTCACGATGAGGTTGCTTGAGCTTGCTATTGGCAACCCGCTAATTATGATATTACAAGGTTGTCAAGTTGTTTGACTTCGACGCACTACGGTAGTACCGTCATGAACAAGGCCCTAGTAAGTAGAGACAAGAATTGCCGTAACAGTGGTGTGAATGCCGAGATGTAGCAACGCATCTTAAATTGATGTTAGATCCCAACAAACATTTACAACGTTGAGTAAACGTTTTGGTGGCAACTTAATATTATTTAGAATAATCGCATAAACGTTATAAGGACGTTTACTCGAAGGCATTAGGGCCCATTTTATTCAACTTAACGCGCTATAATTTTCTTGTAACAGTCGTATAAATACCTACTTAGTCGCATAGTTGCCTTATACACATCGTCGATTTGACTACATGTCTTATAGTGGTAGCTGTCGCGACGTGTATTCGACGTTCGTGTTGAATAATGGCACACAATATGATTTTTAAATGATTAAATGGTTGTGTTATTGTTTTTTAAGATGATGCTAACCTATATTGAATCAATTTATATTAAAACAGAATAAATCACGTTCATTTAATGGCTGCTATTTTTGACAGTTGAGTTTTTTTTTGATAAATTGAGGTGATAAAAGCATTTCATCAGCTGTAAAGTATTGTGCATGTCAGTTTACTGATTAATGTGAGGTAACTTTCTAACAAATTTTTTACGCGCTTTGTAAATTTTATCATTTTGAAATATTTTTATTAAGAGTTTATTATGTGACTCCATTATATGACAACTGTACAACTTCCCGACCTATAAACTGCATGTCCAGTAGATATGTGTTCGCCATGACGGTTGATTTAGGGATCATTAGTAAAACAACAAACACCTAGCAAACTTAGTTCAAATAGAATTTATATTTTAAGAACAGTAGGATTTTCGTTATTTCTAAAGAGTTGTTCGCAAAAAATGTTCGTAATATATAGGAATATTTTACATTGATTCTTATGGACAATTCAGTAATGGCCATTATCGAGAAGAGTTATTTGTGCAACTTTTTCCTTTTTAAAAGAGCCCTTGGATCTAAAAGGGACCATGCAGGGGATTCTTCTGTTCAAAATTATATTTAATTGCTTTAATGCAACATGTGGAATATTAAAGTCAATAGCCCACTTTTTATAATGATCTCTAAAGTCATCATTTTTGGTTGCAGTGTCTTCTTTACTAACATTATCGTCATTTTCGGATGATGAATAAGTGTCTTCAACTTCGGAAAACCTGCAGCGTATATTTGCAGCATTTTGATTTAAATGATCGGTTAAGTTTTCATTTAAAAGTGATACGGAACCTTTTTCACTATCCTCTCTTATGGCTTGACTTCTATTGCTTAGTATTAAAGTACGTCCTTGAAGCGATAGATATTTTTTTTACTTTTCTTTTAAATGCACCACTTCTTTTAATACTTTTCCATTTTTCTCGATCCATATTGAACCAATCAGTAAATTAATGTGACAAATTTGATTTCAAAATGGTTGAAATTGTTTACATTTAATGTGACCATTCATTAAATAACGGTCGTATTATCATGTTTGTGATACTTTAGGTTGTGTAAAGGTTGCACTCGTAACATTTATTCGATTTATAAATTATGGCTACAAATACTACGTGTAAACAATTATTATTCGTTTAGCAGATGTTTAGAAGGTAATTATATGACTAAATTGTCAGTATTATAATGTTTATACTACGAAAATGTATACACAACGAAAAGTTGTATAAGTGAGTTTTATAGACGTCGTCGCAGACGCTATTATATGATGATTGTATAAAAATATCGAAATAACGTTTATAAAACATTATTACACGACAAAAAATAATATGACTATTCGGACACTTAATGAACCAGTACATGATTAAAAGTTATAAAAATTACTGTAAAATAACTTTAATAAGTCTAGAGCTCATATAAATGTTTGATTATATGACAAAAATGTTTGTTGGGATACGACTTCTGTTAATAGGAATCATTAATCATATGTAAGGTTGATTACTTAATACCTATATTGATCATTAAATTTCCTTCTAATATCAGAAGCCCGTTAAAACTCATATTTGCCTTAATGGCCCGAAAAAATCCCTTCAATAGTTCTTTTAATTAACACTTACACTCAAACACCAGTAAAATATGTATCTTATTAACTATAAGAATCTCATGCAAAATCTTGCGCAATCCTTCTACCATTAATTAGATAGTATTTACCTTATTATCCTCAGATTTGCTCATGTTCTCTGACGGTAGATGTAAATGTTCATCAGCCCAACGTTCAAATTGTTTCACATCACCCATCGTTTCCCACAGCTTCCCATCACTACGCACTTCCTTAACACTTTCTGACGAACTTTGACTAGATTTCACATCGCCTGACTCTTTCAAGCCGTCTACCTCATCATCACTTTTCGTACCGTCCAAGAAATTCTTAACGTCGAAGGGTAACGAATTATTCTTTAAAAAGAGAGGTGGGGAGTCCTGTTGGTCGTCCTCTTTAAAATCTATCTGTTTTTGGATTAAGCAGTCTATTTCGGATGACCTTCGCGCAGCTTGTCTCGAGTTGCGTTTCGACTTGTGCGGCTCCGAGAAGGATGATGGGCCAAACAAATTGCCGGGCATGAAAACTTGGTTTTGAAATAGGAACTGTATGTTTGGAACTCCGTCGGCAGTCTTTTCTTCTGTGTTCGCGCTTCTGGTGCGCTTGTGGGTTTTCTTCTTGTACTTGATTGCGGATTTCTTTTCATAGTTAAAAGTGGTGTCAGGGTCGCCCGTGCAGTCAGTACACGAGACGGGCAAGGAGTGTCGTCCGCATTTCTTCTTGACCGGCGTCTCTTGGAGTTCTTTTTGTCCGGCCGATCTCCTCGCTTGGAACTCCGCGAGGTCACGTTTGTACTCTTCGGTTCTGATTGTGCCGAGGTGTGGAGGTTGTTCTTCGGGAGTCGACGGGCCGGAACTGATATGGCTTGTGGTAACTGTCACGCGCTCCCTACAATCAAAACCAGTTTTTAATGAGCTTCCATTCCTTAGACCTAAATTAGTTATTTGTAGGTACGTAAAATACTTGATTAAATCGATTATAACATTAATTTAAGCGGTTTTTAATTGAAACAATGTTTCATAACAATAAAGCAATGCCAAATGTTTAGCCAAATTCTATAATTTATATTTCTGAAGGCCAAATTTAATAATATTTGTAATAAATAAACTAAAGGAGATATATAATATACATATAAATCACTACATAGTATAAAACAAGGTCGCTTCTCGATGTCTGTCCTATTGTATGCTTAGATCTTTAAAACTACGCTTCGGATTTTAATGAAGTTTTTTTAATAAATAGTGTGGTTCAAGAGAAAGGTTTTTATGTATAATTCATGATGATGTATGATTTTTAACCTTAACATAGGCATAATGAAGTTCGTCTGGGCTACTAGTAAAGTATAAAACGCTTAAATTTCGGTTATAAACAGTATAGTACTTTGTGCCAAGTTAGTAAATAGAATCATTAAACGACTGAGAAGAATGTGGATACCGTAGATTCTTAATTACGACAATAGCCGATAAAACTGCGAGACATTTGCAAGTCATCGAGAACTGTAAACCGTGATGTAAAATGTGATATGACTTAATTTTCTTTTAACCGATATTAAAAAATATTCAGAAATTTGATTGTTCAGAACTTGATAAAATGTTAAAAATAAATGTTACTACAATACTAAATTATGCTAAGATCTTTGAAGGTAGGTAGAGTCATCAGTGGTTCAACTCCAAAGCCATCATTATCACATCTACTTCAGCCAAATAGTAGCATTTAAGCGCTGCCGCATTCTTATTTAAAATGTGCGGTGAAGAGTTGAGAAAGAGTATTCAGAAGTGTTACAACTTAGTCCTTAGGTGAACTCTTAGTAGCATATTTTAGTCAACCTCTGGAAGCACTCAAACCTTATCTGAAGTTGATGTTAATGGGCAGCAGTGATCAGTTACGATCAGGCCGACTGTACGTAATCTCATCGTCGTAATTATCCAAATATAATAAAAATAAAAGACCTACGTGTCTGTACACCGTAAAAGTTAACAAAGAAAATAGTTGACGGACTAAGTAATAAGTTAATTTCTATAATTATTACAATTATTATCAGTCTGATGGTCTGTACTTTTGCATCAAACGAAATCTACTGAACTTAGCTTAAATAATTGAAAACTTATATATAGTCCGTGACTTGAGGTAATATTTAGTCTATATTTCATAATATAGTATAAATACTGCTTATTCTACCAAAAGTTTTCATATTAGGATTTAAACCTAATATGAAAACTTTTGGTTGGTTGGTTTTGGTATGTTTTTTTTAACCAAGGTGAAACCACGAGGCACGTCTAGTAAAATAATAAATCATCAGTCAGTGAACGGGGGCAAAAAACCGCAGACAGTTCTCACGGTTAGGCGTTAACTCCTATAATTGTTATGGCTGCTACAGTTAGGCTTGCACATATTCAACGTAAAGTTTACATTTGTTATGCAATTTTAAGTTTTATTGCTTGTGTAATTTTACGTAACTTAAGTAACTTTAATTGAAGATTAATTATACTTTAATATGATGTTCTGTAACACCTATGATTATATTCAAACCCGAAATCGTTCTTAGGCGCATTTTTTTATATACTTTAAGCTAACGATAAGGCAGACGGGCTACCTGATAAAAAGTAGTCACCGTCGCCTTTGGAGATTCGCAACGCGAGGAGTCGCCAATGCATCGCCGGCTTTGTAGTAGAGCTCTTTTCGCATTGCTATTAATGAGACCAAATTTCATGTTATATACGTAATCAATTCTAAAATAAATTTCTAGAAATTAAAATTCTTCATAATTTTCGATTATTGTGTCCAATGCTTCAAATGCCACTACAGAATGCACTCATCTAACACACACGTGTATGCTAACATACAAAAAAAAAACAGGTATAGAATCAGAACAATATCGCTTTTAATTGGCATCAATTTCTAGTCTACATTAAGATCAGTGTTAGATAAGAACAGGCTAAAAGCAAAATAAAGAATCTTTAATGTCAGAAGCGAAATTAAAATCACAGGACAAGCGCTTAATACACTTTTGAACAGAACATATCACCAACTAGTGATGAAAGATACTGAGTCTTTTAAATCCTATTAAAAAGGCTTGACTAATTTTTATCAACTCACGACTTGGCTAAGACTCGGTTCGGCTCTAAGAATGTAGAGTACATTCTTAATTTAGTAATTAGACTAAAGACAAACTGACTGTGAAACTGTTTTTTAACCTTAGAATTGAACCGTTCCTAAAAAGACTAATAAAGTCGTTGACATATTTACCGGAAATATTTATAGGTCTAGAGAAAACTTTAAAACTATGTACTTAACCAACAAGAGTCACACACCTATTTGTTTTATTTTAGCTTAAGCGATTAACATTACTTGGACGAGCTTATTAGACTCCAACATAATTCCTGACCATAAAAGGAGTCGACAACTAGGCCTCAAAACAAGTCTTTACTTGTTAAAATAAAAATTTGGACAGGGTGCTCTCTCTTCTCTCTGAACGCGTAAAAATGATTTTAGGAAAAATCCGCGAAGAATACTTAGTAAAAAAAAAACTCCTTACGATGCAAACATTGCCTGAAGATGTCAAACTTTCCCATCATGGCACCTGATTAATAATTATCATTTCTAGCTTCCAAAGTAAAGGAAAGCTTGCAAGAAAATGCAAGTCTGTTCTTTTATATTGCTATTATCACAAGGCCACACAAAAAATCCGAGCTCAGGATAAAAAAACCGGCACTATTATAGGAAAAATGAATGGATCTTATAGATATATAGACAAAGACAAAAAATATATTAGGTGTTCGAACTCAAACTTAGTCCTTGGCTTCTAAGTTGTTACTATCACATACTGCTTCATCATTCATCCTGTAATCATTGTGTAGTTTATCCATATGTAAAGAAATAAATTGTATTCGAACATTTCAAGATACGGAATCAACGAGGTGCTGAATAGGTTGATTTTAAACGCGCGTGTGATAGATACCGAATGGCATCTATCACACACATGAGAATGTACATACATGTTTGTATGTACATTCTCATGTGTGTTAATAATACCACCACCCTTATTTCCAGCTTGAAGCAGCTTGTGTTTCAGTTGAAGGGTGTGGTTGTTGGCTCACTTTTATATAAGGCGACTATCTTGAGTTTAGATAGAACCCCTGTTCTATATGAAGATGCTTACAAATGACCATGGACGGCAATACCCATATATCATCAGGTGGATTGCACGCTCGTATGCTTAATGTTTTATGCAACATTCACGAGACTCCAAATTCATACAGACGGATGTAAAGAATTCAGATTAAGTAAAAAACTGTACCTAGTCAAATACAGCTACTCGCTATTCACTTCCATGAGGAAACCGAACTTAGTCAACTATATCGGTAAAAACATCAATTTTATTATTAGAGTGGAAAATCTGTCATGAATGTCTCGTTGCTAATCCAAACAATTTTATCTTCAGCATTTCACTTTCTAGTCTGCTAAGTAAATAATTTTTGTTTGTGCAAAGTCTACGGAGTTACGGACTATAAATTTTGTAACAGATTTAAATTGTGCATTAATTTCCAACAAAAAAAAGTAAATGAGTGAAAAATACCACTGTTATTTCAACAACAAGATTAATCAGTGATGTCAATTAAGGGTGTAATAAATGTTAAACCCAAAAAAATACGCTATTTTTTCTCATAAAAAAGATAGAACACTACTTAGTTATTATTCTCATATAATTTCTTTCCTTTGCATTTATAAACAAGTATAGTACCTACAGACATCATCACATTAAAAAAAAAATCTTTATCACTCAGCGGTTAAAAGCAAGTATTCTACTAGTCACACATATTCAAACAATTCTTTTTTCGCAGCACTGTGTGAATCATAACACTTTGAATTGGATACAATCAAAATCAACAAAAATAACTGTCGAAAACCAAAACTAGTATCACGTTTATGTGTCTGAGGATTAGTCATGATCGTGACCGTGACGGCATCAGTCACGACCGATCGGAATGCATCGAAAGTTCAGCAACTGGTGGATTTGTATTGGATGACTTTCGATTCAATTCTCTTGTATTGTCTTATTTCTTGAGTCTGGTATTTCACTTTTTGCAGGCTTCGTCTGTCAAAGCCAGCCCATTCATGCTATCTAAAATCGATTTTAATCAATGAATCAATGATTATTGTGGTCAAGACTTAAATTTAAAGCCCGCAAACACTATTAGATCCAGGTGGGTGTTTCTGCAGATTTGATTAGTCATAATCATGACTTGCCGATATCAGCCTCGACGGCATGGGCAGAACGCATTGAAACTTCAGCAACTGATGTACGTGTCGGATCACTTTGGATTCACTTCTTATCCTTCAATAATTTTTTGCGTCCAGAATTTTACATTTTAAAGGTTTCGTGTGCTTAAACCGCACTTATTTCTGCCGAACAACATTAACGAATGCTGTGCGCTAGTTTTTATCTTAATACTAAATGTATCTGAAAATATGTATCTTCAGATGCATCTGAAGGTTTCATTGTGAACTTATTTTGTTCCCGCACTGAGTACGGGTTTCCTCTCAGAAAGAGGGATGTAGCCCATAGTCCAGGCCAGGGCTATGTGACCAATTATTTAATTAATTATAACTTGATGGTATCAGTCAATACCATTTGACCATGGAAGAAATTGTATCAAGTGCCTTTCATATATCCTACTTTTTGTCAGTCATAATTCTTATGACTGATATTTTGTACTATGCAGGATTCGAACTCTGACAACAATATTCTGCTATATAATACCGACGCTGATTGAAGCGTAATCAGTAAATTAGCAATGCTTGATAGTAGATAGGTATGAAATATGAAGAATATCCTGTTTGATCGCTTCTTGAACATTTAATCAGATATTTCTTATTAGATATATCTTATTATAGATCACGACACGGTTACAAATGTTACACCATCAAAAGTACAACTAAAAGATTTCAGGCATAATTGAGTGTGTAGCTTCTTTATAGCCTGAATTGAAAGTGTTAGCACTCGTTTAATTCTGTTCTGAAAAATATGGTACTCAGTAAGACATATAAGTAGTAAAATAAATTTTACACGCCGAACAATTTCTCAGTTTCTGGGACCAAACTGAGAAATTGTTCGGCGTGTAAAATTTATTTTTCAAGTACCTACTTCTGATATAACAGTTTATCAACATATCATTCATAACGATTTTGAAAACAACAGACGCTGTTAGTATCATATACCGTGCCGTTAAGAGTTTCATAAATTGCATAATTTTACATAATAGTGCAAGAATTTTTTTTTTACTGTATTCCAGCTATTATTTTTATACACCGATGTACCGTAAAACCAGTAGTTACTATTGAATTCATTAACTACGATCGATATTATTTAAGCTTGATTAGACTGTCGCCGATAAGTATGGATATCTTATCAAGAACGAACTACATATCCAAAATTAGGTCATCTCTGAGTAAAAGTTTGGTTTACATCATACATAAAAACATTTTTTTTGATATATTTAAATTCTCATGATGCTTCAATCGCTGATCATGAGAATAGCACTAAATCATGATTTCGTTCTAACACCTTGTATAGTCCTGAGTTTTTGTACCTTAGCTGAGGTGCTAACATATTCAGATATCCTAACAAACATAAAACATCAATTACAATCTCTAGACATAGTGTCTTAATGGCATCTTATTTTATACTCTCTGTACAAAAAGAAAAGCAATAAAAATACATTTGCAATCTTTTTCATTTCAATTCATCGTTCCATTTTCACAGGAAAAGTAGTATTGTAAACTTATGCACATGATATGACATGAAACGTAAGAAAACGATTAACTCGAATCAGTTACGATATCAAATGGACCATTGCACATGCAAGCAGTTCACAGTAGCGAAATGCGATGCGTGTTACGTTATTACTTAATCTCGTCTTATATTTCGGTATTCACTATGAAATTATTAAATCCATGTTTGAAAGTTACGACTAAATCTACCTTTATAATTGGTCAAATTTTTGGCTATTTAAGAAAAAAACTTGAATTAAATATGCAGCTTAACGTCTTAGTCACAATTAGCTAAAGTAGGATATATTTAAGTAAGGGAATAAAATATGTTTTTGCGTAAAATTTAAATAGAACAATACTTTACAAATTACTTTATTTAAAAGATTGTATTGGTTCTAAATACTTCGACCGGGAAGGTACCATCGCCATATCAGCTACCGTTTTTGCGTTTCGATGTAAAGGTATGGATGATTAACTTATGTAGAAGACAATAATCTTAGTCCATGAAAGTAGTGCTTCTGTGATTAAGATTAAAGTATAACACCTGTTCTACATGGAGTAGGTTAGAAATGTCCTCATCAATGAATTACCGTCAAGTTGACAGCATGCTACTTCAATGTTACAAAAAGAACATCGAACTCCTAAGCTGCCAATAATGTCCCAGTTGTGTCATAATACAAACGTTAGCTAACAATTCGTTCATTACCAACACGGAAAAATATGCCTACGATAATCTCGGATTCCAATCTTAGCAGCACTTTCCTTATACGAGCCTACTATTTAGTTAATTTAGAAACAAATTTTATTACGGGAACATAATTATGCGAGCAGATTAGAGAAAGGCCCGAGATAAATTACCGACTGATAACTCTGAAATATATTAAGTTAATCTACACTATCTGCGTCTTATGCAACATCTTTGATACTGCAATAGAAAGGCCGATGGAACCTAATTTTAATGTCACGAAGATAATGCTTACATAAATACGGAGCTGTCTAACCATCAATTTTCGTTATTTGGAAGTCAATAAAGTATTTGAGGCCGTGATCAACAAATAATTTGGTGAAAGTGAAATTTCAATACGGTTTTAGACGATGAATTTTGAATAACTTCATCAGAATGAAGATATTAATTGCATTAATGGATGTATCAATCATCTTCTAAAATCACGACTATGCTGCTTTCGTCATTATAAAGTTGACGGCAAAATACGGTTACAATGTTTTTGTAGGAATGTATGTAGTATGTAATACATTATATGTCAAGTGTTCTGTTTTATTAATGGGTGAAAATTACTGCGCTGATTCTAGTAACTTCTTTGATTAATCTACATCTAAATAGTTAGAACTAAGTAATGATCTAGTTTAGTTTAGTAACTTTTCCCTTTTATTCCCTTTTTTACCTTTTTTGGGTTAGTGCCGAACTAGTTAACAATCAAAAATACCTTAATAAATAAGTGTATTAGTTATCAATCAAATATAATTATGGAATTTCGAACACTAGTTACAACAACTTGTTCAAGATACATACAAAAGCTGTAACATATTTCGCGTTCCAATCGTGTATTTTAATTCTCAATACAAAACGAGCAGACGTAAAAGCGAAATTCACGGCCAATCGATCTCGATGAAAAAATAAAAACAATTATCTCGAAAAAAGTAGACAAAGCAATTTCTCTGACGTCTTTAATGACGCCTAACTATGCTGAATATTGAACGGAACTCATTAAATCGCGACAATTGTAGTGAAAATCGTGCACCACAAAAGGATTTAAAAAGAGAAGTATACAGAGCGGCCGCACACGAGGTAATGTAACACTTTCATTCAAACGGTTTTTGAATTTATTGACTATGGACCTTATTAGAATCCACTAACTCTTTCAGCATAGTGTGTTTTAATCTTTTTCACGAGTCCGTTGGTGGGTTCCTTCCCTATCTCTGCTCGATCGTCGGCCATAAATATAAATATATCGATTATATCGATAAATCCATCGATTTACAGCACGTCAAAAACAACATACGTAGTTGTAGCATATAGAAATCCTTTGCGACCCTCGATCCCTCACTGTTTCTAACTTCTATCTTATTATGTTACTTATATAAATAATATATTTACTGATTTATTTATATACGTACGTATTGGATAAGTAAATGATTAACAATTAAAACAGACGCATAGTTTACATAGATTACTTAAACCACCTTTAATTGAAATTTTCTCAGCATTTTATAAAAGTTTAAAACGATTTTTTTCATAAAAAAATAAAGTTCATGTTGCATTTTATACCTTTTTACTGACAATTCGTGACTAACAACTAACTAAACACTACTGCAACTGATTATAGTCATATTCAGTAGTGCCATGTCAATTGTTAGCAAACATATAAGGATAACGTTGTGATACTCTTCCGAGCTGCCGGTTAATTAAAATTAACTACGATTTCATAAAGTCATAAAAGGATTGATCTGTACTTTCTCTACACTTCTAGGTTATTAAACTTCGATTCTTCCAAATATAACAGAATATATTTATTTGTATAAATGTTATGTGCCTATTATAACAAGCACTGTAAGAAAAAGTTTTTTTTATATTTCCTCAAAATAACCAGTATGTTTGCTTCGCTCATACATTGCAATGTACATTTCACGCTCACGTTTTTGTTTTGAGCAGTTATAGCCTAATGGTTGAAACTTGCCCTTTCCATCGGGGGGTCCGAGGTCAAATCCAGGCCCGCACAACGGGTTTTTCTAAAATTATGTGCGTATTAGAAATTAATTATTACTGTTTTTCGATGAAGGAAAACATCGTGAGGAAACCTACACACCCTAGAGTTCTTTAAAAACAAAAGTTTTCGGAGGTGTGTGAAGTCCATCAATTCGCACTTGGCCAGCGCGGTGGCCTATGGCCTAAACTATCTCATTCTGAGAGAAGACCCGTACCCAGCAGTAGGACAATAATGGGTTGACGAAAGACGAGAGAATTTTTGGTTTTAGGCCGTAACTTGTAATGTACATTGAAATTATGAGCGAAAACAAGAACAACGCTTGTTTCAAACAATAAACTCGTACTAAAGGTACTGAACTTGAAATTTTGTACCACATAAACGATTTCGCCTTACCGACCCGATCCACCGCAAATGCACGCGGGAACAATTAAAGTGCACTAAAAACGACAATAGGAAAGCAATGGTGGGCACCACAATAGATGGTATGTGACCTCCATCCTGGTATTCAGCTGAATGGAAACGTTTAACAATGTTTAATTCACCGGTTTAGGTGGAGATCTGACAATGCGGTTTGAGCATCAACTGGAACAATTCGTCCATACAAAAGTTTAATCTGCCGGCTCGATACAGATTTTATTAGTTTAGATTCCAATTAGATTTTTATTTGAGATTGATAGGAGTCAACAGGCGACTGATGTTTTATTTTTTTAAGGTATCAAACGAAAATTCAGTCATCCTAATATTAAAAAGTACCTAAAGAAAACGTATCTCTGTACATGTAATATACAAAAAGTATACCAATTTATGTCTTTATATTCTACATAATTTAAATACGCGCGCTGAATTTGAAGCGCTTTAAAACTTATTTTTTTATATGTACTTTTAATAAATCTCTTATAGGAAATCAAAGTTTAAGGGTTATACCTATAGAATAAGGCTTGAAGTTCCCTACCTATTTATTACGTCACCTAGGCAGGTTATATATTTCGTTTCAAAGTATACCCAACAATGTAACTATATAAAAATTAAACACCATGTTTGACACAGCACGAATTTAAGAAGCAAGTCTTTGTTCGTAATTCTAAACAATAATATAACATTGCTTTTGGTTGAAAGCCACCTTTACAGACAAAGGTGGCGTTCAATCAAAAACATACGACTTAGATGTTTGTCAAGACCACTAAGGGATTAGCTTGATTTATATTGTTTAGCTTAACTTACCTAGTTCCTATAAAAATAAATTTTGCAACGCTGTTACATTTATATAGAGGAATGGGAGCTAATGTATGGAACTATGGATGCCTGCGAACTAACGATTTGAGCTATGGTTGGCAGTTAAGCACATCTTACACTCTTATGTTAGCTCAGCTTCGACCTCGCACATCTCTAGTAGAAAAGCACCCTAAAGAAACGAAAACCAGCAAATCAGGATTAAAACAACGCACATTTGTTACTGAACAATACTGCCTATTGCAGCTACAATGTCCATTGTAATTAGGGTTGCCACCTTTTTTTTCAACGATTAAAGTACATTGGCTACAAAAGGTATAAAGAAAAAAGTACGTAGGTTCAAAATAAAGTATATTATTACTTAATTTTTGGCTCTAGGATACTTTTAGAACTGTGCGTGGCGATGGTGAGCAAAAACAATGTATGTAGTTAATAATTTGACGCCCATATTTCTTAAAAAAAAGGTCACCAAATGTAAATGTTCTACTACTTTCTAAATAAGGTAGCTACGGAAACCTTGTGATTACTGGAATTTTAGTTTTATACAAAACTGATTATTATCAAACTTTTAGATCCCAGATATACAAAATAAAGTATTTTCGTGTACTTTATTTTCCTCATAAAGTACAATTGCTCCGAATAAAGTACAATACTTTATAATAAAGTACGGGTGGCAACCCTAATTGTAATATGATCGATAATATCGTGAAATATCGTGCTGCGTAATATCAAAGTCACGATTGATTGACAAATGAAAGAGTTAAAAGTTCGTAGGAGGAAAGGAATTGAATCTTAAGATATAACGTGGTAGCGCGTGGTGTTAGTCTTTAGAAGCGTCACTCCTTTTTCACAAGATCTAGTCACTTGCAACATTGTCACCTACTGTGGTTACCAACATACCAACACGCATATCAGGCGCGGTCACCATTGGCAAAAACAAGTATGAAGTCTAATGTCCAGCAAAAAGCTGATGGATGAAAAATGACTTAACGACTTTTCTTAGGTGAGCTTTTTAGCAGGAAATATGATTTATTTAAAAAAAAAAACCAATAGGCTAGCCCCAAATCAAAGTAAATCATTTTTTTTGGTAAATACAGTAAATTTTGTCGCCTCCCAACTAGCTAACGTCCAGTATATTAGCAAGTTAGGGGTAGATGTCCCGGATTGATGACCCTTCCCTCTAGTCTGGATCCGAGTCTTAACTATCACTTGCAGAGAAACACGCTTTCTACACTCATAGCCCCACACTAGGATTTTCTCCTGTGTCGTGGGCACCATGGACACACACAAGACGAATACACAAACACCCAGACCCAGAACATGCATCTAAACTCATCATTCTGATACCTGTCTGGCCGGGAATCGAACCCGGGACCCATTGCGAGTCAGACCGGTGTGGTAACCGCTCCGCCACGCGGGTCGTCGTAGAAAATTAGGAGATAAATGCATTTTTCGGTATGAATACTTATGATTCAAATAAGTATCAAGCTTCTATCCGGTATGTACCGTGACACCGCAACAGCCATAACTAATTTTTATTAAACGTTACAGAATGTTGAGAAAATAAGTATTTCACTATTGCGATTTTTATATCGTTCTCGGACAACGTTACGACATTAATTTGTAATGTAACCACTCTTACCTACATCTAAAAGCAGCAAGTATTTCACGGAAGTGATTTCGATAAATAAATGGCACAGGTTCACATATCGCAGGCTTATACATATATCACATAGTTGATTAAAAATATATCTATGGCCTTAAATAAGTTTTCATTAGGTAAGGTTTCAAATTAACACTGATAAAATGCAATGTAAAGGACAAAATTAATTAAACGTGACATGCTTAGATTTTTAACTGCATGTGGGTTTTTACTATATGTTAATAATTTTCCAACACGAATAGCTAATTTAATTTCAAGAATTTTAAGTCGCCACTAGTGTCGCCATCCGCGTCCCTATAGTTCCGGGATCAGAATAGGGCTACGGCATCCCCTGCCTATCGTGCGAGGCGACTAAAGGAGCTTAGGGGCGGCTAGAGGCTCGAACCGTTCGGTCAGGTGATCCCGGGAAGGCCGGCGGTATGTGTAGTCATAAAGACTAGACGAATTACGAGGTAAAAAATCCCATATAACCCTGCATCGCACCTACGGCGTCGGGTACTTTTTGAAGGTTTCCCCCTCGAGAACTAAAAAAAAAGTGTCGCAATCCGACCAAAGCTTCGGTTTCGGCCTCTTGGTAAAAAAAATCCACGTTCAACAAAACCTACGGCTTCGGCCGAAACAGGCAGAAGTTCTGGTCTAAGCCGAAGGTTTCTAGCATGCGTCAAAATGTAACAAACTGGAAAGAATGCACGACACTGAAAATGGTGATGCGCTGGGGTAAGCACACTCGGGTTTTTGTTCGAAATTCAAATTATTTTCAACTGTCATCGTGTTTATGATGTTGCAAAGTAATTTTAATCAAGTGTGGGACTCGTTTTTACCTACTTTTTAAATCAGTTTGGGCATCAGTTTGGACGTCGGCCGATAGCCGAATATTCGACTTCGGCTTCGGCCAAAAATCGACCTTAGGTCAGACACTAGTCGCCACTTAAGAAACAGATTACTTTTTCGTACTTACAATAAACATAAATCCTACCTAAATTTTGTATATCATTTTTGAACTTATTAAAACAGTCAAGTTAAGCTAACTTGAATGTTTACGCTTTGACTACCTTATTTTTTCAGGCAAACAGACTAACCTAACTTTTATCATTTAATTTATTATTGAGTGTAGTTTACGTATATTTACAAAGATTTATTTAGGAAATTGTCGAAACCAGGATCGATAACAATCTTTTTGATGGAAATTTGATTATGGCCCTATTTTTTTCTCTCTACTTCTTTATTACGAATTTTATCTGAAAGTCGCGGTTTTTGATCCCCGATTTCGAGAAAATGACGACCGTTTACGACAAGATTTAAGAGCTGTGAGATAGCATAAGTTGGCTGTGAAGAACTTCGATCATTCACAACTTAGTGCGATCCTATAGAAAATACGACATCGCCGTCTTTAGCAGAAACCAACTGTGTAATTTGTTCGAATGTTCACCGAACGTATTCTGTTTCGGAACCTTAAAATCAAAACGTGGGAAGCTTAGAGTTCAGATAATGAATGATGTTTTCCTATTAGAAGCAAGTGTCCAACTAGGAGTATTTGCAAGTAAAACTTAAAAAAAAACTAAGACAGTTACGAACAATCATGATTATTATCTATAAATTCCATGTAAACAGTTAAACAAAGACATTTCTAAGGAAGTAAAAAATGAAAAACTGATTCCCATTGGTTTTCGCGATCGCTACAGGTCAATAACCTTGCCATACGACACGGCAGTGGCAACCCTGGCCCTGAGAAAAATCACCAGTTTTTGAAATAAAGGGTTCTTCGATAGAAGAAATTAAGTATTTTGAAAATAAAAAAAGATATTATTTAATAAGATTCTTATAAAATAATATATAAAGACCAACTCCATAAATAATACCAATTATGCCTATTTATCCTAACAATATTATACGAATTAGGTATATGTACATACTTATGAATTAATATTCTAGCATAATGTTCAGTTTATAAAATAAATATAATAATCGTGAAAATATTTGAATTGTAAAGCACTTTTAAAATTCAGAATTTCGGGGTAAAAGGTCGAAATAAAGATCGATCAACATAATGCACAGGTGGCACTTAATTTTAAGTACTAATTGAACAAATGTGCTTGTAATTAAATTTCAAGATCTACATTTAAGTACATTACTAAAACAATGAATAGAACCCGTTTAGAGAAATGACGCCACAATGGAACTAGAAAAGTTAATTACGTACTTACCGGCGCAACCACTTGAAAACACCCATGTCATCCAGCGAATCCACTTTCGTGCCTAAACTTTTATTATCACATATAAGTCCCAATTAAAACAAGGTTTGAAATAAGAACTGCTAGCAAAACTGAAAGTCCACCGACGATAGAGGCACGCGGAACATTACCGGCGCATTAGGTTCGTTCGTTGTAAAAAACGTCTAGCAACAATGACCACCGATATATTGTGCGGTCAGACAAAACATCACGAACAACACGCCATTCGCAATGAGCTGAATTTGGTTTTTTGTACAAATTACTTTTCGTCGCGCTCCGGTGATCCACTTCATCCGCGCCGGTCGGCCCTCAATACTTAGTTCACTCTGATAGCAGACGGATCGTCACTTTTTAAATTCTTCCTACAACTCAATTATGTTTAGTCTTTAAATAATATTTTAGGGTAGTTGTAAATAAAATGCGCAAAAGCAAAATGCACGAGTGTTTTACCGGTTCTCCTTTGACGTATCTGCGAGCGAGCGGCTCCGGGAAGCCTTGTATTCATTGATAAATTTCTTCATTCTCTAAATTAATTACTCCAGTAAAGTTATGTTTACCTTACTTAAATAACTTGTAATATATTTTATTAATTGAAAAATATTTATTTGTTTTATTGTAAACTTAGCTGTAAAAATGTAAACAATTTTGTTATGACAAGGTCATCAAAATTTACATAAAATAAGTCAACATCATGTTAGTATTATTAAAAAACAGATTAAATAACCTATTTAAATTAATAATAATTATAATTGAGTAAATAATCATAATGTAACAATTATTAGAAAATTAGTAAAATAATATTGATTGAAATTAATTATGTCGTTTAGTGTAACTAAATTTAATTGTTGATTAATGTTTTATTTTACACTTCCGGTAGTATTTTTTCCAATTGAGTTAAAAAAATACAAGTGACTTTAAGTTATTTTCTTTCATTTAAATTAAAATGGTACTAATTATACTAAACAGTTGCATTTTCAAAATATCTGTAGAATTATAAAAACAATTAGCTTCTTATTACAGTAATAAATGAGAATAGGAAGGTAATGTAAAAATGATCATTAGAATGATGTTACCGTAACCAAAATTAAAGCATTTTTGGTTATAGTAACATCATTCTAATGTTTTAAGACTAGGGCCAGACTTAAGGTCCAGTTTACCTCAGTAAAAAGTAAGTACCTTACAGGTAAAACGATGTCCTTCCTAGGATAGACAAAACAACTGATGGAGTAGAAGAGTCCTTAAATGGAGACCAAATCTGGGCAAAAGGAGTATAGGCCGCTCCCGACCAGATGGACTGATAACCTGAAGAAGACGGCAACCCGCTAACCGGTCGAAGTGGCGTAGATTAGAGGTGGTCTATATCCAACAGTGGATTTTTAAAGACAGAATTCTGAGAATACTTCGATAGTGTGTTTCAGAATACTAGTAGCGCCATCTCTTGACGAGTTACGGGAGGTTGCCACACCTCCGAAAAATCCGATTGATCGACATTATCATATGTAAGATTAACGGAATAATTTATTGTGATTTTGTATTTAAGTGTGTGTTGTATACATTTTTGATATATTTTGCTATTTAATTTAAGTGCAAGCATGCAGTCCACCTGATGGTAAGTGGTCACTGCCACTCATTGATACCTGTTAACAACTTCAAATAGAACATGGGTTCTATCTGAAGTCAGTCACAGATGTGTTGCCACTCCCGAGGGTTATAATGATCGCCTTCTTCCATCAAAACGCAAGAAATGTTTCACGCTAGAAATAGGTGTCGCGGTGGTAATTCCCCGATTGGACTACACTGGTTCTACCGCCTGTTAATGTATACAAAAATTGAATTCAAATTTGAATTTTCCCATCTCGTATCGATTTTGAATCCAAATTACAAGGTTCATTTCCTGCTGTACAATTAATTAGTAAATTAAATATTTGAAGGAAAATTGCCTCAAAACAAATGCGGCAGTGTTTTTTTTTATTATTATAAATTAATCTTTTTATTCAGATGGCTGATTTGGGAAAAGAATAAACAGCCCTGATGACAAGTGGTCGCTGCCTCAAATGGAACTCGATGTAAACAATAGCTTTCTACCGTAATTTAAGAACTGTGTCATGCCGAAAGTCGATCTGTGCTGGGGCTAGTAGCTTTTTTATTTACTTATGTGTATAGAATTTCACCGTCTTTGTAGAATTCATCTTACACAATTATTTGATTATAACACATAAATAAAGTGAATTGCAAGTACTGAAAAAGTTTATAAAAAGTAAAGTTATTACGAATCCGTCCAAAAGTGGTCATGTTCGCGTTCGTAAGTGTGGTATGTAACCAGCATAATACTTGATGTCATTTTGACATTACCACATACGTCAAATCACAATCTGTCACTCTGTCAGTGTTTTTTGAATTTCGAAATTTGAAATCATTATTTGTTTATGTTTACTTCAATTTGAATTAAATATTTACATGATTTTGGATTTACTTATTTGGCACTCATGGACGAATTGCGAGGGCCGAACATACAAATTGTTTTACACGTGAAGGAAGGTATATATCGAAGCTCTAAATATAATGTGGTTTTAATTTGGGAGTAGTTACTTTAATAATTTGTAATTCTTTTCAGGGCTTGGTTTTGGTTTCTTGAAGTCAGCATTCGTTGTGAGTGGATCGTTGAACGGTTATATACTTGAGACGGACTCCGTGGTGCCCGTTCACGCTCCGGTATTTGATGCTGAACTTGTATGGGAGGCGGATAAGCGAAGGTTTCGAAGGTACGAAATAGTTTTTGCTTAAGTTATTATAATAGACAACTGAAACTTATAGGCAATCGATAGTCTTCGGGTCAGATGCACCCATCTTAGCCAAAATCCAGCCTGTGGCATAATTCAGGAGACATTATTTTATATGTGGTAGATATAAAGACTTTTTTGGCCCTATTTCTTGGACAGCAAAGTTGCCAAGGCCTGTTCGTATCTGGTATCTGCCACTTTTCAACATGTGTTATAATTTCTTGCAACCATCAATATGGTGCTCTTTTATTTGTTTAGCCTTTGGACTGAGTGAGAGATCTGATATTTTATTGAATTTGTTGTAGAAGTAATGTTATATGATATCTCTTAACTCAGTGTGACTATTGGCAAAGGCCTTCTTCAGTAGCTTCCATTGTCTACAATCTTGAAACACACTACACTGAAACTGATGACTGAAAATGCATGAAATTGTTTTCTGTTTTGACATTCTTTAAGTAATAATAGAAACTTTGTATGTTTTCAGTTTGAGGGTCCAGAATGTGCCAGTTAAAGTGGAAGTTTACACAACGGGGACACAAGGGCGAAAGGACAAAGTTGGTTACTTGCTCCTGAGCCTTTTGGGAGCACAGCCTTGTCCGGCTAATAAACTTGTTGATGTAAGTTTTATGAATTGATTTACACATACTTGGTCTTTTTTTTCTGACTGAAGTAGCAAACCAGCATCCAGTCCACCTGATGGTAAGTGGTTGCTGCAGAACAGAACATGGGATCCATCTAAATTCATTATAATACTTAACGGGTACTCACGATATGCGGTTTATGAATTCTTATAGAGTTTGGCCGTGACCACGATCCATGCAACTGGGTCGAAATATCGGCAAAAAGAATTATATAAGAATTTATTATAAATGGTTCATAGATAGTTATTTAATTTAATTTCTTGAAGGAAAATGTGTTATTAAATATAGTAACTTTTCAATGTAGGTGTTTCTGATTAATTTTGTTGTTTCATTATATTGGAGTAATATTATTTTGAAATTATATAATAGGTAATGTTATTTATTGTTCAAGGTGAGACATTCATGGCATAAACTCCTCGGTGTTAAATCAGAAGGGAAATGTTGTCATCCACAGCTGCTTTTGAGTCTGTCTATCGAAGACAGGGTCTCCACACCAACTCCTGTAAGTAAATTGAAATGCCATTCTAGCAGTTAACTGCATAAAAGATAATAGAATAACATCTGCATAGTATTTAACAAGTTGCAGTTGTTCATTTTATAATATTGAAGTAGCAAACAAGCATGCAGTCCTCCTGATGGTGGGTAGTCACTGCCGCCCTGCGACATCTGTAAATAACTTCATACAGAATAAGGGTTCAATCTGAAATCAATTACAGATGTGTTGCTACTCCCGAGGACTAAGATGATTGCATACTTGCCTCAAATAAAAGTACGCCGGCAACAACACCCCTCCACCGAAACGCAAGAACTGATTCACGCTAAAAATAAGTGTGGTGGTGGTACTTCTTCGGTCGAACCATTCTTCTACCTCCACAGTTGTTTGTAAACATCCTATATAAGCTCCATGTAATATATTCAAACCTAGATTTAAATTAATTTATAAAAATTATAAGATTTTGTTACACAACTCTTTACAACCATTTCGGAACACAGTAAGGGTGTTATTCTATGATTACACATAATCATTGCTTTGACTCATATTACAATGAAACCCTATATTGGCACCTTACTGAAACTATTTTTGAATTTATGGCCATCTTAGAGTGGGACACCTGTTCTACTCGCTGACAGGTGTCCACGGTAGTGATCAGCAACAGGAGAACTGTAGTTAGGACAGGACCTTGGAAGGTTAATATTCATAAGTTCAAAAGCTAATATGTGGAATCTTAGAAAATAGTAAAAAATTATTGTGTGTCACAAAGCATCAAGTACTCAGAAACTTTTCAACATTATCCAAATCCCACTTGAAACTAATTGGTTAAAATCAGGGGTTGTCAAGTAGTATTAAGATTTGTCAACCTGTATGGGTTGTATTATTAACTGTAGCATAATATATGCATGTGTACTGATTTTGTTTTGATAATATAATGATAATAATTTATTTCTCACTGTTGGTTTACTGACTAAAATAGTATAGGCAGGACCTTCACATATTTCAGAGAAATGAACTAAGAATGTTTCATAGCAATGAAATAGCATACCCAGCGAATTCATCGAGAAATCCACCTACATCTAGATCTCATCTGCAGACCCTGAGTAAGTTAATCTCAATATGCCATAGACTAATTAACAACCAACTAAATCATATGACCAATTATTTACCTAAAAACATTTATTTTTTATATGTCTACTGCAAATGAACTAACACAGTTTAATAAAACAAATCGTGCTCTACAGTTTCATCCGTGCCTAGCAGAATTGTAATAACATGTAATACAGTACTTGGATTTTAATTAAATAAAGACTAAATAAAAGTTGGGTAAAATTAAGTTAAGGAGTTTTAGTTTGATGCGATTTCAAATGCACAAGAAAAAGTGAAATTTAGATTTTGCTATAATCTTTTCTATCATAAAGAAAACACACTCGTAACGTGTCTGCCTGGGATTTGAACCCGGGACCCAGTGCTCGTCAGACCGGTGTGGTAACCGCTTCGCCACGCGGGTCGTCAAATTATTATATCAATTTATTTAAAAAAAAGTAGATTATGGGTTTTAGAAATTCTTATACGAATTGTAGGTAATATAAACTTCTGACTTTATATAGCAAATATATATCCTAGAATAAACAATTCTTTCACACACACAAGTCAAATATTTAAATCCTGACATTTTGTCAGAGATCTTTTTATATCTTATATTATAATAATTTTACAAAAACAAATTGTTGTTGTCTATTACAGATGAATACATTGCAGAGAGTAAGAAGACCGTACCGTCTCCGGATCTGCAGCCGAGACTGATTTGTGATGAGGGGCTCATACAAATTGGATCTGGAAACCAGTTGTTTGTTCTCGGATTAGTTATTGGTTCTGTGGAAAATTTGGACCTGGTGAGAATTTTTTTTTTTCAAATACAGAATATATAAATATTGAAAATTTATTTTTGTGGTCTGATTTATTACTGACCATAAATTTGTAAGACATCATAATTCTTTATAAAACATTTATTCCAGCTTCAACCTATAGTTTTATATTAGATACTGGCTGATTGTAGTTTTAGTAGAAAAGCCTGAAATTTACTTGTTGTAACTTGTCCATTAAAACTAGTGAAAGACAGAATAAACGAGAAATTTATTATTATAACTAGTAGCTATATGAAGATGTTTTTTGTATAAGTTATATGCTAAGTACTTATTTTTTTTGCAATAACTATCAAGCATGCATTCTATCGGATGGGAAGTGACCACTGCCGTCCATAAACATCTTTAACCCTTGGAATGCCTAAGCACGGATCCGTGCAACCTCACCCAACTGCCTAAGCACGGATCCGTGCAACCTCACCAACTGCCTAGGCACGGATCCGTGCAACCTCACCAACTGCCTAGGCACGGATCCGTGCAACCTCACCAACTGCCTAGGCTCGGATCCGTGCAACCTCACCAACTGCCTAGGCACGGATCCGTGCAACCTCACCAACTGCCTAGGCACGGATCCGTGCAACCTCACCAACTGCCTAGGCACGGATCCGTGCAACCTCACCAACTGCCTAGGCACGGATCCGTGCAACCTCACCAACTGCCTAGGCACGGATCCGTGCAACCTCACCAACTGCCTAGGCACGGATCCGTGCAACCTCACCAACTGCCTAGGCACGGATCCGTGCAACCTCACCCAACTGCCTAAGCACGGATCCGTGCAACCTCACCAACTGCCTAGGCACGGATCCGTGCAACCTCACCCAACTGCCTAAGCACGGATCCGTGCAACCTCACCAACTGCCTAGGCACGGATCCGTGCAACCTCACCAACTGCCTAGGCACGGATCCGTGCAACCTCACCAACTGCCTAGGCACGGATCCGTGCAACCTCACCAACTGCCTAGGCACGGATCCGTGCAACCTCACCAACTGCCTAGGCTCGGATCCGTGTCCAGTCCACTTCGTGTACTATTTGATTGAATTTAAACTGTTTGGTTAATTTGAAGCGTCTGAAATTTGCATTTAAAAACTGATTAAATGAACGAATCATAGACGTCACTAACACGTGAAATTGGATTCGGAAACATTATTTGCGAACCATTACAAACGGCGCGTTGTGTAGGAACAGTGTCCCGTATTGCGTACAATTTTATATCCGATTTTCACTCATAGTTTATATTACCCGATTCTAGTTTGTTACGTATTCTCTCATTCTGAGAGAAGACCCGTGCCCTGGAGTGGGACAATACTGGGTTGTACCCCTCAACGGTAGGGTAACCCCAGATAGGATCTTACCTATGATTAGTC
Source organism: Spicauda simplicius (assembly GCA_949699795.1). Lineage (NCBI taxonomy): Eukaryota > Metazoa > Arthropoda > Insecta > Lepidoptera > Hesperiidae > Spicauda > Spicauda simplicius. The sequence goes on from OX453069.1 coordinate 6,125,850, forward strand.
ACAGATGCTTTGCTACCCCTAAGAACTGTGTTAAAATGTGTCAGATAAGTATAAATGAAATGACATACCCTTCAGATTAGAACCTGAGCATATGTATAAAAGCACAATACAGAAGACAGCTGTTTCTGCATTATAACGGCTGCCTCAATCAATCAAAGATTTGTACCAATTTTATTTATCTGCTACTTTTGTATCAGTATAATCTTTAATATTTTGATGTGATTTTTTTTACAGCTTTTGCCATCAAGCTTGTCGAATAAAGAAACCACCGATTGTTATGTGTCATACTCTGTATTCACTCACACCATTATGACGGACAGGTAATAAAATAAATTATACTCATATAGCTGTGTGAATGTTAAACGTACATTTTTTGTAAAATAATATAATTATGTACTCTATAATGTTATACATAGATACATGATAGGTCATGTAGGTACTTTAAATAGTTTGTGTGGAAGATTTTAGCTTTTTTACCTTTTTTTATCTGATTGAAGTAGCAAACGAGCATGCAATACTCATTATGGTAACTGTGCTCCTGGACATCTGTAAGCAACTTCAAACAGAACAAGGGTTTTATCTGAAGTAAATCATAGATGTGTTGTTACTTCCGAGAACTAAGATGGTCGACTTTAATAAAAGAGAGATTAGAGAGAGAGTGTTTTTAACGCCATTAAAACGCAAAAACCACTTCACGCTAGAAATAGGTGTGGCTGTAGTACCCCTTGTCTAACCATACTCTCTCTACCACCTACAGATAACATCTAATGGAGTCGGTCACATGTTTGTTTTACCATCCCAATAAGAATTTAATTATTGACATGTTCATAAATCTCATCAATGATTGTGGCTACAATATTCTGTTCTGTTGCTGATCTTAATAAATGGGGTTCTGACTGCGGACACCAGTATAGATATTTTTTACTCACCACCTGCTGTATTTCGTAGAACAGTCGGTAGGTATGTCCAAGACTTATATTTTAGGCAAACTAATTAAACGCATTAGGTTAACAAAATCTGTAATGTTTAGTTAGTATTTTGATGTACATTATTATAAATAAATAAATATGGAGGTTAATAAGCTTTTTCTTATTAATGTTTTTAAGTTAAATAAATATATATGTCAGAGTGGCATCAACGCGTTCAGGCGAGGGTCACGCGGCGCAGTTCAACCAGCGGACGTCCCTGCGCGTGCGCAGCTCGCTGCCCAACCTGGCGAAATACTTCTCGCACTGTCCGCATCTGGTCACTCGTGTTTGCGTTGATGACATCGATGTGGGTGAGTTGTTATAATATTTATTAATATAAACGTATAATGAAAGATGTGTACCAGATTTGAAATTCCGTTCTTCACGCTAGCTAGGGAGCGCTGATCCAATATTAGGCACGTAAATTTTTTCCAAGTTAAATGCTAATCAAAAAAAAATTTTTTAATTTTTCTTTACTAAGAAATGTTCCAGAAGTAGGATTGTATGGCCAAAGTAAACGACACATTATGTACTTAAAATTGTTATATTCTCACGATTTCACACTTTATACAATTTCAGAATACATTCGGGCAGAGTAACGTCTTACACTTGTAAAATGTTTAGAATGATCCATATTACGATAATACCCTCACTTTTATACTAAAAATGGCAGGCGTTAAGGAAACCGTCACAGAGACAAAAACATTACTATTAATCTATTACATTATATAAAATTAAATATATGCATTTATAATATTTATTTATATAACCATTTATATTTATTTATATTGCGACTTCTATTGATTTATGATATTTATAATAACATGGCACGATCAATTTAAATACAATCATTATATAGATTCTTATGGATGTTTATAACTAATGTAGTCATGAGTTTAACAGTAGTGTCCCCAGGCAAGCCACTTGTTGGTTGGTAACAGAAATTTAAAAGTGGAACCATGTATGCGTGCAACTGTACATGTATAGTGATTTCGAAAAATATGAACAATGGACTAATTTAATAGTCTGTTTTTAGCCTACATCCGTATCATTAAAATTAATCTAATAAAAATGATTTGCTAGATATAAGTATTTAGATAGATAAAACAGTAATATCTATAATAACCTTACCTGAGTTTGCTTAAATTGCAGCCCAACGTATAAGCGTAGCTACTAATTTATTAGGATATTAGTTAAAAAAAACCTTCTCATTTTTGAAGAAGCTTTTCTTTCCTTGGTGTGAACAAGCAATTCTGATCGGTCAGAAACCCTTAAGCCTTCACTTTATATGCGCCTATGGTTCAACAGCATTTTATTTTCGATATTTCTAGGTATCTGCAGCCAAGACCTCCGAATGCTAGTACCAACGAACGACATAAACCACTTTTTGTCTAACTTCTGCAACCGGGACAAAGCGCTCGTGATCAGTTCCCGGTGCTACATCCTACGGTGTGATGACACCGCGGTCCAGGACTCCAGGAGGCCGTACGTCGATGTGGAGATGAGCTTGCAGTTTGTTGGCTTTGAACATACTACGGTACAGGTGTGTATTTTCTATATACACGAAAAGCTTTTTATTTACGGTATTTTGATGTGCTACTTCTTGAGCTTCTGCGACCGGAACAAAGCGCTCGTGATCAGTCCTTGATGTTTCATTTTACGGTGTGATGGCATCGTGGTCCAGGACTCCAGGAGGCCGTACGTCGATGTGTCAGGAAAAGTAACTTATTCACGGTTTCTGCATTCGCATTTACAGTACTCGTGGGTTTAAAAACTGTGGCCATTTTCATGTACTATCGTCGAACCATTATTGTCCTACTGCTGCGCACGGGTCTTCTCTCGGAATGAGAGAGTTTTAGGCCATAGTCCACCGCGCTGGCCAAGTGCGAATTGGTGGACTTGACACGCCTCCGAGTACTTTTTTTAAAGAACTTTCGGGTGTGTAAGTTTTCTCACGATGTTTTCCTTCGCCGAAAAACAGATATAATTAAATTCTAATACGCACATAAAACAGTGGTGCGTGCCTGGATTAGAACCTCGGACCTCCCGATTGACAGGGCAGAGGAGCTTTTACTGGGCTTCAGCAGGAAATTCTGCATGCAAAGTATGGAAAGCATCCTGAAGAGATGTTGTTCTACACTCATGCTCTGTGCTTGGGAGTGTTTATTCTGTTGTCAACTCTGTTAACTGGATTTTCATGTATTTGCGTCTAATAATTTATGTGCTCGGTACTACCGTTGGTTGGTGGTTTGGCCGTGACCACGATCCATGCAACTGGGTTGAAATATCGGCAGAAAGAAATTCAAAAATCACCTATCGTGAGTATCTGTTACATAATAAAATTTACTATGATATGTTTTTACTTTTATAACATTGTAGTGTTTGTTATAAATGAAACACCGAAGGACTGATAGTAAACGTGTATTGCGCACGAGACATAAAACAGAAGTGGTAAAAATATAAAAGACAAAATATTAAGTTTTAAAATTAATCGACCAATGACAGAGGGCGGACGATTTAATACAATGGGATGCGTTCGCGCCATTGAAAAGTGGGCGGAGCTAAGTGCGTCGGCCTTATCTCTAAAGTGACGTCACCAAAGATCATACGATCCTTGTGCCTCGTTTGCACGCATTTTATTGGCAGTAACTAGTTGCCATACTACTCCCCCGCTGAGACCGTTACTACGGGCGATAGTATTCCGGGAATCTCACCGTACGCCCGCTTTTCGTTTTCTTTACGGTGGCTTGGTTCTCTTCGGTCAACGGTTTTCCGGTATGTAGTGTGGTATCGCTTTCGACGTATGCTGGCTTCAAGCGGTCTATTGTAATGCGCTGTGTTACGCCCTTGATGTCAACGTCGAATGTCTTTACGTCGCGCTTCAAGATCTTGTAGGGCCCTGCATATGGTGGTTCCAGTGCTGTCTTTGTTGGGCCTGTGCGCACGAAAACGTGACTGGTAGTTTGCAGGTCTTTGGGAACGTAAAAAATTCTGGAGCTGCCGTGCCTGGATGCAGGTTGTGGTGTCAATTTGCTGACCTGCGAGCGAAGTCTTTGAGCGATGCACGTCAAGTCCATCTCATCGGTTGGTCGTGAAGTAAAGAACTGTCCAGGCAAACGGAGTGGTTCACCGTAGACTAACTCTGCCGTTGTAACGACGACCCGCCCGGCGCAACGGTTACCATACCGGTCTGACGCGCAAGGGGTTCCGGGTTCGATTCCCGGCCAGACAGGTATCTGAATGATGAGTTTAGATTCTTGTTCTGGGTCTGGGTGTTTGTGTATTCGTCTTGTGTGTGTCCATGGTACCCACGACACAGGAGAAAAATCCTACTGTGGGGCTATGAGTGTAGAAAGCGTGTGAAAGCGTTGTTGCTTGCAAGTCTTCCTTCCAGGCGCTTCGGATTCCCAGTAGTACCCAAGGCAGGGATTCAATCCAGTTCGATAAAGCGTGACAGGTGATGGCAGACTTTAATTGGCGGTGTAGCCTCTCGACGAGTCCGTTGGCTGCTGGATGATACGATGTTGTGGTATGGTGAGATGAGCCGATCAGCGTAGCCAGCTCTTTAAAAGTGTGCGAGACAAACTGTCTGCCACGATCGGTTGTGATGTGTTCGGGGCAACCGAATCTCGAGATCCATCCGTTTATGAGAGCGGCGGCACAGGTCTCGGCAGTAATGTCCTGGAGTGGATATGCCTCAGGCCAACGAGTGAAGCGGTCGACTATCGTGAGGCAGTATCTGTAGCCAGAACATAATGGTAAAGGTCCTATTAAATCCAGGTGGATATGTTGGAAGCGACCAGATGGTGATGTGAACGTCGATAGTGGTGCTGACGTGTGACGCGAAATTTTCGAGCGCTGACATTGCTCACATTGCTTAGCCCATTGTCGGCAGTCACGTCTGACGCCTGGCCACACGAAGCGCTCGGTTACCAGCTTGACTGTTGCCTTCGCTCCAGGATGACTCAAGTTGTGTAGTGCGTCAAATACTTGCTTTCGGTACGAAGGGGTAACGTATGGGCGAGGCGTTGGAGTGGAGGTGTCACAGTAAACTTCCAGGTCTTCGTGGGTTTGCAGTTTTTCCAGTTTTAGCGCGCTGCCGTCCTGTAGCAAACTGTGTAACTCACCGTCAGTAGCTTGTTCATTGGCCAGGGAACGGTAGTCTATGGGTTTTGCTATTTCAGATACGCGCGAGAGGGCATCAGCGACAACGTTTTCCTTTCCTGCGACATACCTGATGTCCGTGGTAAACTGGCTGATAAAATCTAGGTAACGGAATTGTCGCGGAGTGCTGTTTTGGCGATGCGTTGTAAAAGCAAAGGTCAGTGGCTTGTGATCCGTTCTGACTGTAAATGGTCTAGCCTCCACCATGAAGCGGAAGTGTTTGATTGCCTCATAAATTGCCAACAGCTCTCGGTCGTATGGGCTGTACTTCTGCTGGCTAGGACTTAGCTTCCTTGAAAAGAATGCCAGTGGTTTCCAGTCTCCATTCTGTCGTTGTTGGAGAACTGCGCCGATTGCTGTGTTTGAAGCATCTGTATATACCGCTAATTCAGCCTTGGGGTCCGGATGAACCAGCATTGCAGCTTCCGACAGGCTATTTTTGCAGCGGTTGAACGCTTCCAAAAGTTCTGGAGTCATATTTATCTCCTGAGAACCTTTAGTCTTTGGACCAGAGAGTAACTCGTTGAGCGGAGCTTGAATGGATGCGGCATTTGGTATTAATCGCCGATAAAAATTCAGCATCCCGAGGAATCGTCTCAGGTCCTTGACCGTCTTGGGTGGTGGATATTCCTGAATTGCATTGACTTTGCTTTCCAGCGGCTGAATGCCTGCCGCTGACACTTTGTGCCCGAGAAAGTCTATCTCGGATTTCCCAAACACACACTTGCTAGTGTTTATCAGTACACCGTATTCTGCTAGCCTCTCGAACAGCATTCGCAGATGTTGCATATGTTGAGTGCTGTTATTGCTACATACCAAGATATCGTCAATGTATCCAAAACAGAAGTCCAATCCTCGCAGTACCTCGTCCATGAACCTTTGGAAGGTCTGTGCTGCGTTCCTTAGGCCAAAGGTCATGTACGGGAATTCGTAAAGGCCAAATGGTGTGCAGATCGCTGTTTTGGATACGTCTTCTTCAGCCACTGGTATCTGGTTATATGCCTTTATCAAATCAATTGTGGAGAAAATAGTGTTACCTGCCAGCTGATGGGTGAAATCATGCAAATGCTTGACGGGGTATCTGTCGGGTACGGTGCGGGCATTCAAAGCTCTGTAATCCCCGCAGGGACGCCAGCCGTCAGTTTTCTTGCGGACCAGATGTAAAGGCGAGGACCACGGGCTATCTGATCTGCGGGCTGTACCATTCTGTAGCATCGCGTCGAATTCCTGCTTCGCTATTTTCAGCCGTTCCGGATCTAGACGACGTGGGCGACCGGATACCGGAGGACCTGGGGTTGTGCGAATGTAGTGCACAGTAGAATGCTTGGTTTCTTTGGGCGCACCAGCTGGACGAGTGACTTCCGGGTATTCCCTTAGTAAGCGATCATAGATGGTACTGTCGATGGTAGTACGGACTGAAGAAATCGCCTCTGATGGTGTCTGGCACAGTGCAGCAACTGTCAGTGCGGTTACGCCGTCTATGAGACGCTGGTTGCGGCAATCGACTAGCAGGTTGTAATGGCCTAGAAAGTCGACTCCGATGATCGGCTTTGAGACATCGGCTACTATGAAGCGCCAAGTGAAGCTGCGTCGAAGTCCTAAATCGATGGTCAGATGGATGTAACCATAGGTACTAATAATTGATCCATTAGCGGCGAATAATTCGTACCTGGTTTTCGTGCGTGGCTCCTGAACGGCGAATCGCGGAAAGACGCACAGGTCCGAACCCGTATCAATGAGATATTGCACCTTTGTTTTGCGGTCCGTGATGAACAGGCGGCTAGTAGTTGCTAGGCAGTCGTTTACCGCCACTAATGGCTGCCGGGGAAGTTTTCCGACTTCTTGAATGTACACGGTTGGGTGCATTTCCTGGCTTGCTCACCAAACCGGTAGTGGTAGAAGCAGTGCGGATGGTTGTCGGGACGCGATCGGGAACGTTTCCTGCAACTTGGGCTCCTCGTTCGTGATCGCGGACGTCTGCGTAGCTCCATGCTCATACGGTCGAGTCGTTTGGTAAGTTCGGCGACCGTCCGGGTCAACGTATCGATGCTACTGTCCGTCGATGCTGTTGACGTAGCTACTGCACTGGCACTTGCACTTGCTACTTGCGCTGTCTTTTCTACTAGCATAGCAGACGGGACGATGTCGTTTACTCGGTCTGCCAGCTCAGCGAGGTCTTCTAATGACATCTTGGCTTGCTGAGCTGCAATGCAAGTTTGTAAGTGAGTAGGAAGTCTACTTGCTCACATAGTCCGGATAAATTCTGCTGGAACATTAGCACCGGCCAGGTGTTGAAGGTGCCTAAGGAATTGCGTAGGCTTCCTGTCTCCCATCTCCTCGTGCATCAGGAGCTGCTTGATTTTCCTCTCCTGTGATGCTGACAGTCTTCGCACCAGTTCCAATTTAAGGGTCTCGTACTTGTTGGTTGGCGGCGGGCTGACAATCAGGTCTCTTACTTCTGCTGCATGATGCGGCTCCAGCTGTGCGAGCACGTAATAAAACTTCGTGGCTTCTGCCGTAATGCCGGATAACAGGAACTGTCCCTCCAGTTGCGCGAACCACAGCTCTGGGTCATCAGGGTTGAACGGAGGTGATTTGACTCCTACGCGGCAGGACTCCCCAAGGTGCTTATCCTCGTTCAGCGACATGTTCGAGTCGGTGGTCACCAGTGTAGTGTTTGTTATAAATGAAACACCGAAGGACTGATAGTAAACGTGTATTGCGCACGAGACATAAAACAGAAGTGGTAAAAATATAAAAGACAAAATATTAAGTTTTAAAATTAATCGACCAATGACAGAGGGCGGACGATTTAATACAATGGGATGCGTTCGCGCCATTGAAAAGTGGGCGGAGCTAAGTGCGTCGGCCTTATCTCTAAAGTGACGTCACCAAAGATCATACGATCCTTGTGCCTCGTTTGCACGCATTTTATTGGCAGTAACTAGTTGCCATAACATCAAAGGTGGTCCAACATTTAAGGTTCGACCGTTTTATATAGGGACCACCTTAGACCTCGGTACTAGCAACCATACAGGAGTTATTAGGAATGCGCAAAAAATGTAGGCGTTTGAATTATCATTGCTTTTATACACATTGTATTTTTTAAAATCTTACTTTTTAGATTCGCTTTACATATTGTGGTTTACCGTAAATAAAGAACTTTTAAATAAGTACATGTACCTAATTAGTATAAATATGAAAATGTAAGTAGTAAGTATGCGAAGATGTTTTACCTCATTATTTTACCTATATCTAGAAGCCACCAACGCTCACAGCTCGTAGCGCGACACAGTTGGAAAGCGATCGGCGAACAGAGAAAGAGAAGAGCTCGCTGAAGTTGGACTGCAAGAGTGGCAGCTGTACTGACATCGATCGGGAAGTGGGTGGCGTCGGGTATACTAATATGGCGGCCACTAATACTGCCAGGTGAGTGATAAATGTTTTATTTTACTTAAATCAGAGTAAAGTCAGAAAAGTCTAAGTAATGCCGAAGGAGGATTTTTTTTATACCTACTTGAACCAGGCGATAAGGCAGACAGCCTTATCGCCAGGTTCAAGTAGGCTACCTGATGGAAAGTAATCACTTCGGCCTAGATGGAAAGTAGTCAGAAGAGTCTAAGTAACGTCAGAAGGAAAGAAAGGAAGGGTGTTTTTTTATACTTTAACCTGGCGATAAGGCAGATAGGCTACCTGATGGAAAGTAGTCACCGTCGCCTATGGACATTTGCAATACTAGAGGAGTCGCCAATGCATCGCCGGCTTAGAAGGAGAGCTCTTTTCGCACCTTTTTTGAAGAGCCCCATGTCATAAGGCTCCATGAGGGTAATGATTTAAGAGCGTATGTCGGTATGTATGTATTTATGTCTATTTATTTGCAACACGTTACTGCCGAAACGGCATGACAGATAGTTTTATAGAGATATTAGATAAAAGGTTGACTCGGCAATCGCATGGAAACAATGTATTATATCTCACGAGTAATACATATATAAATTAGATTGTTTAATGCGATTGCCAAGTCAATCTATTTATTTAAAACGTTAAAGATTTTTATTATTGATATGGTCACTGTAAGATGTTGTTAGGTTAGAATATTACGTAACAAGTTGAGACAGAAAGTCCCTTATGCAGAGACTGAATAAATTAATTATCGACTTGGTATTATAAGGATCTCACAACTTTTTTCGGTAGAAAAACTGAGTTGCGAGATTTGGATTTTATTTAAGTATTGATTTTCATTGCATCTTATTTCTTTTTGTAGATAGCCAGCCATACGTTTTTTCGCCAACCGATTTTTAAGGCCGCCGTCGTCAAACGTCTCTAAGTCATTATATAATTTCGGGCAATTTACTTCGCTTACTACTGCCATCCATGCTTTTTTATTCTGTTGACCATTTATAAGTTACCTTTGAACAAAATCGTATCTAGGTACCTAGATACGATTTTGTTTTTTAAATTTTTCTTCTTTTTTTATAACATTGAAATAGCAAACGAGCATGCGGTCCACCTGATGGTAAGTGGTCACTGCCGTCCATGAACATCTATAAGAAATTTCGTATATAACCAGGGTTCAATCCGAAGTCAATCACATACACGTTGCTACTTCCGAGTACTAATATGATTGCCTCATATGCTACCGGCTACTACACCTGTCCATCTAAACACAGGAGCTGCTTTACGATATAAATAGATGTGGCGATGGTAACTCTCCGTACTACCATCTCTAAAACCTACACCAATTATTCCATGATATTATACATATATACAAAGAGCACTGATAGCCTAATGGTTGAAACTTGCCCTCTCGATCGGGAGGTCCGAGGTTCAAACCCAGGCACGCACCAATGATTTATGTGCGTATTAGAAATTAATTATCACTGCTTTTCAGTGAAGGAAAACATCGTGAGGAAACCTACACACCCGAGTTCTTAAAAAAAATAAGTTCTCGGAGGTGTGTGAAGTCCACCAATTCGCACTTGGCCAGCGCGGTGGACTATGGCCTAAACTCTCTCATTCTGGGAGAAGACCCGTGCCCAGCAGTGGGCCAATAATGGGTTGATGCGATACATATATACGCTAATTAATTAACTACCAATATAACTTTGTAATCCTATATATTTACATGGGATTACAAAGTTACTTATGCAGTTGACTTATCTAGGAAACTGGACGGAAATTGAAAAATATTTCCGTTTTCCTTAATGATAATGAAATTTCAGTTTTTCCTTTATGAAAGTGACAAAATAAGGAACTTTGACTCGTTATAATTCTTAAACTACTGGTTAAAATTAAATGAAATTGAATTATACCGTGTTCATACAATGCCTACTTGGCTATTAAAAATTTGACCTTCTACTTTTATCCAGAACGAAGTTATAGGGGGTTGAAAGTGGCTGGAATTGCTTCGAGAAAAGTATGGTACGGCCGTGCCGCTTTTTTGCTCGACTTGGCATTGCCGTGCTCCCAGATTTAGGATTTTTATAGTAAAATAAAAAGCAATAAGAATAATATAATAATTAAATTAAAATTAAAAATAATAATTATCGAAAAAATAATAAATAATAGTTTTTTTAAATAAAAGCAAATTTTATATGGTTACAACGCCATCTAGCAACTTTTCCAACAAACAACTAAACCAACAAGCGTACTGCGTTTGTTACTTGCGTTCGTAACATTGCCATATTTGCAATAGCCATATAGCCATTAGGAATGTGAAAAAATAATCGATTAAGAAAATAATCGATTGTTTTAAAGTAAAAATAGATTTTAATACGTGACTTTTTTTTAAATTATGAATCGATTTTTTATAATCATGCAATAAATGCACCCCGACATTAGGTTCGGTCTACTGACAAATTAACAAAGACCAGGAGCCGAATATTATTCAAACGCTTACCTACGCTATTATTTCTGAACTCGTTGCCTACGGATTTCTAGTTTTTTTTTATTTTTATTTAAATAATTTATTTTGTTGATTTATTTTAATTCGTGTTTATTTTGTAAGAACTTACTATTTCAGTACGAATATCTAGTTTTATCTTTTATTTGAATAATTTAATAAATTTAATTTTGTTGATTTATGTGAAAAAATTTAATTGTTGTTAAACTTTATTTTGTGTTGATTATTTAAGAATTTGATGTTTCTGTTGTTTATTTTTAATGAATAAATCTATTGATATAATGTATATGGCGTTTATTTTGAAATTTATTGAAAAATTAGGAAATAAGCTATTTATAGAATAAAATCGATTATTTTCTTAAGAAAAGTCGATTATTTATTAATCGATTTTTTTATACTTTAAAACAATACCGATTAATTAAAAATCGATTTTTTAATAACAATGTTACGTCCCTAATAGGCATATAACGCATATATAGCCATATAACGCATAAATCTTTAAAAAGGATCAGTATGTCGATCCTGAACAAAAATATTTTTTTAAGTTCTCGGGTAAAGTACCACCGCAGTTGCAATTGACGTGTTGGACTCTTATACAATCTCCAGCGTACATTCGTTAGCGTGATTCAGGAAAATGAACAGCGCCATCTAGTTTAGTTAAACATAAAATTCCAGGTTCAAGACTGCTTCAGGCGACTCCGTTTTACAAACGAACGATATAGCTGAAATGATAAAGAAAATGTGCGAATCGTTCACGACGAGTCAGGAAATGCTGCTCGCTCGCTGTCGGCCCTCCACTAGCGATGTGCAGATACAGTGCGAGACAGTCTCCCCTCGGGAGGAGTGTAGGGGAGAGGATCGGGGAAGAGATCCAGATGAGGTGGTGGAAGAAAGGTCAGTACTTATACCAAGAAACAGCGAAGAGAATGTATTACTCGTTCACAAGTCAGGAGATGTGGCTTACTGGTGTTAATAAGTGGCAGTTGTTACTTACCATCAGGTAGATTGCATAGGTAGAAAAGGTATCTAATAGTTGAAACTTGCCCTCACGATCGTGAGGTCCGAGGTTCAAACCCAGGCACGCACCACTGATTTTTCTAAAGTTATGTGCGTATTAGAAATTAATTATCACTGCTTTTCGGTGAAGGAAAACATCCTGAGGAAACCTACGCACCCGAGAGTTCTTTAAAAAAAAGTACTCGAAGGTGTGTGTAATTCACCAATTCGCACTTGGCCAGCGCGATGGACTTTGGGCTGAGCTCTCTCATTCTGAGAGAAGACCTGTGCCCAGCAGTGGGACAGTAATGGGTTAACGAGAGAGATTGCATGCTCGTTTGCTACTTCATTATAAAAAAAAATTATTAATATATATATTGTAATATTCAAAGAGAATTCAAAAGTAGTGTTACCATTACAGGCACCTCACTGGAGGCGTCATCTCCCTACTTATTATGTCTGATACCAGCTTTGTTCATACTGGTGTATTCCGATTTGAAGGGTGTGGTAAGGCAACAAAATATAAAGAAGTGAAAGTGTACCTAATGACGAAATTTATATAGATAGATAACATGAAATGAAATGTCTTTATTTTGTATAAGCCTACAGGGGCACTTACATATTGTCAGTTACATTTTTTTCTTACACTACCACCGGATCGGAATACGACCTCAACTGAGAAGATCCGGAAAGAAACTCAGCGGGTTCGTCTTTTTTCTTATTTAAATTCTTTTTTTTTTAAATATACATAATTTGGATAATTACGTAAAATAGAACGCTAATCAGAATTTATTTACTTAGCATTTTAGCAAGCATTCACGATATAAAACCACGTTGAAAAAAGTACATATCTCATTTCCCTAAACACATCACATAAAATGTAATTTATTCGGTTTTCTACAATGTTTTTCAGGGAACCAGTCAAATTGGAAACGAGCAAAAGTGATACATGGGTAAACCACAATAAGAAAGGTAAGAAATAGTGTTCATATTTTTTTGCGACCGTATTTAACTATTGCAGTTATGTTTCTTCAGGCGCGTTATGAAAAAATGATGAGAGTAAAATTTTAAGATTCGTCACACAAAAGTCACAGTATGAAGTTGAAATGAGAATGAGAATGAGAATGAGAATGAAAATGAAAATGAAAATGCTATGCAATAGCTTTACAGCGGCAGTCCTCGAGTGCCGCATCTTTTTTTTTAAGTTCTTCTATTTTTAGTCGCGTTATAAAAAATAATGAGAATATGTCGAAAGTTAATTTTTTGAAAAGATTTTTATCGTGTTACGCCAAAGAAGTATAACTTCTAACGCGTGTACAGAAGTACACACACATTTTTTTACCTATATAGTTATTTTTTGAAGTGAAACTTCTTTAGGCGCATGAGGGTAAAATTTTTACAGATGAAACGTCACGCCGGTATGCAACGGAAGTGTCGGAAAAGAGAGAGAGAGTGATCGAGACCGATTGAGAGAGAGTAAGACAGGGCGAACGTAGCATGAGCAACTAGCCGTGGAGTGAGAGTAGGGAGCAAGCGAGTGAGAAAGATTGAGAGAAAAAGTGAGACAGAGCGAACGTCGTATCACGCATAGTGCTATGGAGTGTGAGGTGGCAGAGAGCTATAGTGAGAAAGATTGAACAAGAGAGAGAGAGAATACAGGATATCGAGAAAGAATACACGCCCTATTGGTTGTGTATTCGTTTACTAGTTAATTATTAGAACTTTAGATGGCATTTCTGTCGCATAGCGTAATATTTTTATTTTAATGACAATTAAATTCCTAACCTATCTTCCTTTTTCCCTTCCTCTTAATCTTGGAAATTTAAAGTTTTAGATTTGTATAAATATAAACAAGATTTATAAATTAGTTCGCCAAAGAAGTTTCACTTCTGACATGTGTACTTTGTACGCACGCATGTTTTTTTTTTTTTCAAATTGTTACAGACCCATTAAATAATGTGCTATCGTCCGTGGAGCGCGATGCTATAATGCAGAAATTTGTTGAAGAACTAGAAGAGTGGAAAGAAAGGCAACAAGAATTGTTTAAGTGTCAGGTACATGTACATTTTCTCTAATTTACGATTTCATTACAATTTGAACATTTTGTCAATATAAGTTTTAACTTTTTTTTTATCTGTCTGGCGTAGCAAACGAGCATGCAGTCCACCTGATGGTAAGTGGCACTGCCGCTCATGGACATCTGTAATCAACTTCATACAGAACATGGGTTCCATCTAAAGTCAACCACAGATGCGTTGCTACTCCCGAGGACTATGATAGTCGCCTCATGTGAAAGTGTGCCGGCAACTACACCCTTCTATTGAAACACAAGAACCACTGCTGGGCACGGTTCTTTTCTCAGTATGAGAGAGTTTAGGCCGTAGTACACCGTGCTGGCCAAGTGCGATTTGGTGGACTTCACACACCTCCGAGAACTTTTTTTTAAAACATCGTGAGGAAACATACATATGTTTCCTCACGATGTTTTCCTTCACCGAAAAGCAGTGATAATTAATTTATTATATGCACATGTATCAGTTGTGCCTGGGTTTGAACCTCGGACTCGCGATCGAGAGGGCAAGTTTCAACCATTAGGCTATCACTGCTCCTATTTCATTCTACATTCCATTTCAAACTACAGTTAAAACGAAAGGAAGAGTACCACTTAGAGCTACTAGCGAAGGAATGGGCTAAGAAACGCGTGGAGTTGGAATGCAAACTGTCGCGGGGCATCGAGCAGTGCCGCGCGCTGGCGGCGGACCTCGCCCGCGCCACCGAGGACTTCAGGCTGCGCGGCTACAGGAACACTGAGAGGGAAAAGAAGGTATGTAATTAAATCAAATCAAATCAAATCATATTTATTATGGAATACAGGTACAATAAGTTCTTATCTTAAAATACAGTTTCTCCATATTCCCGCCGCATATGGGCATACAATTACAAACATTTAATAATAATAAATAATACGGAATAATGTGATGTCAAAATTAAAATAAATGTATAATTATTATTAATAACAAATTGAATTATATTGCATTACATCAGTCAAATTTATCAATTAAATAATCATTAATATTATAATAACATTTGTCAATCAGGAATTAATTAATAATATATTTAATAATATTAATTAATATTAATAATAATAATTTAGCAATTACCTACATCACGTGGGTAATCGAAAAATTATTATACATAAATCATCGCTATCCATATATCCCGGAGCTACAGGGACGAGATGGTAGTAGTCCACTACCATCTCGTCCCTGTAGCTCCGGGATTAGTATAGGGCTACGGTATCCCCTGCCTGTCGTAAGAGGCGACTAAAAGGGGCTTCCCGGATTGCGGGCGGCTAGAGTGGAAGCTCGAACCGTTCGGTCACGCCACCCCGGAGAGAACGTATGTGTGGCCGCATAAAGTTGTAAAGGCCAGACGGAGCGGTGGGCCCAGCCGCCCATCTGAGAAGAGCCCGGTGGGGCAACGCGTTTGGAGGAATCCGGTTGCGTTCCTTTGGAGATCCCAGTCTTCTTTGTAGCGCCGAGGACGCCCCCCGGGGGTGTTTTAGTGCGGTAAAAATCCCACATAACCCTGCGTCGCTCCCACGGTGTGGGGTACCTTTTGAAGGTTCCCCCTCGAGAACAAAAAAAAGCAAAAAAAGGACTACTTCCATCTAATATTGGCAGTGTAGAGTGCTGCTGTGTTCTAGGTTTACAAATATTATAACTATTTTTAGGTTTGATTACATATGAAAACAGCATGAGTTACCTTAGTTGCCTTACCACTCCCTCCCTCCCCTTCTCTTAGATTGTCGAAAAAGCAAAAATTGAAGAGGGGGATCTTTTTGTCGACTAATTTTGTTTTTTTGTCCCTTCACTCAGCTCTTTCCTTAACTTACGCTAAGTAAAAAAATGAATACGAAAACTCTTTATACATAAAACGACCCGCGTGGCAGAGCGGTGACCATACCGGTCTGATACGCAACGGGTCCCGGGTTCGATTCCCAGCCAGACAGGTATCTGAATGATGAGTTTAGATTCATGTTGTCTGGGTGTTCGTGTATTCGTCTTGTGTGTCCATGGTACCCACGACACTGGAGAAAATCCTATTGTGGGGGCTATGAGTGTAGAAAGCGTGTTAAAAAAAATCTTTGGCATTTATAATTTTAATAAGATCTTATTTGATTAATTATTACAGTTGTTGGAAGCGAAGAAAGCTCTCGAGGCGCACTATACGGCTAAATACCAAGAGATTCGCACAGCGTCGCAACAGATGGAAGACGACATGCTGCATAAACTGCAGCTGAAGGACATGAAGATCGAAGAGATGGCTGCTATAGTGGAGCAGAAGGATAAACAGATAGACGTGCTTAAGGTTTGAACACTGTTTTTTTATAAATGTCTTGTAGCTATAGGGTTACCTCCAGGCAAATCTCAACGGGGAAGCAATGCATGTTTGATTGACTTCTGATAGAATCTACGTTTTATATAAATGTCCATGGGCGGCAGGGACCACAGATGTGGCGTGTGTGACATCAGGTCGACAGTGCTCGTTTTCTACTTCAATCAGGAAAAAAACGAACTGATTTTAAGTGGTCACTGCTGCCCATTGAAATATGTAACATTCAGAGTAAGGGTTATATAGTGAGGAGTAGGGTTATTATAATAAGGAGTATAAAGTCAAAATGTAATGTAATCTTGTAAACTACACTTATAAATAAATAAATAAATTACTGATGCGTTTCTACTTCCGAGGACTAAAACCGTCAAATGAAAGTGTGCCGGAAAAGATATCCTGCGACTAAAACGCAAGAGTAACTTTCGTCTTAATGGAAGATAATGTAAAGGACCACGTCCTTACTAGGGTTAAATTGTATTCAGTTGCTTCTTGAAGATTTCAAGTAAAACACAGGAGTAAACTTCTTCGATTTAGTCACAGTTTAGGAGGTCCGATCGCTTCGACGGTTAAATAAGAATCTCTTATCCGGCAGGCGCTCGCCTTTTTATAATAAAGTTTGGTGAGGTGACAAACAAATTTATGGAGGGTAGACTAAATTAACATCTTTACAAATCACATAATATTGCTAATTTAATAAACAAACAATTTTCGACCTTTAAACTAACTTTTTTTCGTTTTAACTAACTTTTTTCGGCAACGTGTTTTCCATAAATATGCGCTGTCCCGCCGACATATATGTGCACTTCTCATTTCGCCTGAGTCTCTTGTTGAGATGAAATCTGTTATTGAGGTTGCATGGGAACAAATCCCACAAATGGACATTATAAACATATCGTAAAGTATGTCTCGACACACTCAAGTTGTCGTTGGAGCTGTAGAGATGGACGTCCGAGTTATTAGTCAAATTTTAATGAATGTAAATAATTGGGTTTTTAATTCTGCGCAAAGAAAGGCATAACTAGGCTTTGTAAATATTTTTTTTTGTCATCAATTTCATAATTTTCAACGTGATTTATTTTCAAATTTACGATAAAATACCAAAATAAATAAATAGTAAGTTTCGTAAAATTTGACAT
Source organism: Spicauda simplicius (assembly GCA_949699795.1). Lineage (NCBI taxonomy): Eukaryota > Metazoa > Arthropoda > Insecta > Lepidoptera > Hesperiidae > Spicauda > Spicauda simplicius. Next base: position 6,143,411 of record OX453069.1, read on the forward strand.
AAAAAAAAAATAACCAATATTTGTCTTCGGGCCTTTTTCTGCCGCTGCCGAGTATATTTACATGTAAAAGATGATTTAATAAAAATTTAGCAAAATATTTATATGTAAAAAAGTGGAAATATTAGAAAGTAACAAAAGGCCAACGGCACGCGGTGTTCCCAGGCGGTCACCCATCCAAGTACTGACCGCGCCCGACGTTGCTTAACTTCGGTGATCGGACGAGAACCGGTGTGTTCAACGTGGTATGGACGTTGGCGATAGTTTGAATGAATTTAACGTACACAATAATTAGGAATTAGACAATTTCAATTCATCATAGAAGGAAATCACACTGAGTCTAAATTTAGTTATTAGCAAAAACATTTGAATACACACTTTAAAAACAAAAAATAAGAAAATAGGAAAACATAGAAAGAAAACAGGTTAAGTTCAAAGCTAACTTATAATAAAAAAGAAGATTGAAAATATAATACAGATTATCTTATCTTAATATATATAAATTACGTGTCACTTTATTTGTCCGCAATGGACTCTTAAACCTGTGAACCGATTATAATCAAATTTACACAACATGTGTATTTGGATCCAACTTGAAAGATAGGATAGTTTATATCTTAATTTATAGGTTTAATTGCAAATATTTTTTTTACCTTCAGCTGTTAGCTTTAAATATTCCTAATAACAGATGGCGGTGTAACTGTAATCTGTTAACTTGATTAAGTAAGTAATGGCGCTTTGTTAAAATTACATCCGTTTCACATAAGCTACAATTTAATATCATGACCAAAGATAAGTATAAGTTACTAACTTCGATCAGTAATATTGTCGATCAAAGGTTACTAAAGTACCTAATACATAGCCATCTCAGTATATTCTGCGTTGATACGCAACCTTACCGCCAAATAATGTATAAGAGATATTAGATGGCCCTCTTTACGATACAGTCATCTACATGAACCGAATGTATTGATGGCGCTTTGTTAAAATTTCATATGAGCAAACGTTTCATATGAGCGACAATTTAATATTATAACCAAATATAAATATATCCTAATAAGTTACTAAAGTAATACAAAGCTATCTCAGTATATTCTGCGATGATACGCCACCTTACCGCCAAATCAAAATAGTAATATGTCTGAGATATTAGATGGCGCTGTTTACGGTCATCTACATGAACCGAATATATCGATAAATCAATACCGTTTCAGTTAGTTTTTTTATTTTAATTTCGTATTTCCTTAAACTAAAATTGACAAATAATTTTAAAAGCAATCTAAGAGAATAAGGAAAATAGTTTATTATTAAATAAATAGTTGCGAGTAATGAGCACACAGAGTGGACGTGTCGCAGATTATTTAAAAAATACCTTAATTACTGCCAGTTAAGTTTCGTCTGTTATTACCACAGTTTAAGACTGCTAATAGAGTGTGGAGTTGTGTGCTCATACACCAGTGTTCTTTTGCGCAAAACGAGTCACTTAGCGCGGTGACCGCTCTTCACCTCTTCGGGTAAAAGGGACGGGCACCGCTGCGTAAGAAGCATTATCTACCTGTGAGTATACACAGATCAACATGAGTACACTACGATCACCTACTGGAAGTGGCCCGAATGCCGAGCGTAGTGGTTCCTACCCAGAGCTATCGAGTCGAAACCTATACTCAGAGTCTTCCAACAAAGAGCAAGTAACCCTTCGTAATAAAAGGAAACAACTTGACGACAATGATCACATTAAAAAAGAATTGCTAGACATTAGAAATCAGATATCTGAATTAGTGTCGTGTCTTAAAGAATTTAACAAAAGTCAAACGGAAAATTTTAATAAACTATCCCAGGATGTGGCAACAATAAAGGAGGATGTAAAGGATATTAGGTCAACCATCGAAAATGTCACTATGGAGCAAAATCAAATGAAAACACAACTAGCTGCTATGGTTGAATTTGATAATAAAACTCTTAAAAGGGTTGAAAAACTAGAATCAAACATTCAAGAATTAAAGCAATCAGACACTGGAGGATCAGTATCAATTACATGCAAGGGTGAAGACATAATTGCAGAAATAAATGATCGGAATATAAGAAGCAAAAATATCATCATTACGGGTATACCCGAACCAAATTTCACTAATTTACCCGAGAACACTGAGCACGACAAGATTGAAGTCAACAAATTGCTTAAAAGTATAGATTCTAACTGCCCAGAACCAGCAATAATTATTCGTTTAGGTAAACCCTTTGGTGGTAAAAACCGTCCTATCAAAGTCTGCTTCACATCCCAAACCACGGCGATATCTATATTACGTAATAAAACTAAACTGAAAAATCTCTCCGTAAGAATTTACCCGGACCAAACTCCAAAACAGCAATTATATTTGAAGAATTTAAAAGAAGATCTGGAGCGCCGCAAGGCAAATGGTGAAATAAACTTGAGTATTAGATATATCAAAGGAATTCCAAAAATTATTGAACTTCCATCAAAAAACTCCAGTACAATGTAAATATACCCAACACTCAGCCTTCTATTATTAACAGTGTCACATATCAGATAACGAACTGCTATCGAGACATCACTACTAGCAACGGATCCCTAAAATGCTTATATGCTAATGTTCGAAGTTTAGTGAAATCAGGAAAATTTGATGAGCTAAGATGCGCAATACAGTCTTTTCAAAGTACTATTCATATTATAGTTTTGACAGAAACGTGGATCAAATCGGATGACGAAGCTAGAAGATATCAATTAGCCGGTTATACCCACTACTACAACTATAGATCCAACATAAGAGGCGGAGGAGTTTCCATTTTTGCACACAATAACCTTAAACATAGTCAAATTGAAGAACAATCCCTCAATGAAAATCATTACCTCTGGATTCACTTAAGTAAATTTTCAATTGATATAGGGGCTATATATAGAACAAACCGAGTTAATGTCAATAGTTTTCTCGACACTTATTCTCTTCAGCTTCAAAAAAGTAAAAGAGCTATCGTGTTTGGCGATTTTAATCTTAATTTACTAAACGAAGACAAACATACCATGGACTACAAAAGAGTTTTAACAGAAAACGGCTACAAAATATTAAATAAAATTGAAGAAAGCCATTGTACTCGTGAGACATACAAAACAAAAACAATTTTAGATCATATATGCACTAATTTAAAAGAGAATGATTTTCATTTGGCAATTGTAGAATCAGCCATGTCTGATCATAAACAGCTATATTTTGAAATCAAAAAATATAAGCCCAATCCTCTAAAAAGAATAAGTTATACAGCAATTAATTACAATAAACTCTACAAACTTTTGGAAGCAAACAATCAAACAAACAAAGAAAATGAGTATAATTTACTGGAAGACAAACTTTTATCTAGTATCAGCGAAAGTAAAATACCAAAAGTGAAGATAATAAACAAACCAAGACAAGATTGGATAAATAAATCTATAATACATGAATTAAACGAAAGAAATGTATTATGGAACAAACACAAAAGAAACCCAAAAAGTGAAATAATAAAAAAAGAGTTTATAAGAAAAAGAAATATGCTGCTAGGAAAAATAGAAAAAACCAAGAAACAATATTACTACAATGAATTTCACAACTGCAAGAACAAGCCATCTAAAATGTGGTCGTTAATAAACAATCTGTCAGTAAATAAACATAAGGAGACTGCAATACCTACTAAACTTCGTAGTTCTGAGGGAATTATTACTGATAAGAGAGAGATATGTGAAACATTTAACAACTATTTTTCCACGATTGGTTCAGTATTAGCTAGCAAAATTCCAAGTAAATACCATACACCCCACCCTTGTGACCCCAAAATGGTCCATGACGATCTCGGACTTTATCAGCTGGCACCAACAACTCCTGAAGAACTTAATAAGATAATTGATAGTTTAGAAATTAATTCAAGTTCAGGTATAGATGGAATCAATGTCAAATCTATTAAATGCGTGAAATTCTTGATAATTGACGAACTTACTCAATGTTTTAATACATGCTTAGACAAAGGTACATTTCCTGACAAGTTAAAAGAGGCGAAAGTGACTCCAATTTATAAATCTGGAGATAAATGTGACCCTTCAAATTACCGGCCCATCTCAGTATTGCCAGTTATTTCAAAAATCTTCGAAAAAATTATCTATCAGCGTCTAGAAAAATATTTAAATTCAATAAATTTCCTTTACGACAAGCAATACGGGTTTAGACCAAAATCGAATACTTTGGCTGCAACTGTTGATCTTGTTACAAATATTAAAGTAAATATAGACCAAAAACAAATAGCGCTCGGTATTTTTATCGACCTCAAAAAAGCATTCGATACAGTAAGCCACGAATTGCTAATACGCAAACTAAATAACATTGGTATACATGGATCCGCTCTTGACATATTTAAAACTTACCTCTTAAATCGATATCAAAGTGTTAAACTAGGAGATGAAACAAGTAGCCCCAAAGTCGTTCCATGCGGCGTGCCTCAAGGATCGATTCTTGGCCCGTTGCTATTTCTAATATATGTAAATAGCATTAAAGATATTGGCTTAAAAGGATACTTAACTTTATATGCCGATGACACCAGTTTGTTTTATTTCGCTAATACGATCGAAAACGTCGTAACACAAGCTCAAAATGATTTAAACTTAATAAATGAATGGTTTCAGTCTAATCTTTTAACAATAAATATCAAAAAAACAAATTATATAATATTTTTACCAAAAAATAAGAAAATTTCTAATTACGAGCCACTAAAGATAAACAATCAAAAGATTAAAAGAGTTGAAAAAGAAAAATATCTTGGCCTTATCTTGGATAAAAATCTCAATTGGAAGCCACACATAGAAAAAATTACATTAAAAATGACTTCTTTAACGGGAGCTCTTCGTAACGTCGCAAAATATTTGCCGAAACAAGTGCGGTACATGATATATAACGCTCTTATCAAACCACACATCGACTATTTAATTGCAGTTTGGGGGTCAGCCGCTAAAGTTCATCTCGATTCAATACAAATTAGCCAGAACAAATTGATTAAAGTACTATTTAACTATAATTTTTTAACACCTACAAAAAATATATACAGAGAAACTAAAATAATGAATGTAACACAATCATATAGATATAACACTTGCATTTTAATACATAAAATTTTAAACAAAAATATACTTACCCAAATTGAATTTAAAAAAAATCTAGTCATCAAAAAATTAAACTAAGAAGTGCAAATAATTTGTTGTTACGACCACCAAGAACTAACTACGGTAAAAAAGTCTAGTATATGAATCGGCACAATTGTACAATAATCTACCAAAGAACATCAAAGAATCCAAATCAGTTAACATTTTTAAAAAAATACTCAAACAACATATCTTAATAAAACAATAAAATGAACATAATATAGAGATTATATCATCGCAATACTATAAGTACCTATATAAAGCTAAAAAAAAATCATATACGAAAAATAATATATATATACTTTATATACATAAATATAATAAACTTAAATACAATATTATATAGTAGTATATTATTTAAACATCCACTATTAAAAAAAAAAAAACTACAACAAAGTACAGCATTTGTAATTTTTCACTTACCTGAATACTAAACCTAAATAAATAAAAATAAACACAACATGTAATAATACTACACAAATCACATAAAATATAAAAGTAAAATAAAACAAAACAAAAATAGACGACTACGCTCACCTTACTGCAATTAACTTGAAGTCACATCTAGCCGACACTATCGCTACGTTATCTTTTGTTAACAGATTCCACCTATACCGCCGTCCCAGTGTTGTTAACAAGTAGCAAAATCAAAATATTATTTGTAGTCTACCCTCATGCTCATTACTTATGAATGTTTTTTTATTAATCTTAAGTTCTCATATAAGTGAATTGTAAACAATTCTTTTGAGAATAAATGATCTTTAACCATAAACCTACCCATACCCATTTTAATTTATTACTGGCAACAATGCATGTATTAAGATTATAATAATATTGATGCGTTCACCTGACATTAATTTCCCTAAAAACAAAGTGTAAAATTATATCAATCGAACAGTTGACTCAATATTACATAAAGTAATTTTTTATTCGTAGTTTACTGCAAACAATTTTTCTTTATTTATAGAAAACATTTATTTTGATGAAGTATTTTTGAACGCAGATTACATTTAAATTTTGTTTTTGTTTGTCGATGTACATATTTTAGGAAGGACAAACTAACGTGGGTTTTTATGTTGTGGTGATCGCAATACAGTTAAATCTCGATATTCTTGGTTTTTCAATTTTTGGAGTTATCATAGACGGCTACGTGTTACTTAGACTGAAGTATAGTATAGTGAACAATAATTTAAGTTAGTATAGTGAACAATAAAACTATTCCTGCTTTTTAATTAATAGTGCTTCATTGTTCGACACTTTAATTTAAATAAATAAAGACAGGTTAACTAAAAATATTGTACACCGAGAAGTGCTGAATTAAATTGAATGTCAATTTAAAAAAAAAAAATGTAAATGTCATTGTTGAAAATTTAATACCATCTGCCTTTCTTACCTTATTTATAAGTTTATATGCTACATGTTATCTACTAACAACTTTGTAGTATATTAATTTCTTATAAATACGAAATAATACAATTTAAAATTTGTTTAACTAACATTTCTTTAACCACAGCAACGCGTGGTCGGGTCTGCTAGTTTTCATATAAAATCAATAAAAGCCAACAGCTCGCAGTGTTCCCAGCCCATCCAAATATTGACCGCGCTCAACGTTGCTTAACTTCGGTGGTATGGACGTTGACGATACTACTAATCAAATCCGAAAACGCAACAAAAATATATGAAAACGAAAAAAGAGTATAAAGTAATAAAGACATACGTTTCAAAACTATGAATAAATTTAATTACAAGAACATAACTATGTATTCGTTTTAAATGTTTTAGTAATCAATATCTAAAAATAAATAACAAAAAACATATAAAACAAAGGGTTCGTAAATTAAAGAAGTTATCAAGTTAGCCCTCCAGCTCTTGGATAACACATTTCCTCGCGTAAGTAGATGAACGCCTACATCTTCTCTATCGATTTTTTTTTAGCACGACAGACTAAAAACTCACACCGCTGGGCAATTATCCAAATTATTACTGCATATCCTTAGGACAACTTGTAATTATAATTGTGGAAAAAAATTAAATAAAAATAGCAAAAAGCCATCGGCACGCGGTGTTCCCAGGCGGTCACCCATCCAAGTACTGACCGCGCCCGACGTTGCTTAACTTCGGTGATCGGACGAGAACCGGTGTGTTCAACGTGGTATGGACGTTGGCGACGGACGGTACAAAATTGAGTTATACAATAAACAAGAATTAGACGATTTAAAATTCATACTAGCAGGAAATCTCTTTGTGTCTTAGTTTGAAAAAAAACAATACCAATTAAATACACATATTATTAGTAGAAGATGAGAAATTGTAGGAAAAATACGGGTTAAATCCTCACGCAAATTTATTAAAAAAACGGAACAAAAAAATAAAAAAAATTATGAATTTTCTCACACAAAATTGACAAAAAACCAACGGCACGCGGTGTTCCCAGGCGTTCATCGATCCAAGTACTGACCGCGCCCGACGTTAATCGTTGTTAAAACTAAGTTAGTCATTGATCGGACGAGGACTGGTCGGTGCAACGAAGTATTAAATGTAAGATAATTAGATAGGTAAGTACATTATTAATAGGTACATACTTTATTCTACCGCTAGTATCACTAATACGGTACTAGACTTCAGTCGAAAATAATTTATGAATAATGTGGTAGATGGCGCTATTACCAAAAAAGCGCATCAGATTTAATGGCGAGCACTATTGTAGTCTTTTCACCACATAGCGTAGAGATGATACACTTATAAACTGGCTACAAAGTATAAAACAAAGTCGCTTCTCGCTGTCTGTCCCTATGTATGCTTAGATCTTTAAAACCACTATTTTTTTTTAATAGATACAGTGATTCAAGAGGAAGGTTTTTATTTATAATACATGTTATAGTGGAGAAACACTGATATTTTTAGATTTTTTAATTTTAGGCGGATCGAAGTTCGCCGGGTCAACTAGTATAATTACAAATGCAACGATTTATGTTGATGTATCAATGTTTGCTACTCTTTCACACCATATTTACTAATCGGAGTTCGTTGAAATTTGGCAAACACAAAGTTTATGATTGAGATAAAGACATAGGACTCTCATTACAGTGGTAGACGAGACGAAAGCGAGCGAAGCCGCGGCATTAATCAAGTAATACATTACAAATGCAGATTTCTGAAACGAAAATAGTTTACAATAAAAAAAAATCCGCCACTTTTTAACTATACTAGCAACAAATGTTTATCTTCCCAAATTGAAGGTTTCTCTTCGTCTTCTCTTGAAATATCATAGAAATAATATTGTTTCAGAAATTAACAGTCATAAATCCGTGTTAAATATTATACTTATAAACAATTGACATCTAATCAGTAAAAAAAATGTATTAAAGTTAAAAAGCTAATATATTATGTATTGTAAAGCCACCTGCTCTTAGTTTTTAGCTGTGTATATATCAATGATAGATATTTTTTTCTTTATGATTAAATTTTTAAGCATTCAAATATTAAATTTCATGCCTTTAATTTAATATTTAATTTAATAATATTCTGTATGTTGATATTATATTTCTTGTTTAGTTCAATTTCATTCAATCCATCGCCAACGTCCATACCACGTTGAACACACCGGTTCTCGTCCGATCACCGAAGTTAAGCAACGTCGGGCGCGGTCAGTACTTGGATGGGTGACCGCCTGGGAACACCGCGTGCCGTTGGCTTTTTGCTTTTTTTATTAATTTTTTTCCACAGTTATAATTACAAGTTGTCTTAGGGATATGCAGTAATATTTTGAATAATTGTCCAGCGGTGTGTGAGTCTTTAGTCCGTCATGCTCAAAAATTTCGATAAAGAAGATGTAGGCGTTCTGGGTATCCCTTCTTTATCTACTTACGCGAGGAAATGTGTTGTCCAAGAGCTGGAGGGCTAACTTTTTTAATTTACGAACCCTTTGTTTTATATGTTTTTTGTTATTTATTTTTAGATATTGATTACTAAAATATTTAAAACGAATAGATAAGTTCTTGTAATTAAATTTACTCATAGTTTTAAAATGTATTTCTTTATTACTTTATACTCTTTTATTATTTTTTTCATATATTTTTGTTGCGTTTCCGGCTTTGATTTGAAGTATCGCCAACGTCCATACCACCGAAGTTAAGCAACGTTGAGCGCGATTAATATTTGGATGGGTGACCATCTGAGAACACTGCGAGCTATTGGCTTTTGTAGATTTTATATTAAAAAAAATCTTTATTATATTTTCAATCTTTTTTTTATTAGTTTGCTTTGAAGTTATCCTTTTTTTCTTTCTATGTTTTCTCATTTCTTATCTTTTGTTTATAAAGTGTGTATTCAAATGTTTTTGGTAGTAACGAAATTAAGACTCAGTGTGATTTCCTTTTATTATGAATTTTAAATTGTCTAATTCTTGTTTATTGTATAACTCAATTTTGTACTGTCCATTGCCAACGTCCATACCACGTTGAACACACCGGTTCTCGTCCGATCACCGAAGTTAAGCAACGTCGGGCGCGGTCAGTACTTGGATGGGTGACCGCCTGGGAACACCGCGTGCCGTTGGCTTTTTGTTACTTTTTTTATTAACGCATCCATATTTTAAATCTTGTTTCTTTTTTAAAATTTTGCATAAATGTTATTTTATTTTTAATTTTTCCTATACATTACCACATTTCTTTATTATGCTAAAATGCTATTGCAAAATATAATACATATTTTGCTTTTTTTGTATAAAGAGTGCAATTTCTTGACGACATATTAATTTATTCAGTTGGGTTATTGCTATTTTTATTGTATAACTCAATTTCGTTCGTACTATCGCCAACGTCCATACCACGTTGAACACACCGGTTCTCGTCCGATCACCGAAGTTAAGCAACGTCGGGCGCGGTCAGTACTTGGATGGGTGACCGCCTGGGAACACCGCGTGCCGTTGGCCTTTTGTTATTTTTTTTTATTAATGCATCCATATTTTAAATCTTGTTTCTTTTTTTTTAATTTGCATAAACGTTATTTTATTTTTAATTTTTCTTATTCATTACCTCATTTCTTTATTTTGCTAAAATGCTATTGCAAAATATGATATATATTTTGCTTTTTTTGTATAATGAGTGCAATTTCTTGAAGACATATTTATTCAGTTGTGTTATCCCTACTTTTATTGTATAACTCAATTTCATTCGGTCTGTCGCCAACGTCCATACCACGTTGAACACACCGGTTCTCGTCCGATCACCGAAGTTAAGCAACGTCGGGCGCGGTCAGTACTTGGATGGGTGACCGCCTGGGAACACCGCGTGCCGTTGGCCTTTTGTTATTTTTTTTTATTAATGCATCCATATTTTAAATCTTGTTTCTTTTTTTTTAATTTGCATAAACGTTATTTTATTTTTAATTTTTCTTATTCATTATCTCATTTCTTTATTATGGTAAAATGCTATTGCAAAATATAATACATAGTTTACTTTTTATTTTTGTATAAAGAGTGCAATTTCTTGAAGACATATTTATTCAGTTGTGTTATCCCTACTTTTATTGTATAACTCAATTTCATTCGGTCTGTCGCCAACGTCCATACCACGTTGAACACACCGGTTCTCGTCCGATCACCGAAGTTAAGCAACGTCGGGCGCGGTCAGTACTTGGATGGGTGACCGCCTGGGAACACTGCGTGCCGTTGGCTTTTTTAATATTTTTTTCTCAATTATAATTACAAGTTGTGCTAAGGATACGCAATATTAATTTGAATAATTGCCCAGCGGTGTGAGTTTTAGTCCGTCATGCTCAAAAATTTCGATAAAGAAGATTTAGGCGTTCTGGGTATCCCTTTTTTATCTACTTACGCGAGGAAATGTGTTATCCAAGAGCTGGAGGGCTAACTTCTTTAATTTACGAACCCTTTGTTTTATATGTTTTTTGTTATTTCTTTTTAGATATTGATTACTAAAACATTTAAAACAAGTAATTATGTACTTGTAATTCAATTAACTCATAGTTTTAAAACGTGTGTCTTTATTACTTTATACTCTTTATACTAGAACACTGCGAGCTGTTGGCTTTTGTAGATTTTATATAAAAAAATCTGTATTATATTTTCAATCTTCTTTTTTTATAAGTTTGCTTTGAAGTTAACCTGTATTCATTCTGTGTTTTCCTATTTTTAACCGACTTCCCAAAGGAAAGAGGTTATCTATTCGTCACGTATATTTTTTTTTTTTTTTTTTTTTTTTTTTTTTTTTTTTTATGTATGTTCGGGCGAAATGGCTAGAAATCGTCGACCTACCGACACGATTCATACGACATTGTATGCGACTAGTTTCACAGGCAGTCCCATATTGAGGAAAATGAAAACCTTCCGGCGGTTTTCCCGGAAAATTGGAAAATGTCGGTTTCTTAAAATCTTGAATAACTTGGGTGTTTATAAACCAATTTCCATTTTCTTTCTTTCATTTGATAGGAAATTTCGTCACGCAACTTTTTCTCCTGGACATGGGTATGCTGTGATGCTTAACTCTTTGAGTTATGGGGTGGAAACCACCACCACTCCTCAAGTTTTTTAGATAATTTGAGATAACTCGGCTTCTGCCGAATCGATTCTTATGAAACTTGGAATATGTATTATATATCTATGCTTATATAGGTTGACGAAAAATTTGACCTTCAACTCTTCGATCCTGATGATGCAGGGTTACAGCTATCCTAAACTATAACATTAGCTATTTGGTGCTTACATATATGTAACAAGACTACTAAGCAGAGACATGTGATGAAAATTTGACCTTCAACTCCTCAATCCTGATGATGCAGGGGTGCCTCAAGCCTAAACCATAGGGGTTGACCATTTGGTGCTTATGGGTATGTTATAACAATACTAAGCAAAGACATATTATAAAAAAATGACCTTCAACTCCTCAACCCTGATGATGCAGGGTGCTGTAAGCCCAAGCCGTAGGTGATGGCCATTTAGTGCTTACGGATATATAATAAGATAGCAAGGCAAAGATGTACGATGACAAATTTGACCTTCAACTCTTCAACCCTGATGATGCAGGGGTACTGCAGGCTTAAACCATAAACGTTAGACATTTGTTGCTCACGGATTTGTAATAACATTGCTAAGCAAAGGTATACGACGAAAAATTGGACCTTCAACTCCTCAATCCTGATGATGCAGGGGTATTGAATGCCTAAGCCATAAAACTTAGCTATTTCAATCTTACGCATTCAAAATGATATTTAAAAAAATGTAAGGTAAAACATTAGAAAAATGGTTGTATACGGTGGAAAATTGGACCTTCAACTCCTCAATCCTGATGATGCTGGGGTACTTTAAGCTTAAACTATAGGCGTTAGCTACATGATCGCTACGTATATCTGATAAGATTACTAAGCAAAGATATAAGATGAAAAATTTTACCTTCAACTCCTCAACTCTGATGATGCAGGGGTACTTCAGGCTTAAACTATAGGCGTTGGCCATTTGATGCTTATGGGTATGTAATATATTTACAAAGCGAAGACGTATAATAAAAAAGTTGACCTTCAACTCCTCAACCCTGATGATGCAGGGTACTGTAAGCCCAAGCCTTAGAAGTTGGGGATCTGTTGCTTACGTGCATGCGATGAGATTACATAGAAAAGATATGACATGATAATTTTGACCTTCAACTCTTCGGCCCTGATGATGCAGGGGTACTTCAGGCTTAAACCATAGGCGTTGGCCATTTGATACTTATGAATATGTAATATATTTACAAAGCAAAGACGTATGATAAGAAAATTGACCTTCAACTCCTCAACCCTGATGATGCAGGGTACTGCAAGTTTAAACCATAAGCATCGGCCATATGGTGCTTACGTATATGTAATGAGATTACTAAGCAAAGATATGACATGATAATTTTGACCTTCAACTCCTCAACCCTGATAATGCTGGGGTCCTTCAAGTTTAAACCGTAGGCATCGGCCATATTGTGCTTACGTATACATAATGTTGTTGTTCACAATACCAACAATGAGTTTCGGAGAGGATATAATTATGATCAAAAATTCCACTTTGAATACAATTACCTGAAAGATGCAAGAGTACTACCAACCTTTTTAAATTGGATGGGTTATTTTTATCAGTATCAGTTGAATTATACTCTTAGTTATAAGGTTTATATTACTTTTTCTACTTTAAATATTGATAATTATTATAGGTCTATTCTTTAAATAAATGTTTACTCAGAAAAAGTTGTTTTATTCGGTTAGGTTAGGTTCGAACAGATTTTTCCAATTCAGAATCTAAGGGAGGGGGCGCGGTAGCGCCCCCGACCGGTTGTGTCAAAGAAGTCTATTTTTATATGATGACGTCAGCACATAATTTTATTCATCCGAAAATCGGACGAATAATTAATTTTATTCATCCGGTTAGCGGACGACTAGCAACAGCCATAACTGATTTTATCGTGACTGAAAAGCGTGAAAAAAAAAATTTTAAACAAAAAATACAACCGACTTCCATGCCACATAAAAGTAAAAAATAATTTAAATACATGTTGGTTTAGAGCAAACACAGTTCTTAGTACATAGTCCCGAAGTCGGCGCTTACCATATTTTGCTGGATCATGACGAAACTACATGTATCTTATATGAGCGCCGACTTCGGGACTATGTACTAAGAACTGTGTTTGCTCTAAACCAACATGTATTTAAATTATTTTTTACTTTTATGTGGCATGGAAGTCGGTTGTATTTTTTGTTTAAAATTTTTCTTATCTTTTGTTTATAAAGTGTGTATTTAAATGTTTTTGCTGTAACTAAATTAAGACTCAGTGTGATTTCCTTTTATTATGAATTTTAAATTGTCTCCCACACCGCGTGCCGTTGGCTTTTTCCTATGTTTTTTTATTAAAGCATCCATATTTTAAATCTTATGTTTCTTTTTTTTTATTTTGCATAAACATTATTTTGTTTTTAATTTTTCCTATTCATTATCTCATTTCTTTATTATGGTAAAATGCTATTGCAAAATATAATACATAGTTTACTTTTTATTTTTGTATAAAGAGTGCAATTTCTTGAAGACATATTTATTCAGTTGTGTTATCCCTCCTTTATTGTATAACACAGTTTCATTCATTCTGTCGCCAACGTCCATACCACGTTGAACACACCGGTTCTCGTCCGATCACCGAAGTTAAGCAACGTCGGGCGCGGTCAGTACTTGGATGGGTGACCGCCTGGGAACACCGCGTGCCGTTGGCTTTTTAATATTTTTTTCACAATTATAATTACAAGTTGTTCTAAGGATCCTCCTCCTCCTCCTCCTTGAATCGATTCCCCAATGCTGGGGGTCGTGACCTCATCACAGGTTGTTCGAGAGAAGCCTCTTCTTTACGATGGACCTCCATCTTCCCCGGTCTTGTGCGATGTGTAAAGCATCGGCAACTTTCGTATTGAGTGTGGTGCGGATCTGGTCTGACCAGCGCATCGGACTTCTGCCTCTAGGCCTCTTGCCGTCAACCTTTCCAGTCACAATCAGCTTCTCCAGGTTGTTATCTAATTTGCGTGCGATGTGACCGAAAAACTCCAAAATGCGGCGGAGGCACACGTTTGATAGTCGAGGTCTTTTTTCTATCTGGAGTTGTTGTAGGATAGATTTATTGGTACGATGCGCTGTCCAAGAGATTCTGAGCATTTTCCTCCAACACCACATTTCAAAGGCATCAATGCGCTTACGGTCTGTGGCTTTCAGTGTCCATGTTTCCGAACCATATAAGAAAATGGAGAACACTAGTGTGGAGACAAGCATCTTCTTTGTGTTTAATGTGATCTTACGGTTTCTCCAGATTCTCTCAAGCTGGGACATAGCGTTTTTTGATATTGTGATACGCCTTCGTATTTCCGACTCGCAGGAACCATTGTTACTGATGGTAGCGCCCAGGTATACGAAGTTGTTCACGATCTCCAAGTTGAGTTTTCCAGTAAGGCTCAGTCTACCTGTGCGATCTATCACCATGATCTTAGTCTTTGATCTATTTATGGAGAGTCCCAGTGCTCTGCTCGCTGACTCCATTCTGTCCAAAAGTAAGCACATTTCGTCCTCGTTTGCTGCAAGGAGGATGGTGTCGTCGGCGTACCGTAAATTTGTTATTCTTGAGCCATTGATGGTGATGCCACCCTCCCAGTCATCGCAGGTACAACGTATAATGTGTTCACCGTAAATATTGAACAGAATGGGTGACAAGATACACCCCTGTCTAACACCTTTGTTGAAACTGAAGGGTTTCGATGTAATTCTATCCACTCGAACAGTTCCCCTGCTACTTGTATAGAGGCCCTGCAACAGTTTCACAAGATGTTTGGGAACTCCCATCTCTTCTAAGACCCTCCACAAACAGGTCCAGTCAACGCAGTCAAAAGCTTTGCTATAATCGACAAAACACATAATAAAAGGAGTGTCGAATTCGTAAGCCTTTTCTATCAGTTGCCTGACATTAAGAATTTGTTCTCGCGTGCCTTTTCCTTTTACAAAACCTGCTTGCTCTTGCGGAATCTGCCAATCGAGGTAATATCTGATGCGGTTGTTTAACACGTGGAGTATTACTTTGCTTGCGTGCGATATTAGGGATAGAGTACGATAGTTGTCACACTTTCTGGTGGATCCTTTTTTGTGCAGAGGTAGCACTACCGACTCAGTCCAATCCTTTGGCCATTTCCCGCTGCGCCAGATCTGGTCGCAAATTCTGTGAAGCATGTTAATCCCAGTTTCACCGAGAGATTTTAGAATCTCAGCGGTTATCCCATCGGATCCAGGGGCTTTTCTAGGCTTGAGTTTTGCTAGCGCAGCGTTGATTTCCGCTTTTAAAATAGGTGGCTCTAAGTTCTCATCCTCTTTGACTCCGAGGATTGCCTCCTTTGGTGGTGTGGATCTTGGATGTTTGTAAAGGTCCTCACAATACGTACGCCATCGTTCAGCTACCTTCTCAAGTTCATGGATGGGTTTGCCATCCGTGTCTTCCACGACCCACGATTTTGGTTTAAATTGTCTAGAAAGTAGACGAACCTTTTTAAACAGATCAGCGGTTTGAAACTTATGTGCATGTGACTCTATTTCCTGGCATTGATTTGTAATAAAGTTGTTCCAATCTCGGCAGCTGCTCCGTTTGATCTCCTTGCAAAGGGAAGAGTATTCACTAGGTCTTTGTTCATTATGTGCGCCTGCAATTCTAGCAACTTTCCTCTTTTGCACGAGATCCCATGTAGTATCCGAAAGCCAAATTTTGTTTTTCTTGTCATGTTTAGGTACAAACATTTCAAGCGTGTGGGATATGGTGGTCTTCAGGATCTCCCACTCCTCGTTGGAGTTCAATTTCGGATTGGGAGTGACTTCTTTGAGCTTGGTTTCGACTATTTCTCTAAATAGGGGTTGTGACAAAGAATCTAGTTGTCGTGGTTTATATGGAGGTAGTTTGTTTATTTTCTTGAGCCTCAAAGCGAACCATGCGACGAGAAGGTTATGGTCAGAACCACATTCTGCTCCTGGGAAAGTTTTGACATTCGAGACTGATGATCTCCAGCGGCTGTTAACAATAATGTAATCAATCTGATTTCTATAGCGATCTCCTGGTGATCTCCACGTGTACAAACGGCGTGGGTGGTGTTGAAAATAGGTATTCATTATGCTGTACTTCCTATCAATACACATTTCTAGGAGTCTTTCCCCACGGTCGTTTCTAGAGCCTAGTCCGAATTTGCCGACAAAATTCCGAAGGTGATCGTCTGTTGATGTGCTCCCAATTTTGGCATTCCAGTCCCCAATGATCATGGAAATCTCTCTTTTGGGTATGGAATTAAGCGCATCAGTCAGGGTGTTATAGAAGTGTTCGATTTCGCTGTCATCCGCTTGTCCAGTTGGTGCATACACTTGGATAATGTTCAGTGTGCAAGGTCTTGTATCTAGCTTCAGAGTAATAATTCTGTCTGACACTGGGTGGTATCCTAGTACGCTATTGTTTATGTGGTGCGGGAGGATGAAAGCGACTCCATTTCTACTTTCATTATCTGGGCCAGAGAAGTATATGGTGTTTCCGGAAGACGTAGTGAAGTGGCCTTGTCCACGCATATGGGTTTCGCTAATTCCAAGAATGGACAGATGGTGATTAGACATTTCCCTTTCTATGATGGTTAGTTTGCCGTGTCCTAACGTCCCTCTTACGTTCCACGTACCAATACGGTGCTGTGATTTCATGGGGATGGGGCATGATGTTTTCAGGTTCTTTGCCGAAGGGCATCTATCTGGTGTTAAGCAATCAGTTGCGGTTTTTGTTTCTGTTTTTTTTTTTGTTTTTTCATCGGTAGCCAATTTCACACTCACCGGCCCGGGTACCGATGAGCGCCGGGCGTCAGCCGGGTCGCAAGACAGATCGCATTTCGTTTTATCCAATTCCATTGATGAGGTTTTCTTGGGAATAATAACGTGGTGGGTTCCCAGATCCTTCCACGTCAGTCTTTTGAAGGTGATTTAATTCCTTCTGGTCACTGCTGGCCGCTCCGAATGGGTCTTGGAGCTATCGGGTTAATTAACCGCCGCCCGAGGCTCGGCGTTGACGTTTCACGGCTGGTCTTGTCTCCTCCAAACCAACCCTCCTCCTTTTTCATCCGGGCTTGGGACCGGCAACGGCGGAGTTCTAAGGATATGCAATATTAATTTGAATAATTGCCCAGCGGTGTGAGTTTTAGTCTGTCATGTTCAAAAATTTCGATAAAGAAGATGTAGGCGTGCCGTTGGCTTTTTGGTCGATTTTGTATAGATTTCCGTTTTTTTATGTTATAACTAGACATTAGATTATATGCACTTCAAAATACCAAAATATGAACCTTAAAAGGGTGAAATATCCACTAAAGTAGTTAAATATACACAAATAATATTTAAATATGGACTATGAAAGAACTATTTATTTAATTTTTCTTGGAAACTGAAATCCGTATAGATTTGATGACCTTTTTTTTGGTCGTCAAACTTAAATCAGTAGGTATACGTTTGACGACTAGATATGATAACCTTTTTGTTTGGTCCTCAAACATGAAGTAAAAAACGAATTGCGAACTATTTTGCCCAAAACTAATGAAAAAGTACAAAAATATGTTATACTGTTATTATATGCATTTGCATATGCAAATATGCCGATATAATCCGATACCTAGTTATAACTATCCTTGTTAATACGCTTTAAAGAAATCATTCATGTTCAACAAATTTTGTAATACTAAATTCCTGTTACTTTTTTTTTATTAAATTGCATAGTTTGTCATGATTTCATATTAATTTTTGTTTGCAGACAAATTTGAAAAATTGCGAAAAGGATGCTGAAAGTCGTTACTCTGGATTGACAAAGGACCAAACCGCGAGTCTCATACAAGAACTGGTAAACAACGACCTTTTTTAGTAAACTTTTATATATAAATCAAAATTAAGACGGCTATAAAAAGGTTATACATTAAAATGAAATATATCAAATGCGTTTATACTAAATTATGCTTATAGTGGAATCACTCATAAACGTAACTAGAGCGTAGGTAAATGTAGTCTACTTATACTTACATCTCCAATGATCTGCAAAATTATATCAAATATACTAATTACTATGGTATACGTGATCGAAGCAAATCCCAGAATAACCTGATAGATAAGACAATATAAATTTAATTTAACTTTTTTTTTGCGACGAAGTACAATTGAGTATGCAGTCCACCTGATGGTAAGTGGAAACTGTCGCCCATGGACATCTGTAACAACTTCTTATAGAACATGGATTCTATTTGAAGTCAATCACAGATGCGTTGCTGCTCTCGAGGATTTAGATGGTCGCCTCAAATAAAAGTGTGCCGGCAACTACACCCTTTCAACGTGTAGCGGCCATAGTGCTTAGGTAAGCAACACTTGGCTGCCTCCGCGCTTACCCCTCGCAGGCAGTCGTCTCTAATAACTTGTCTTGAATAAACGCGACTTACGTAAATTACCACGGCAATTACATTCTCTATCTCCTAACAATAATGATACAGGTGTTAAGTTGAACTATACAATAACGTATAATAGACTCTACACACTCATACCGAACACCTGTACAAACGTTACGCAAGAACTAATTCACGCTAGAAATAGGTGTGGCAGTACCCCCCCCGGTCGAACTTTGTTATACCACCTTCATCTGATAAATAATATGAATCTATTTAAATTTCAGCGGTGTCTTGAGGAGAAATTGGACAGTGCGGTGCAATCGAAGGCGTTCTTCAAGGAGCAGTGGGGTCGTGCGGTGCGGGAGCTGCATCTCGCCAAGCTGGCCGCGCGCCGGCAACTGCTGCTGCAGCTGCGGGAACACCGCCAACAGTTGGGGGACAAGGGGTGCGCGACATTGTGTATACCCAACACACTGGAGATAGCTTTGTTGCCATATAAAAGGATGGTCGTTTACCAATTATTGTCTCACCGCTGGGCACGGGTCTTCGTTCAGAATGACTAGAGTTATAGGCCATAGTTCACCGCGTTAGCCAATTGTGAATTGGGGGACTTCACACACCTCCGAGAACTTTAAAAAAAGAACTCTCGTGGATGTAGGTTTCCCGGCAATGATTTCCTTCACTGAAAAGCATTGATAATTAATTTCTAATACGCACATAATATTGTAAAAATCAGTGGTGCCAGCATAAATTTGAACCTTGGACTTCCCGATCGAGAGGGCAAGTTCCAATCATTAGGCTATTATTGCTCATTATAAAAACATGATAGTTTATAAAAAAATACCATACAAACAAAGGACAAATTGTATTTTGACGGATCTTCTCAGTTAAATCGTAGATACATTGGCGACTCCTCTGGTGTTGCAAATGTTCATAGGCGATGGTGACTGCTTTCCATTAGGAGGTCCGTCTGCATTATAAAATTAAATCAAATCAAATTAAATTCGCCTTCGTAGGCCTATTATGGCCTGGGTCGACACGAAGGATACTCTATAACCTGATTCACAACCAAATACCACCACCGCCCAGAAAATTACACATGATCCAAGCAAACAGAGCCGTAGGATAAATCTAGTATACACAAGAAATAGATTAATAAATAAATTGATTGGATAATAAATTGATTTCTAAATTTTAGATTGGACACAATAGAAGATCTAGAAGAGAGCCCTAAAGAGAATCTCGCAGACATTAGAAAAATGAAAGACGATTTCTATGTTGATTTGTTGGCCAACACACCCGCCTTGGAATCACACTCTATCATCAGTAAGTTACTACTATGTTGTCGTTAACCCATTATTGTCCTTTTTTATGCCATATATGCATGCGAGTACTCATGCCGCCGTCCATCCCGGGGTCACTTGGCCGGACGGTTCGAGCTCGCACTCTTCCCGCCCGTAACCCCGGAAACCCCTTTTAGTCGCCTCTTACGACAGGCAGAGGGTCGTCGTCAACCCATTATTGTATCACTGCTGGGCACGGGTCTTCTCTCGGAATGAGAGTGTTTTAGGCCACCGCGATGGTCAAGTGCGAATAGGTGGACTTCACACACCTCCGAGAACTTTTTTTTTAAAGAACTCTCGGGTGTGTAGGTTTCCTCACGATGTTTTCCTTCACCGAGGAGCAGTGATAATTAATTTCTAATACGCACATAAATCAGTGGTGCGTGCCTGGGTTTGAATCACGGACCGAAAGTGTGCCGGCAACCACACCATTCCATCGAAACGCAAGAATTGTTTCACACTAGAAATAACTGTGGCGGTAGTACTTCCCCGGTCGAACTACACTGGTTCTACCACCTTCAGAAAAAATATGCAGTAGGCATGCTAATTCTTGTAGAGTAAAAAATCGAGGAGTTATAGAATAATATGCTAAGATACCTTTAAGATACCTTTATTAGTAATCCTACACCATCTATGACTGTTTTGTTGCTGGCAGATTTTGGGGCTCATATCCAACCTGATCTAAAATGTCAAGATTTTTTTTTATCTGACTGAAGTAGCAAACGAGCATGCAGTCCACCTGATGGTAAGTGGTCACTGCCGCCCTGCGACATCTGTAATCAGAACTACATACAGAACATGGGTTTCATCTAAAGTCAATCACAGATGCGTTGCTACTCCCGAGGACTATGATGGTCATCGTCGTTACTTCCTCGGTCGAACTGCACTGGTTCTACCACCTTGAAAATATAAGATATAAAGTATTGTAGGGATGATTTCCTTACATTGACAATAAGAGAGGTCCCGCATACCTTTTATAAAACTATCTCCTAAGTATACACTTATATATGAATCTTTTCGTTTTTTAGA
Organism: Spicauda simplicius; assembly: GCA_949699795.1. Lineage (NCBI taxonomy): Eukaryota > Metazoa > Arthropoda > Insecta > Lepidoptera > Hesperiidae > Spicauda > Spicauda simplicius. The sequence continues at coordinate 6,164,897 of OX453069.1, forward strand.
TACGTCAAGCCCAGAGGGAATAGAATTATATCAAGAGCTGAAGTAAGTAAATTACTATTTAATTTTATTCAAATCGTTATAAATGTTTAAATATCTAACAGTTGTTTTAAACATATTTGTTGTCGTTTTAAAACTACGCAAAAAAAATACGATAATGATAAATATTATAAAATGCAGATTAATATATTCAGCATTCTTGCCACTTAGAAATAGTCTATTTTTTATTTGTATATATTGATTATACAATACAATACAAATAAAAAAAAAAAGAAATAGACTTACTTTATATATAGCTATTTTCAAACAAGATATAAATAATGCGATTAGTATATAAAAGATTATCATAATTATATTTGCATTTACATTAAAATATATTTGCAGTACTGCAAAGAAACCGCTGAAAGACAAACTGAACGAGTTAATAGCGCAACGGGACAACCTCATCCAACAAGACAGTCCCGATGAAGAGCTACTCAAGCAACTGAACCAAGAGATACGAAACATGCTGCTTAATTGTGGCACTTGACCGTGGATCACGTTTAGGGATTATTAATGAGCATTTCAAGATGGTAGAACTTATGTGATTCGACCGGAATAGGTACTACCGCCGCACGTATTTCAAATGTATAGCAGTTCTCGCTTGAGTTGGAATAGTGCGCTTGCCGGCGCACTTTTATATGAGGTGACCTTAGTCCTCGGGAGTAGCAACGCATCTGTGATTGACTTCAAATAGAACCCTTTTTTTGTAAGAAGCTACTTACAGATGTTCATGGGCGGCTGTGACCACTAACATCAGGTTGACTGCATGCGCATTTGCTACTTATTTACGAAATTATTCTTATATAAAAATATATAAATATATGAACACAATATGGATAAGGATCACTAAAGTTTTGTTATATAGTAGGCATAATATTCACTGCTGCCCATGGACATCTTTATTCAACCCGATATAAATCTGTTTTATACTGAAGTTGATTACAGAGACGTTGCAGACTCCTGAAGACTAAGATGATTGTCCCATATGCAAGCAAGTTGGCATGCAAACCATCCACTATTAGAGCGCTTTCACATTAGAAATAATTATTCAGTATATATTATTTTTTATTATTTTTTCTATTATAAAAATACATCGCGCCACTCTAATCAAAAAAGTTCTCGCGGCTTTAGTCCTAAAAAGAAAGCAATCTCTGCCGCGCTACTTGCGACCTAATATGAAAGCGCTCTTATATACTACACGCAAGAATAACTCCACGATAAAAACAGGTGTGGCGTAGCTCCCCGGTCGAAATTCACATGTAATCAACCTTTTGGTCGACGCCAAAGTGTAAGACGTTATTCTTGTATCATTAGGGGTTCTGCGCTATTGGCAAAACCCATGACTATTAGTATTGATATTATCTGGTGATAAGTAATTCCATGTGAATGTGATATTAATATTATACATTTGTTCAATAAATATGTAGAAATGACATCAGGTTATTTTTTTTCCTTTTTATATATTTTTATGAGATGAACTGTGACCGCCTTGTCGTTCAAGGAGTAGAATAAATTTTACGCAGCTCGCTAAGAACCTCTACGAAATATGATGCATATTTTGTAAAGAGGTGCTTAGCGATCTGCAAATCAAGTGTTAATTTTTTGATCCTGTAAACGTTACAATTAATTATGCGGGCACCCCATTTGTTTTAGGGCGGTTTCAGAATAGCGTATTTTTCCGCGCGTATACTTTCGTTTCAGCATATGCGCTTGCACGCGCGCTATTGAACGCCATTCAAAAAACCGGACGCGCAGAAATTGGCATACTTCAGTGACGTCGTGTCCGTATCAACATGGATTCTGACGAAGAAACATTGACATTAGCGTTACTTATTCGCCGTCGACTGAGAAGACGAAAAAGATGCTGCGTGTCATCGTCACGATGGTTACAAGACAGAACCGGTCAATTTAATACACTCTATCTTTATTATACTCGGCTCTCGCTTGTACGAGCTTAGAAGCGCGTCAACGTTCATACGAGTTGCGCATGTGCCAAAAGGCGCGCCTACGTGCCTACATGCGCTTCCAAAGCCGAGCATATGTTATTTTACTCATTGGACGAGCTTAAACGCCCGTAAAAAAAAGGCTAGTCTGAAACCGCACTTAACTAGATAGGCATTTAGTTTCTAAACTTATCTGTTAGGTATGTATGCACTGTCCCTGTAGTTCCGGGACCAGAATAGGACTACGGTACCCTCTGCCTGTCGTAAGAGGCGACTAAAAGAGGCTTCCGGGGTTGCGGGCGGGAAGAGTGGGAGCTCGACCCGTCCGGCCAAGCGACCCCGGGAAGGACGGTGGCATGTGTGGTTGCATGCTGCCGTAAAAACCAGTAGGTGCGGTGAGCAGTTCACGCCCACCAGGGAAGAGCCCGATCAGACAAACGGATAGACTCACATACGGTAAATACATATCATTTTACTCTTTGGTAAATACTTCTACAAATCTACAAAGTTTGAACGAAATCTGGCCGTTTAAAGTGGGTCAAAATCGCGCCCAAAGAAGTCGGTTACAAACATACAAACATACAGGTGAAGCTAATAAAAAGCTAATAAAAAAGAGAGGTGTACCACTCTTTTTACGCCAGGCGTGTGAAAGATTCTTTTTGGAGAATATTTTCTAAATTTGAATACATGTAGCTACTACCTAAGAAAAATCCGCACGTGAAATTTACTGTCAACTAAAATAAAGTACGCAACGTCTTAAATCTTTTATCTTTTCATTTTATTCTGAAAAACTATGTTGATTCTAATAAAAAATGACATTTCATTAGAATGAACGATGGTGAAATAGGTAAGAATTTTTTTTTTGGATTTAGCTGTGATATTTATTATGATTTATAATCTGTGCAAAATCGTGTCCATAGTAGGTTTTTTATCTGTGCAATCATTTGACTTGACGTATCTAATAGTGACGTACATAATTACACATTCTTCGATTCTGATGAAAATTATTTATCATAGTCTGAAAACCATCTGCCAGTTCGGTGTGATATAAATTATGTTTTTATCTTTTTAAACTAGCGCAATATCGGAGTCAGCTCGTATAATATACATATTTTATGCTCACTCATTCGTAAACAATGGCTAAAAGTAAGGTGACAGGAGCCACCAGTAGGCTAAAGCAAGACTATCTTAGACTTAAAAATGATCCTGTACCGTATGTGACTGCTGAGCCAGTGCCATCTAATATTCTGGAGTGGCATTATGTCGTAAAAGGACCCGAAAAGAGTCCCTACGAAGGTGGCTATTACCACGGAAAAATATTGTTCCCAAGGGAGTTTCCATTTAAACCTCCGTCTATATACATGATAACGCCAAATGGAAGGTTTAAAACAAATACCAGATTGTGCCTTAGCATAACAGACTTCCACCCTGACACGTGGAATCCTGCGTGGTCAATATCGACCATCCTGACGGGTCTCCTCAGCTTCATGCTGGAGAAGACGCCGACGCTCGGCTCGATCGAGACGTCTGATTATCAAAAGCGATGCATGGCAGCGGAATCTCTGGAGTTTAATATTAAAAATAAAATGTTTTGTGAACTATTCCCTGAATATGTGGAAGAGATTGAGCAGCAGTTGAAAGAGCGCGAGGAGGCTATCCTAAACGCCGACAACACGGCCAGTGAGAGTGAAGTGACCACTGAACCACAATCTAATTTGCATCATATAATGACCAACTTGTTCGTTCTGGTTGGATTTGGGTTCCTCGCTTACATGGTCAAATATGTACTGGTGTCCATATCTAACGACTAGGCAATAAAGTAATTTGTGTTATGATGTAAATAATGTAATTTATTTTGTATATACCTACATATTGGTTATTAGTGCTGAATTGTGACTTATAAATGCACCATTATATAGATTGAGCTGAGAGCGATATTAATATTAATAATGAATAACTTAATTCCTATAGAAAATTTTACATACATAAGATATAGAATGGATATCATGATAATATTTCTTGCAGATTTGTAATGTAATGTTAGATGGATGTATGCCTTTGAATATGTTTATATATCTTGGATACATTTATTCTTTAGAAGTTGGCACAAGTATTAGGCATAAGAATATCTTATATAGCAAAACCTACAAAATCAATATTTATCATGATAAATATGCAAAACACTGTTGGAAATGAATGTCATCATATTTAATAGTAATCTATAGTCATTATTTGTAATGTCTAACATGGACCTTGTATTTTAAAACATTTTAACTATTTTGCAAGTGATTTTATAGCCAATAAATCCAAAAATAATTAGAAGTCCAAAACATCTTAACCTCTCGCTATGACCTTTCTTGTGTTTGATCCAGTGGCTTCTCAGATAAATTATTATGATGTAATTTTATTTAACTTAGTAAGCATATCCATAGTGGCATACTTGAAAAAAAATATTGTTCTAATATATTTAATACCTGCATTCAATTATGTTACCAAAATGTATGTTACTTTTCGTCTATGAATCTTAAGCTGTATTTAAATGTTTGTGTGTATGTTTCTATTTTATTCAGCACTGAATGATACTTAACGGTGTAAAGGATATGCAACTGTGATAGTTTATGAAAGTATTCCATTTTTATTTTGTTTGTTTTTAGTGCCTCTAATGTACAATGGTCTACAATATGCAAATTAACAGCTAAAAAATGTTAGTTATGCTTCTTGTGTACCTATTAAGGTTTTTATATCTTCAGTTATTGAACAATGGCAGACAGAATCAAATATTTCTATACAATTTATTGACAGTCATGATGCATGTGCATATAACCATGTCGCTATAGATATAAATAAGGTAATTCATTGATTTATGTGTTTTGTCTGCTAGTACTAATGTCACTGTAGATAAAAACAGAGCCTTATTATTAAAACTTTAAGAATTTTAGAAAATTATTTGTTAACAAAAAACATCTAGCATAAATTACAAGATTTTGAAATACAGGATCATAGATCGTGGATAGTATCTAGACGATTTTAAATTGGGCAAATTTTTATATTGAATATTGCAAGCTATTGTACATTAGATCTGTAATATTATTACAATCTATTTGTGTAAATGCAATTATATAATGTGCTAGGTCTGCATCATGACTTACACATATATTGCATTTATGTTGTTTTCCAGAACCATCTACTTTTAACTGTGGGAATGAATGCATGGTAGAAAGCTAGTGTTGTTTCTTCATAAATTGAACATTATTTGTACTTGTTCAGTAGATGCAAACATGATTAAATGAATAAATAGGATGTTTCTACTATTGGATATTGTTTCTTTTTTGTACCACCATCATACATTTTTAGCTTCTTGAGAATCCGTAAAAGGGTGTGGATTCCAGTTGACCTCTAGATGAGGTAACTATTTTAGTCTTCAGATGAATCAAAGTATATATTATGTAAAAAACGTCAAGTAAAACTAATCTTCTATATGGAGTTTGTTACTAATGTCTGTGGATTGCAGTGACCATGTGCCATTAGATGGACTCCATGTTTGTTTGCTTTTTTAAATCTTATAAACAATTAAATGACTTACAACAAGACAATTACACTTAGTTTTTACTATGGTAAGTTATGCTAGGGTTTTGCACACTAATATGACTTTATTATTTTTATGAACCATTTACAGTCTGGTTGTTCATGGAGATTGTACAGTCAGCAGCATATAGTTAGTGGCGTTCAAAGTGTCCATATTGTTAGATACAATCAAAGTGTTCAATAATATCGGCACAACCTACGTGTTCTAATTGTTCGCAACATCTTAAACTTCCAAATGACAGAACATTCATAAATTCATAATGAACCACTCAAATTGTCACAATTTCCGCATCTGTTACGACACCAGCGGTAACCTAGCAACGAGACTGTTCGTAAATATAGGTACATTTTATAATATTATACCTTATGTTGCGGATATAAGGTTCCTGATCACTTACGGTATAGGACATGCTAACAATGACTCTTCTCTTCTCTCTTTTTTATATTAACAACTATCCTTTTCATATCTTGCAATGACGTCATTGACTGTCAAAGTCATAGAATCGGTCTAGGGGAACAAGAGGCATGATAAGACAAGACGAGAGGACGGACGAGTAAGACGGGTCATGCACACATACCGGAAACGAAACGCTTTTGCGAGATGTTGCTGCAGCCCATCAGAACCTGCTTTCAAACAATACTCAATGGACCATGACAGTTGATTTACAATCAAATTTAGTTTAAATGCATAATTGATGTAATATTTTTTTATCCTTAATAACTACAGAAACAAGCAAGAAATAGTATTGAATTGATGATTATGTTCTCCTTTATTTTACGTTTTCCTTGAAGTTGATGGGCAATTTTAACACTGCTTTAGTCTTACCGTTATTTCATATTTTCTTTTAACATAGTAATTGGGGCAAAATGCGTAAATGTCACGGGGCATAATGGCATACACCATTAAATTGCATTCTAATAATTCCATCGACAGAGTTAGTATCTCATCCGTGCTCAATTGCGTCAAGTGTTGTTAATGTTCTGTATATGGAAACATACACATATATTGCACCTGAAATACTTACCACGTCAAGTTCTACAAACCTACCCTCGTCAAGAAAAAGAAGGCCTAAGTGGGTTCATAACACACTTGAAAAAGAACAAGTTCAATCGATTGAGTCTTCTTCCTGTTCTCTCCGGAAATCAACGTTTGCCAGTGACACTATCTGATGCTGATTCACCACAACAACATTGTTCACAATTATTTGACGTACAAAAAAGAAGTTCCTCAGAAATTCGTTTTCACTTACGAGCTTAAAGTTATTCGATCGTTACTAGCAAGGATGTTCAAAGGGTTTCAAAGGATGTATATTAAAAAAAAAATAAAGACTGATGTATATTTCACAAACAATATATTTTAGCTAAAATATAATAGTTTTTCTGTAACCTCTACGGTTTTCTCATTTTTAAACTGATGAAAAGTATGTTCATTAAATTTTAAAACCCTAAATGAGATAAACATATGTCAATATTATCATTGCTCGCACAGTAAGTGATCCTTACAACATATTCGCAACATAAAGTTTAATATTATAAAATGTACAAACAGTCTCGTTGCTAGGTTACCACTGACGCCGGAACATTTGTGACAATTTGGGTGGTATTAACATTATGAGTTTATGAACGTCCTGACATTTGGGAGTTTAAGATGTTGTCAACAATTAGATTAGAACACGTAGGTTGTGCCGATATTATTGAACACTTTGATTGTATCTAACAATATGGACACTTTGAACGCCACTAACTATATGCTGCTGACTGTATTACTGAGATATATCAACCATTTTGGACTGAAAGATCCCATAATTTTTTTGTGTTTGCATGCATCTACTGCTCTTGGACTTCTTTCACGCAAATTGCAATACATTGAGTCATTGAGCAGTTATCTGAACAATGCTCAATGCATTATGTAAATACTTGTTAAAATAATCATATAATAAAACAGAATAATCTTAAATATCTTTTATTTCCTTACATTGCTTAACGTTACACAATACACTAATTGTAAGTTATCAAAATTTTATATTTGTAAAATTTATCATACTGAAGTTACACTGCATTTAGCGCATTATAAATTAAACGATGTTACCAAACTTCTAGGGTTCTCACAGACAACTCCTTTCTGCAATTAGCTATATAGATAAATCACAATATGAATTAAAGTAGTGTATGCAAGTGTTATGTTTATAAAGCTCCATCTATGATTTTAACATCGAACTTATCAATGGTATAATAGTAATGGAAATTTAATACGGATAGCCCCAAAAAATGGCGTCTACCTGTGGATACCACTGTAAGTTTTATTTTAATATAATGTACAATATTATTCGTATGCTTATCAATTAATAACTACTTACTTGTAATAAGCGCCATCTCTTGTTACTATTTCGCATATCTTGAAAGTAATTAGTACACACATTTTAGAAAAAAGGACCAATCTGACATATTCCTATGGAAAACATATGTTTAAACTATTTGTAATGTTAAATTGTTGTAATCTATGTCACAATAACAGGGTTAAAGCGTATTGGAGTTTCCAACATCATTTCATTATTTTAGCTGAAGTAATGTAACTTCATTCCAACATACATAACTATGCAGATACCTATTTTGTTTTCTATGATGGCCACTATAACTACATTTTAAAATTATGAGGCACAGGTATACAGAAAATAGTGAGGCAGTATCATAGTTTGTGTGTGATAATGAAAAAATCCATACAATTTTTATGATATGATCAGTTTGTATATTTCGGGATTTTATGCATATCCTAATTTAGCTAAACATTGAAATCATCAATCAATAACTACACATAATGATTCAATAGAACACTACCATACTGGTAAAATAAACTACCTGTTATTCTGACTTTGTTTGGATACATAAATATTAGTAACAATAATCTATCAACCACGCTATTAATAAAAAATGTATAGTATCATGTAAACAATATAATCACTTTATTTCATAAATATGATAATCACACAATATATTGGATGAATATCCAATTACTATATAAAAAAGCGTCTGTTTATTATTTCCTACAACTGATTAAGCTATTTCGATGCCAAAATGTATACAAAACTATTAGAATTAACATAATTAATAATAACATTCTTATATAATAATCTACCTTCATTTTAATCTGTATCCGTTGGGAATTATACAAAAATATTTACATCAAAATCAAACTGTTTTTTTTTTTACAAAACGATTACACGAATATGAGACGCTTATTGTCATGAAAGCCAAATTATATGAGAATAGTCATTAAAAGAAAAACACACAAATTTCAAAATATACTTGCGTACAGTAAGCTTATAAAATATGAAAAATATTTATATAGTGCTTATTCTAAATTATGATTAGGTACATTATATTATTTATATTATATAGCTACTAATACCTACTGTTATAATAAATTTTACATACACATTTCTTAAGAACATTATCAGCCATAGATTATTTAATGAGTAAAATGTCAACAATATAGAATTAACTACGTGTTTACTGATTCTTCATCTTCATCATCCTCGACCCAATCACTGACTAAGTTTTTGATATTTTCACCTGCTTTTGTATCTGTATTTTCGATAGGCAACTCTTTATTCCCTTCTTGACTGTTCGTTTTTTCAGTATCTTCACTTAAGGCAGTCACTTCCTTACTTTCATTCACTGCCAATGAAGTGACATCTTTATTTTCAACAGTGATTGAGATATCCTCTTCTTGAGAGTCATTATCTTCCCAATCATTTAACAACGACGATATCTTGTCAGGTGTCTTAGAAATTTCATTAGATAGCACGGTTTCATTAACGGGTTCAGTTTCTTGAACATTCGACGCATCCTCAGTATCTAGAACACTAGTAATGTCTTCAGCCTCATTTACTGCTTCAACAGAAAGTGATATAGTTGATGTTTGTTCTGTTTGAGCAACTTGTTTTTCCATTTCTTGTTGGATATTTTCGATAGATTCTTCTAATTCCGGTTGTGAGTCGGTTTCCATTGCCTCACCTTCTGTTACATTTTTTTGGTTATCTTCTAGTGTACTGTTTTGATCTTGACTTGAAGTTTCCATTTCATCATCTGACCATTCCGATGTTAAATTTTTAATTTGCTCTTTAGCTTTTATTAGTGACACTTCGCCATTATTTATGGGTTCATTAATTTCTGAGGTATTTATGTTTGCGCTAGGTGACGCATGCGCTGATGATTGAATTGCTTTAGCAATATTTTCGACTGTCTCAGATTCCGTGCTTTCTTCACTATTGATATTTTGAATATCTCTAGCGTCATTAAGAGTTTGTTGTTCAGGCGTATCATCAGTTTCCGCATCATGTAAAATTGAAGTATTTTCTGTCTGTGTAATTTCAGAGATAATATTACCAGCGTCATTATTAATGTCATCATTAAGCTGATCGGCAATTTCTTTCTCTTCTGCGATGTTTTCACTATCATCATCATTCGAATTTGATGCAGGTATTGAATTAGTAACAGTTTCAGCCAATTCTGGTGGCACCTCACTATTGATTATAACATCTGGTTGGGCACCATCAGCGAAAACAATAGTATTAGATTCATTAAGATTTTCAACAATATGTGGTTCTGGAACTGAATGTTCCGAAGTATGCATATCAACTTCTGCAGTTGAATGCATTTCTACAGCATTTGAATCCATAGGAGGTAATTGTAGTTCTTGTTTCTCGAGAGTTGCTTGTTCACTTTCTATAGGTGTATATTGCTCTTCAAGGGTTGCTTGTTCACTTTCCATAGGTGTTATAGTTACTTGGGAACTACTTATGGGTATTTCCATCTCTGCATCGGGAACAATATTCTGAGGAATACTGTTTTGCCAGGTTTCTTCCACTGGTGTTTCTATTACGTGAGCATTCATTACTGGTGCTGAGGTTGTCACCGTCTCGTAATTTTGAGTTATGATTCCCGAAGTCGTCACAAACTGCGTCCCGAGGTTTTGAGACGATATTAGTTGATACTCTTTATTTTGATCATCTACAGGATGACTGTATACAACTACAATATTAGAATTGTTTCCAGGTACAACAGTCTCAGATACATTCAGTGGGTAATCTGGGATAATCATCATGTCATTTGGTTGTGTGCTGTTCAAATTCATTGTCGTTGTCATGTTGTTATCATGAGGAGTTGTCAAAACTGTCAAAGTTTTGCTTGGATCTCCGTCTTCAAATATAATAGAATGGTTGGAAGCCATTAGTGCCTTGTACTCTTCTTCATTAGATACCACTATTTGTATAGGTTGGTTTACATTACCACCCTTCTTGACTATCATTTTGTGTTCAGGATTTATGGTTGCTACATTTGCATATTCTATAGACGTTGTTGGAACAATATGATGGGAAGTTTCTTCCATATCTGTTTGCATCATATCGGGCATAAAGAATTCGTCTCTCGAAATTGTTTTGTCGTTTTTAGGGATGAGATTATTATTTTTCACTATATACTCATTATTGTCTATCATTACAATTTCCTCTTGATTATCCATAGAAATAGTTGAATTGTGAACAAATTCACTTTGTTTGCTAGATATATTTGTTACTACATTTGCATTATGTATAGAATGTACTATTTTTGATGATGATGGTGATGGTGTACTAAATCCAGAATTCAATATTTTATGTTTTACTGCTGGTAATAGCACTCTAGGCTTCTTTGAAACCAATTGAATATTTCCATCTGGTTGCTGTTGAATTTGATACTGCACATCAGCATCGTCACTCTCATTTTCATAAGTGATTGGTACTTCATATTTAACAATTTTTTGTTTGGAGGAAGGGGGTGTTATGATTGCTTCTTTCATATCTTTTTCATCGTCTGAGATGTCTATAATACCATCATTTTTGGCCGATTCTTTGTGACTTGTTCGTATATGTGCATAAAGATTGTTTTCACGCAAAAACACTTTTAGACAATAAATGCATTGGAGATTTGGTTTTTTGTCTGCACTGTACTTGTGACCAGTTTTTTGTATGTGTAAAAGAAGTTGGTTAGATGCAGCAAATTTTTCATTGCAGACATAACAGCGGAAGTTTTCATGTCTTCCATGTGTCAATTTGTGTTTAACAAGGTATCTTTCAGTCAATGCAATGTAATTACAAATATTACATTTAGGGAAGTGATATTGAGGTGGAGGTTCTATCCCATGTTTCGAATACAAATGGTGCAGCAAGTAATTTCTTTTAACTGTCTTTTGACCACAGTATTCACATATGTTTAATACAGGCTTTTCATTATGAACTTCAACTAGATGACGACGGAATTTATAATAAGTTGAAAAGTTTATTGCCTTTCCTGGGGCTCCACAGAGTAGACATATCCAAGGTCCTTTTATATTTTCAGCACCTAATGCAATTAATTTTGCTGCTGCTTTAGAATCAATAACTTCCGTCTCAAAAGCAAAATCAGGCGACTTGCCTCTTGTTTTTTCCTCTTTTTCCTCCTCATAAGGGAGCGAACGTGATTTCTTCTTACCAGGAGTGTTCAATATTTTTAGTTTAATATTCTTGTTGCTCTTAACCAGATGGGGATATTTCTTCAGAACCTCACTAATTATTTTAGCATGATCCAAGTTGCTTGCTTGTTTATTGTCTTTAGTTTCAATAGTAACTTTAGGGCCTCCATCTAGGATTTGATCAAAGAGTTGATTTGAATCTCTCGGTTCATTCTTGACAGACATTGGCTGTGGAAAGTTGCTCTGGTCATCACATATACTATCAGATGGATCATCATTAAATATATGGTCACTTGATATCTTTTTACATTCTACAATATCTATTGTAGAGCGGCCATGAATGAATGTCTTAGATGTAGAAGGATCTTGAAATATACCTGATCTTTTATTTCCATAATGTTTTGTAGTTTCAGGATGCACCATTAAAGGTTTTGAAGTGTATGATATGTTACTAAATGAATTTTCGAAGAGATTGTCACTTTCTAATTCTTCCGGAAGCTCATATCTTGTCGGACGAGGGTCTACAATGACCTGTTTCTTTGGAGCTGGATTTTGCACTTGGTAATCAATTGAATTTGAACTTACAAATGGTGAATCGTGTGAATTGAATGGGGTTGCTTTTTTTAATTTCTGTTGTGTATTATTTTCGAAAGCACTACCATATGAACGCTTATTATTATTACTATTATTGGTATTGGAGGATGATGGAGTAGAATAACTTTTGTGTGAGTTATATGATTTGTTATAACGTTTTGGATTTGGGTAACTATGAGAAGGGACTTCACGAATATCACGAGTATCACGAACATGTTGAGTCCGATGTGCATCTAGTAACTTGGTGAGAACGGGCATATTCATAACAAGGGATGTCTGATATAGTCTCTCAAGCAGGTCCATCTTGAATTCTAGTTGGCCAGTATACATGAAGTTGACTATGGGTACGACGACGTCCGCCTGCAGGTCATCCGGCATGACCAAACAATCCTCGTACATCTCGCATGTGCGCTCCAGGAGTTCGAAGTATTCTGTGCACGCGCTAAGCACCAATCTATGCACTTTAAGCTGAGCATTGTCTTGAAATTGGAGTGTCAGGTCGCAATAGTCTGTACGGTTGAAGAAGTGCTTTAACCTCTGCAGAAAAAATATCCCCCAGTTGTCGACTTTCACTTGCTTTACGTCGGACATGATGCCGATATTATTTTATCTCATTATTTCACCATAACGCACGCTGAAATGAAAACATACACAATTATTTCACACACCCAATATTGTTGTAACAATTTTCTAAAGATCGATGCCCGTAAAACGACAATTTCGCTTGACACAAATCACAGACGCGGTGACGCCGACAAACGGGGCACATTTTATGTAAGAAAAGTTTGATTTTGTTTGTTACACTTGAATTTTGCGCCAGTCAATTTGGTGTTTATTTCGAGAAACTTACCAACAAAAACATCAATACTAGCTCACTTTATTTCAATCCCTTTCGTATCGTATCTTGGCAAACTGATAGGACAAAATTACTGCACCAATTTTATTTGAAGTTGACAACATAGACGTAAGATGGCGGTGTTTTAGGAACGACGCGTATAGCACTATAGTTTGCAGTAAAGTGGAGTCAACAGCTATACTTTTTATTTTGTTTTATTAATTGTATTGTATTGCATTAACGTAATAAAAGATATACAGGTATTTTATATAATGTAGATATAAATACTATCAAAATATTTGTAATTGATGATTATATAAATATAAGTTGCTTAATTGACTGCGTGCTTCTTGTGTCGCCATCTGAAGTATTGATTTGGCGCGTTCTAATTATACACTTTGGCTTACCGTGAGACTGGGTGTGCCATAGATGATACACTTATATACTGGTATAGATACGCCACATCATGTTGATAATAATAAAAACTTTACCCACCGGCACTAGATGGAGCTTATTTCTAATTACGGATTATACACAACAGATGGCGCTACATATTATGTGAATCGTACCCTTGTTCCTCTTTTCTTTAATTTTATTTTTTAATCATTATGTCTAACTTAAATAACACATAGCTGTTAATATTGTAAGAAATCCATGAATGGAAGGACAATAATAAAACAATATATTACTTCAATTTTATAAGTTCATTTATTTTTTTAAATGGTCTTTATAATATTTATGCTTGTTTTTTTATCTTATCTCTTTCATCAAATGTACTCAGTTTTCCTTTTAATATTCTATTCACCCCTCTACACCAGCTGTGGAGAATTATATTCATTGATAATATGGTTATGAATTTTTTTATTGATGTTCATTGCAAGACAAAATGTCGTGAAAATTACAGAAAATACTTCTTGATTTTGATACTTTCTGTGCCATTCGAATTCTTGCTGCTTGACTTTGGAACTTATTCCTTAACATCAAAATCTTTTTACGCAATATGTCAATCTGTTTGTCTGAAATGAAAATAGTGATACAAATAAATAATAGCATAAATCATTTTACTAATACTATAAAGATGGAAGTTTATGAGAATGGATAGATGAATGTTTGCTAATAGTGATTCAGACCACTAAATGGATCTAAAACTCATATTGTCAAAATAAATGTACAACAAGTTTAACATTTTGAAATATTAAATGTTTTGGTATGTTTCACTCCCTTTGTGAATGTGCTAAGGGCAAGTTGTCATCCGTCAGCTTGAAAAAATGTTAATTCATTAAAATTGTTTAATGTCCCAGTTATACGTAAATCATATTATTTTTTTATAATTGCGAGTAACACTGCCAATACAGCTAATGAGACATAAGGAGCAAAAAGTATGTAACCATTTACTTACCAGTCCTAGCATAATGAGTATGAGCAGATTGCTTTTTTAAGGTAGGCTGTATTTCTACTTGAGATGACGAAGGTGTTTGCTGCGATGTGGAAGGCATGTCACAAACTATTTGAACGTCAAGTTGATGTTGTAGATTTGTTGCTGGAAGTGAAATAAGTATATAAATGTAATTACAGAAAAGATAAACTGATGATAGATGATTTTTAAGAAATTCCAAGATATTGCCAGTTTTTGAAGAGAGCTCTTTCAGTCCATTAAATCTTCAGAGGAATTTCTTTTAATCTTTAATACAATTGTGAAGTGAACAGTGGATGGGCTTCTAAGAATTTGCTGCATTTTTTTATCCAAGACTATGTAATCACATCTTGAATGGTATCCCTAAAAGGCCTTGAAAAATTCAAAGAAGTAATATTAGGTATATTAAATGTTTCCCTTACTTAAATTCAAAGTAGGAATTGCATTTCCAGTTAATCGGTGACTTGGAAGCTGGTAATAATCTTCAAAATGCCTGTAGCACAATCTAACGTTGTTTTAAATGAATTCATTGCCTTTTTCTAGAGTCAACAAATTTAAGGCAGCTTTCCATGAGTTAAACCTCTCCTCATGAGGATACTCCCATTTAGGAAAACGATGTAGAGGCCCTGAAATACAAAAATGCAATAAGAAAAACAATGAAAATCAAAAATGTTGATGGCTTTATCTGCATCCTGCATGGCAGAAAAATACATGTCCATTTGTTTAGATTCCTTTACATTGCTTGCAATATAAAATTACACAAGTTCTTTTTTTATAATTTATTCATATCCTAATTATTATACACGCGAATAATAGTTTGTTTTGTTTGTAACGCCACCACGCATTTACTACTTATCCGATCATTATGAAATTGAACACACACTTTAATGGGGGGCCAGAAAATAACATAGAGTATCTTTCACCCAAGAAAAAGATACTATTCCCGAGAGATAGAAAGATATCTTCTCAACAACGTACTTTTACATCTACGGCCTCTTTGACAAGAATAAATGTATACATTGTCGCGAGCAAAGCCGCGATCAAAAACTAGAATAGTAATACTACTTACCATCTACAGCACATCCAAAGTAACACTTTAATTCAGATTTTTTTGGCATTCTGATAGTAATCGGGGTCCGTTAAAAACTAAGCCAGGTATTGTCGTATGTGCAAGGAGCGGAGTCCAAAATGTTAGCCAGGTCGAATCGAAGGGCAAGAATCACAAAGTCCAGTAAGCAGTCCAAGTTGTTTTCAATAAAATCGCAATCACAAAAACGTTAAAGTCGCTCGAGCACAGAAAACTTTTGAACAATTTGAATTTTTGAAAACTTGTCATAGCCTATTTTTTTTTGTCTCATAAATTAGTTTTACCGCCATGGATTCCAGTTCTTTACATCCAATCATCATTTTTAAAAATCATTTTTTATATTATAATGCAAAAAAAGTTTAACTTTTTTTACATTTAAATATGTATGAACTTAATTACATAAATTTTTAAAATATTTTTAAATGTTTAATACACGATGGCATGTAGTGCTGCCATCTTGTGAATATATTTATTATAGTTGCCACAAGTTTTTCATCCACCGATGATAGATGGCAGTAGTTTCTTTGAACTTTTTAATGCATAAATTTGTACTGTAGTTTCATCCCCATGGGGTGTGCTGAGGAAGATAGATGACGCATCACAACGGTACTTTGACTTACTATTTAATAGATATGTATGATAGGGCAATAGATGGCTCTGTAATTGTTTTTTGATTCAACTTAATTTGTTTTTTGTGTATGGCGGTGTAAGGATAGAAATTACATTTATTTTATTTAATATTTATTAAAGTGTTTTCCAAAATTGTGTAAATATTTTAGGCATGACCACTAAGATTACATATAATACTGAAAATAAAATTATGGATGTCATGTAACGAATGTTATTAATTGAACATTCGAGAATGCGAATGCGAATATATCTTGAGTGTCTGAAAGTATTCAACTCAGATATTTACTACTACTACTTACTACTACTACTTACAGCTCAGATATTTACTCCTTACATTGGTCCAAAGTAAGGAGTAAATATCTGAGCCCTATAGTATGGGTTTATTATATGCCCTTAAATTAATCATTGTTTGTGTTTTGGACATTGCCCGTGTACGTTTTTGTTTTAGGAACTATATAAGTTGTTAATAAACTCGTACTAAAGGTAGGTACTGAATAACGTTAAATACAATGGGTGGTATTAGCACATTGTTGTGTTATTGTTTCTATCTTTAGGCAGGGGCATGGCAGTATCACAAAATATGTAACATATGTAAATTTATTTTTTTATTTTTGCGAGAATTGTCAAAAATTTAATGATTTGAATATGGTATGTATCTAAGTTTACACAGGCGCAAATTAAGGTCTACATAAGTTGAAAAAGATAGAATCTTCTTTGTAGTTGGATGTCGATTATTATAATTTTCTTCTTAGTTGTGGTATAAATTACTATACTTATATTCTTACTATTTCCAGTGGCATGTTAATAGGAAGTTTGCGTCGGGCTTCTGATACTGGGATTGGTCTGGGCCTCCAAATGTCTACAAGTTTCCCTGATTAAATTCAAGACTTACGCCTTAAGAGGCGTCTTCGAGATGCAAATTATGAACAAACACTTAGTCTCTCTTCATTAGGGTTGCGTACTCAGAGATTAAAAACGGAACCCTAATATTAAGACCCCGCTGTCCATCTGTCACCAGGCTGTATTTCATGAAAGGTTTCATAGCTAGGTAGTTGAAATTTTCACAGATATGTATTACATAAATAACAACAAATACAATAAAAACAGAATAAAATAAATAGGTAAGTATTTAGGGTGGATCACGATTAAAACACTTAAGTTTTTTTGCTCGATTTCCACATGTTAAAGTTAGATGGCGCTAATTCGGTATTTAATCAGTTGTTTTCTAGATGGCTTGATCTGTACAAATTCGAACTATTGTAAGATCGAATGAAGCGAAAGTCTATAAATATGTTTGTTTGTTTTAAATATTGTTTCATAACTCTTTAAGTAGTATTTATGTTTAAAATAATCGATTTTCTATGATGTTAAGTAACGCCATCTATTATCAATAAATTTTGTCAACAATAATATGTAGGTAACTGTTGTCAATTAAACTAAAGAGTTGATCATGAGGAATGTTCATACAATGTTTATATGGTAACTGTTGTCAATAAAACTAAAGAGTTGATATGAGGAATAAGCATAGGGCTACGGTATCCCCTGCCTGTTGTAAGAGGCGATTAAAAGGAGCTTACGGTGCTACAGGTGGCTAGAGTGGGACTGCGAATCGTTTGGTCAGGTGACCCCGGGAAGGACGGCAGTATGTGTTGTCGCAAATCGTTATAAAGACTAGACGGAGTGGTTGGCCCAGCCGCCCATCTTGGAGGACCCTGATGGGGCAACGCGCTTGGACGATTCCAGTTGCGTTCCTTTGGAGATGCCTGAGTCCTCTTTTGTATCGCCGAGGACGGCCACCGGAGGAGTTTTAGTACGGTAAAACTCCCGAATAACCCGGCGTCGTTCCCATGGTGTCGGGTACCATTTAAAGGTTTTGCCCTCCAGAACAAAAATGGCTGTGAAGAGAATTTCGATATTTTATACGTTTAAAGTAATTCAACATCGGTGTGACATATGTCATCTATTAACTTTCAAGTTATCGAGAATTCCTTGTAGTTGGATTTATCATTACAAGATTGCGATTTTAACCAATTTATTTGTGATAAAATCTAAATATTACGGTTCGGTTACGGTAAGATAATAAAAAAAAACGTAATTATTCTTTATTAATACAACAATGGTGGTATTGTAATAAAATTTTATGTGCCTAATATTGACTTTAAAAAGTTTTACATCTTTTTATTAGTTCTAGTTCGTACCTCTAGTGTATTTTGTAAATCATATATTGAAAAGAAAAAATCTGTAATATTATTTGCTAAAAATAATTAAAAAATTAGAATCTAAATAGAACATCCTATAATAATAAAAGTTTAAAAAAAAGTAAACGCGTTTTAAATACATTTAGTCAAAACTAAAATAACTTACATAAAAACGTTATTTTTACAAAGGAACTTAAAAAGTGAACATAAGACTAAAATTATTTTACTCCCGTTCCGTAAATTTGTGCGATTTCATTATAAATTCTCATTCATTATAAATTTCATTGTAAAAAGTAGCCTACGTTACTCTCGGCCCTCCTAACATAAACCACATCATTTAATAGCTAATTACCTATATGGCGACGTGAAAGAGGAACAAACAAACACACTTTCATATTTATAATATTAGTATGGATGGCACCTTTTTTTTGCTGGCAATTACTAGGTAGGTATCTACCTACAACTAAATAGGTGGACGGTAAATTTTACTCCAGCCCCGGGTGGCACGAATCCATGCTATGCCACTGATGCAGTGGCAACTTACTATCACGTATTACTTACTAACGCCTGGTACTTGATAAACTACCGCGTACTTCTTTGCTCCAGCGAAACTCATATGGAATGTGTGTTAAAATATATAATAAGTTATCCGATGACATTAAAAATGAATCCAATAATAAATTTAAATTCAAATTAAAGACATACTTATATATATAAATAACTTCTTAAATGATAGGGAATATTAATTATCTTTGAAAAAATAATAATTTTAATGACTAATTCACACCTATTCATGTAATGAATAATTTATATTAGCATGCTATCACATTGTTAGCAGGACAAGCGAACAAATTTTATTTGTAACATCGGATATTATGTACCTGTTCTGTGCAAATAAACTATTACTACTACTATTACTACGTGGATTGCATGACTCGCTTATTTATTCAGTCTTTAACGCCCTTGACGGGGTTTGGTCCTCCACTGAGTTTTTTTTATTTGACTGAAGTAGCAAATGAGCATGCAGTCCACCTGATGGTAAATGGTCACTGCCGCTCATGGACATCTGTAATCAACTTCATACCGAACATGGGTTCCATGTGAAGTCAATCATAGAGGCGTTGCTACTCCCGAGGACTATGATGGTCGCCTCATGTGTAAGTGTGCCGGCAACCACACCCTTCTATCGAAACGCAAGAAATGCTTCACGCTAGAAATAGGTGTGGCGGTGGTACTTTTCCGGGCGAACCTACACCGTTCAATATTGTTATTAACATTAACTTGGGCTACTTAAAACAAATAAATTTTTCAAAATAATTTCTGTAGGTAAATTGAAGCATCAGTTTCGTTATGTAGTCACAAGTACTTAGTAGTGACATTATTAAGTACAATTCACACAAATTTCGCAATTCAAGTAGCAATCGCTTGTAATCCACCTAATAATATACCACTTTTTAGGCCACCCAGTGGTATTCGTAAGCAAATTAAAATAGAACAGAGGTTCTAAGTGTAGTTGATTATGCGTTGCTACTCCCATAAAAGCGATCTGGCGACCACACCTTTCCACCGGAATGCAAGAATGGAGGGGGGGGGACCTAAAACCTACTATGGTTCCACTCTGAGACAGTTTTAGGCCATAGTCCACTGCGCTGGCCAAGTGCTAATTAGTGGACTTCACACGCCTCCGACAACTTTTTTTTTTAAAGAACTCTCGGGTGTGTAGGTTTCCTCACTATGTTTTCCTTCACCGAAAAGCAGTGATAATTAATTTCTAATACGCACATAAATCAGTGGTGCCTGGGTTTGAACCTCGGACCTCCCGATTGAGAGGGCAAGTTTCAACCATTAGCCTATCACTGCTCTGCCACCACCTACATTTATAAATTACACTACATAATTATTACTTGTTCATTGAAAGTAAGTCTCATTATTTAGCAGTTTTAATTAATTTCTAACACGCACATAATCAGTTGCGCGTGCCTGGGTTTGAACCTCGGAACTTCCGATAGAGGGCAAGTTTCAACCATTAGGCTATTACTGCTCTGTGCTATCAACGCAAGAATGCTTTATGTAAAAAAGCTGTGCAGTGGTACCTTAAATATCATCTTATTAAACCATATACTTTTCCAATACCAGTACAGGGTTTTCCACAACAGAGTGTGACTATTCCACCGTAGGTCATTAATCGGAAATAAATAATAACAATTGAGTAAGTCACAGCTAATGATAAATCTCTTTGAGGATAATTATATGACTGCAATTTTTTGTTTATTTCCTGTAAAGTTTGAGAAACTTATATATGGGTTTAAAGCCTAGCTTTTCTTATAAGTTAAAAGATTTGAATAGGTAATGTTGTTTTCTTTAACTCATGCTAAAAATATAAAGATTAATTTTAAAGATAAATTAAATAGGTATAGGTATTTGATCAACTTAACAATGCCAATCTTATTATCTTTGAGATTTTTCATCAGCCAAAACTATAAAACTCTTAATAATGAAAACAGATTACACTTACATAGTATGAGTATATATGTAGATACATATGAAATCAAAAAAATCTTAAAAAAATATGTGAAAAATCCTGACAAATTGCTAAGTAGGTACCTAGGTAATGCGTAAAACATTACGTGAAGAAGGTAGTAAGCAAAATTAGCAGGTTATAGCAAAATTAATAAACGTCAAATGCATAAGTAGTGTTACAGAAGTAGAATTGGATGGCCAAAGTAAACGACACATTATGTACAACATTGTTATATTCTCACGATTTTACACGTATACAATTTCAGAATACATAGGACTAATACATACATACATACTAATACATACATAATTCGGACAGAGTAACGTCTTACACTTGCGAATTATTAGAATGATCCATATTACGATAATACGCTCCCTTTTATACTAAAAATGGCAGGCGTTAAGGAAACCGTCACAGAGACAAAAACATTACTATTAATCTATTACATTATATAAAATTAATATATATGCATTTATAATATTTATTTATATAACCATTTATTTATGATGCGACTTCTATTGATTTATGATATTTATAATAACATAGCACGATCAATTTAAATACAATCATTATATAGATTCTTATTGATGTTTATAACTAATGTAGTCACGAGTTTAACAGTAGTGTCCCCAGGCAAGCTACTTGTTGGTTTGTAACAGTAGATAATTACAAAAAATATATATATTGACTTCGATTTACTCCGTCTGTGTCTATGGTTATTAAAAATGTCTTAATCATACCAAATGAAAAGTGTAACAATAAAAAATGAGTAACTAAAATATATTGATCGCTACATCCAACGTCTCTACAATGGTGTAAAACTTTGACGTCCTTTCCCCATTTTGAAATCTCAAACATTTCGCGAGCTCAACTTTGCGGATTTGCCGTTTAATCTGGGCTGACCACTCTGCTTCTTGTCGTGTCAAGAAAAGAAGCGTGGAAGTGGATCTGATTTGCCAGGGACGCCCCGCCCAGCGGTCGCTCCGCCCAGCCGTTGGGCGGACAGGCTCTTGCGGTCCCGAGTCAGTGCTCTTTCAGTCTCTGATGAGAACGTATTGTTGCAGATAGTATTTTTGAATCAGTTCTCGTGCTTTTGTTCAGGACAACGACGTCACATAGCGTAAGTTTGTTTTAATATTTATTTTATGACAGACATTTTCTTAAGCGTTCTACGATGAAGTACTACTGTTTAAGTTTGAAAAGTAACGAGCAACTTAGACTTAAAATTGCAAATAGTGTTACTTATAGGGTCTTTTTATTTTTTCGGACCAGTTTTACTTTTATAATAGATAATGGATATTTTTAACTCTTTCAAGTGGTAAAAGTTTACTTATTCAGTATCTGCTGCCGTTGACTTTGTAAAGTACAGACACATAATATTAAGGAAATGAAAGCATAAAGAAGTTATTATTATTAGCTACGAAAAAAGTATTTATATTAGGTATGTACTTGCTTTTGCATCTTTAAAGTGTTTATTTTATTTTACCAGTGTGTCCTGAAAGTAATAATTAGTATTTTAAGCCGTGTTATTTCTTTAATCACGGGTAATTCACAAGTTTTTTCAGGTATTTATATTATTATTTGTCAATTATGTTTGTGTTACCTTGACTCGTGTAACAAATTTCCACTTTCTATCGTCTTATTATTTATTAGTCATATTTTTTTTAGTTAGTGTCATAGCGTGTGTATTCACAGATTTCACATGTTTCGATGACACCAAAAATACTACGTTATACCTTATCTTATTTTGAGGCGATTATAGTTAGCGGTTAAATATATTATTTAACTCTAATTTATGTATTCATAGAGTTTTAGTACTTTTTATTATTATTATTTAAGTACGAGAAATATTTAAGTTATTATTAGAAGGAATATTAAAATACTTCACATTTGTCTCTACGAAATACTTTCTTATAATTCCTTCGTGGCTACTTAAGTTCGTTTTTACTAAGAAAAGTTTTTCAAAAGCTTTCATTTTTTTCCTTTTCCGCGACGGGACCATCGCTGCATCTCATAAATTTACAATTAGGAGCTTCAGTGACTTATTTTTTATTTATATTTCCATTTTTGTAATTTCGTCGTCAACCCATTATTGTCCCACTGCTGGGCACGGCTGGCCATAGTCCACCGCGCTGGCCAAGTGCGAATTGGTCTACTTCACACACCTCCGAGTTTTTTTTAAGGACTCTCGGGTGTGTAGGTTTCCTCACGATGTTTTCCTTCACCGAAAAGCAGTGATAATTAATGTATAATACGCACATAAATCAGTGGTGCGTGCCTGGGTTTGAACCTCGGACCTCCCGATTGAGAGGGCAAGTTTTAACCATTAGGCTATCACTGCTGCATTTTGTAATTTACTATTCTATAAAATATTAGTTTTTAAAGTTAGTTTTTCAAGTTCAATATAAATAAGTAGTTCAATAGTAATAGTGGATAATTGTTCTTTCGTTACTTTAGTTAGTTAAGGTATATTAAAAAAATGAGTTTATTATACCATTACACCAACCTTTTGAGTTCTACTGCTGGGTATAGGTCTATTCTAACGGAGGTTTATGCTAATTTAATCATCTTTAATGTCAAGAATTCTCATGTATGTATATTTCTCATGCAGGTAGAGTACCTAAGTAGATAGGTAATTTCAAGGCTCTGAAATTCGAAAGGTTGGAACTACTACTGGGCTACCGTATCGTACCTGCAAGGGTAGAAACATATATTGCCACGGCAGAATCTGGAGAAAGGCATCCTTGCAAATGGTCCAGGGCCCCCACAAACCGGGGCCTCGCACAGGTGTCAAAATATAGGCTAATTAAAAATAGGTCATTTTTAATTTCTGTTGGATGGCCGTAAAAACAACTTGCTTTCACAATAAATTATAAATTGCAAAACGACTGAAAAATATTGTTCATTTTATTTAAAAAAAATGAGGTAGAGCTCTTGCACCATTACTCGCCGGAGTCCTCCGAGGCTGTAATTCAGGCCATGTATATAAGTAGGTACAAATAAAACTTAAAATATATTATAAGAACACATTTTCGTTTTATCCAAGTGGTATTATGATAAAAATTAGATCAAGCGGTATGTAAATGAAGCGCAAGAGTGAAATGCTAATTTCCGTGGGAGAGCTCGTCAAACTTTTTAATCTCATGTGACGTCACCCCCTCCCCGCGCCACCCGCCGTTGTCAGAGGGATGATTGAAAGCATCTCATTTGTATTTTTATTACTTTTTAATTTTTCCCATTTTCCCAAGTGGTTTGGATTGAGTAACTTGTTTTTTCGCGCTTCAAGATCATTTGTTATGAGACGCGAATGTGCTAGAGAATTAAGCAAATGTTCATTGGAGAGCAAGTTTTATACATCTTTGTTCTTCTTTATAATAATAAATATTTGTTTGTGTGTCCTCTATCGAATCGTAAACTACTTATTTGATCATGTGATGATCTTTAGCAAAGTTATTCATGAGCTTGAAGGTTTCTGGTGATTTTTTTTGGGATGACGTAGCAACGCGCGCAGGATACAGCTAGTAATATTATAAATGAGAATGTATGTATGTTTATTACTCTTTTACATAAAAAATAAAGGTCGGATTTCATCGAAAGGCGGATATTTTATGACCTGGACTAACAGATGGGATAGTTACTCATTATTGTTGTAGACGAGCATATATTGGAGCAGTGATAGCCTAATGGTTAAAACTTGCCCTCTCGATCGGGAGGTCCGAGGTTCAAACCCAGGCACGCACCACTGATTTATGTGCGTATTATACTTTAATTATCACTGCTTTTCGGTGAAGGAAAACATCGTGAGGAAACCTACACACCCGAGAGTTCTTTAAAAAAAAAAAGTTCTCGGAGGTGTGTGAAGTCCACCAATTCGCACTTGGCCAGCGCGGTGGACTATGGCCTAAGTTCTCTCATTCCGAGAGAAGACCCGTGCCCAGCAGTGGGACAGTAATGGGTTGACGACGTTGTAGACGTGGTCGAAGCGGGCGAAAACACGGGTCAAATGGGTCAAAATCAAATGGGATGTAATATATGGTGAGGTAGAGTGAAATAATGTTTATTGTTTGATGACTGTTTTGATGAATGTAGGGCTAGAATCTGGCCAGACTAAAACATGAATTTCAATTATTTATATAATTTTGGGTATTTATGTACTCACCTCGAGTATTCCACTCACGAAAGCAAAATTTTATAACTAATGATGGTAGAAGTCTATAGGTAAATTTTTTAAATTTATTTTCTCCCTTAAAAAAACAGTAACGCTTACACTAATGTCTGCCAAACTGTGCAACATTACTGTGCAACATAACTGTGCAACATGTTTACCGGCATTTGATGGATATTAGAGTCTAGAGCTGATTATAAATCTGCAATGCCGGCAGCTGCCACTGTTCTATAATATGGAAATAGCAAATGAGCATGCAGTCCACCAGACGGTAAGTGGACTTGCTATCAAGCGAACTGCTTACTCCTGTAACTTACAACTCCTGTTATATAATCAAACATAGATGTACCGCATATTATCAATTTACCTGTTAATAGCGTCACAAAAAACCCGATAATCCTATTTGCCCTCTCGAATCACATATTAATGAATGCACCCCGGCGTCCCCTTCGAGTGCATGTCTCCCCCGCGTATCTACATATTGTAAGCCATAGATCAAGGTTGATAGAAATGGCATCGCGTTTCTTTTTTTAATTAGGTTTCATACCCGTAAGTCAGTTATTTTATAATTCTTATAGAATTCGAAAATTGCATATATGATCCAAGATGATTACTAAAATTCATAAACAAATTATCTATATCTATAGAATATTTTTATTGTTACTTGTTCCATGTAGCCAATCTCATTCTTCTTGTCATTGTTGAATGAAATATAGAAGATGATACTTAGCTAACTTCTTTAAATGTGGTAGGACACCTTTTATTCTACTTTATTTTTGTGACGGGGAGGAAACCTTTAAAATGTACACCGAAGCCTTGGGAGACACTCCGGGATATGTGGGATTTTACCCACTAAAATCTCCTCGGTGGCCTTCCTCAGGGCTTGTGGGGGACCCTGGGTTCTCCAATCTTTATTTCAAAGTTCTAAAACTAACCAGGCTATTCTCGCAGGTTTGTCCGCTTCCGCTATGCCTTCTACGGTGCAGTACCAATATCATGTGTGTTAATGTACGTCATAAATTATATGGAAACAAATTTAAGCGAAATTCAACCGGTAGTTTTGGTGTGAAAGAGTACCTATTATACATTCACATCCTCACATATTTGCGTATTTGTAATATTATAATTAACTTAACTAATAAGATGTTAAGTGCTGCTTGTCTTCTCCTACGACATTCGCGGGTCTCTACTCGTGGATGTCGTACCATAGATTTTAAGAACTCTCGGGTGTGTAGGTTTCCTCACGATGTTTTCCCTCACCGAATATTTTCTAATACGCACGTAATTTTAGAAAAATCAGTGGTGCCTGGGTTTGAACCTCGGACCTCCCGATCGAGAGGTCGAGTTTCTACCATTAGGCTATCACTGCTCTTTCAAGAACAATACCACACGGCACTAATAATAACATCGGAAATGTTCCTCACTAACTAAATTGTAACACGAAGCCATTTCTACTGATTATTCATTCAAACTTTTGGCCAAAATAATAGATGACAAGCTGACGGTTTTTCTGCTTCCGTTAAAACTTAATAAGGTGCTATTGGAAATAATGGGTGCATTTTTGTGTCTCTGAATAAATATTTTATAATATTGAATTTGTTCTGCAAAATTATAAGTATTGTAGATATAACAAGAAATCTACTACTTTTCACATAGTTTCTCTACCATTCTCACCTAGTAAGTACGTTCAGTAAGTTTTAGTAAAAAGAGATATGATGGTCCTTCCTTATCAAAATACTTCACCTGAAACTCTTTTCAAAATTCTTGCGAAACGTAGACCTTTTGCAGAATGTTTTTCAATCTTTTTTAGAGTTCAAATACAGTTACCAAGATTCGTAACTGCTTCTGAAAATATTGGTACGTCACGCATAAGTGTATAAGTCTCTCCTTTGCTTCACCTTCAAACCAAAAAACAGCAACGCTTGTCATCAATCTATTTTTGTCCCACTGCTGGGCATGGATCTTCTCCCAGAATGAGAGAGTTATAGGCCATAGTCCACCGCGCTGGCCAAGTGCGAATTGGTGGACGCGACGTTTAGTGTCAAATCGTGTGGCGTTGGTGGTCTGTAGTCGAACAACGAAGCATTTTTCCAAAGTTCCAACCTTTTAACTAACTGCTATTCTGATACAATTGTTTTGTGTTTTTTTTATCTGACTGAAGTAGCAAACGAGCATGCAGTCCACCTAATGATAAGTGGTCACTGCCGCCCATGGACATCTGTAATCAACTACATACAGAACATGGGTTCTATTTGAAGTCAATCACAGATGCGTTGCTATTCCCGAGGACTGTGATGGTCGCCTCATGTGAACGTGTGCCGTTATTATTGTATTTCTAATCACTATATTAACTAAACCCCGCGAAAGAAAGAAGGTATCATATTACAATTATTGTCACCACACGATATAGATGTATCCAATATAAAGAGATAAGCATTTCATTATGAGTGACATTATCATAACATCATATTTCAACCCTAATATTAAGTCTAGCATATCTTTGCGTTTTGCACATGCATGGATTTATTTAATAATCGAGGGGATAAAATATTCAATTTCGATAAAGTCATTATGTAATAAAATCTAATTATTTAATAGGAAAGTTAATAATACAGTTATGTTTAAATATTTTTTCACTTCTTTGTTTTTGTGCTATTACAGTCTTGCTAGTGATTAATATATTATGTATAATTGAATTGCTCCGTAAAAATATTATACGGAGCATTTGGTAACTACGTAAACTGTGTTAGTATCACAGGTACATATATTATAAAAAAAACTGATTCACTGATTAGTATAAGACATGCCGATATAGGTCGATACATGTCGAATATTATATTCTGATTTGAATGATCTCCATATCGGTCTGAAACACGTAAAAGGTTTCATATTCGGCCAGAGCTTATGTAAATAATAACCTTGGTTTTGAGCTCTAGGTTTGGGTTTTTGTATACTTCGTTTTGTATTTAACGCACCTTTTACGTATCTTATAAATACAGGGGTTTAAGAGTAAAAAAAACGGTATATAAGTCAGTATATTTTTGTCGTAAGTATGAATGTTTAATTGATTGCATTTGCTTTTTTAAAAGCGGATGATTCTCCGTATAAAAGGAATTTAAGGTGCGATAATCTCAAATACTTATTAGTGTTTGATTTTTTTCATTTAACACAACTTTAAATACTATACTTATGAACTTCTTTTTACTTAAATGAATTTGATTTGACAAATACTTTAATAAAATTCGCATTTTTTACTAAAAATATAAAAAAGATAACGAGGCAGTGGCAGCTTGGCATTTGTCGCCCACAAATTATGGCGTAACGAATGGTCGGCTTGCTGCAGTTCGACACAAATTACCACCTTGGTGACATTTGCGGGGAATACGTCCCCTTGTAAGCTCGTCGTGAAAAGTACAGATAGTAAAAATAAAATAAACTTTGTTTTTTTTTCTTACGTAGACAAATGTTTTTTCTTAGTAGGTACACTACAGTAAATTTGTACAAAGTGTCCGAATTGGTCACGTTATAAAACGACTACACCAGTTATAGCTATCTCTTTTAAAAAGAAATAACAAAAAAAGGAAAGCTCGGAACATACGGAAAATAGGGAAATTTGTCTAGTTCAATCCAGATTTGACTCAGTTTTCCTTTCAGACCTGGATAAAGATTTTTTGGCACACGTATTTATCATGAATGATTTATGCATTAGTCATGTTGTATTAAGTAAAAGTCATTCAGGAAACAACTTGAATGGCGCGGCTTAGTAAGAAACTATGGAGGTCATTAAATAGGTAATTAAACTAATAGCCTAGGTCATACATACCTGTAGATATTTTTAACGTATTTACATGTTTTTAGAATAATATCATCGCGACAATAATACATTTTATAACGGGTATTATCGATACTTTAAATGTCACCAACGGAATGATCCGCTTTTTATTACTTTTCTCTCCAATTATACTGGCCAGTGCTACCCCATTCGGATAACTCGAGGTTATGTATTAATATCGGTAGAGGCACCCCTCACCCTACTGACGTGTGCTCCAACCACTAATTTGTCGATAAATTCCACTCTCAACCTTTACAACGTGTAATTATGACCGGCGGAAGTGTCAAATTCTAGTGCCCATGTAATATGAAACAAGTATTTTTAAAATTATTACAACAATTTCCGACTGCTTAAAAACAAATCATTTGTTTTTAAATTTTGAATAACATAAATTGTAATATATTTTGTAAGGATCTACTAAATAGCTTTTATTTGCTACACATATTGTTATCCCTTCCCTTTTATGTCTGATCATATGCGCCGTATTTAAAAACGATTATAGCTTACGTAATTCTGAGTCACAAAGTCTGTAACGTATAAGTTTATTCAAATAACATGTTAAGACGTTTGGGTTGTAGCATGTGCCAAAGACATGAGGATGCGACAAATATCAGTCCAGCCCTCAGTCGGGTAATAAGAATATACATATCAATTTTGGGTCTGGGTGTTCTTAGTTTTTGATGTTAGGTGTGTGATTTTTGCAATCCTTATACAGGGAAATGTGGGAATGTTACTATAGCCCTGAAGCCCTGGATGTGTTATTTAATCTATTATTTTTTGAAAACGTTGAATTTCATTAATTTTAATAAGTTCATGTTGTTTTTGTTTGTCTCTAAGACTGACTATCAGATAAGGCTAAACGCGATGCTGACTACTTTAAGTTACATTTTTGATTTTTCTTCGTATGTAGATTAAGACAACAGACGGCCTGAAAACAACAACAACAGACTTTACCTGAAGCATAGAATGACAATTAATAATAATCAAATTAAAATAAGCCATTTCAAATTTAAATTTTACTTAAAGTAACAAAACTCAAAAGACGGGAGAGAGGCTACCTAATTAATACCGGTCCGGCCCGTCGCCTCGGATCCGTT
Organism: Spicauda simplicius; assembly: GCA_949699795.1. NCBI lineage: Eukaryota > Metazoa > Arthropoda > Insecta > Lepidoptera > Hesperiidae > Spicauda > Spicauda simplicius. Next base: position 6,195,324 of record OX453069.1, read on the forward strand.
TCGTTATTGCTTATTGTCTTTCGAACGGATTCTTGCTAATTTGCCCTTGTTGTAAACCAAGTGGTTTTAATTGGGGATTTCTTATGAGTAAATGAATGATTGTGATTTGATGTCGTCTATTTTGTTCCCTCTTTTTGTTAAAAAACAATTACTTAATAAATAATGGATTTTATACTGTTAAATTTTTGATATTTTGTTGAGTTTGTAAACGGTTAACTCTCCAAGATCCACCATTTTATTTCCACTGTAAAAATATCATTTAGTGTAATTAATAAATTGTGATACATTGTTTATTATTTATTTAATTTATTAAGTAAGAAGTAAGACTGCTAACCTATTACCCATTTGTTATTGAAGTATAAAATTATTTATCTAGCGAAGTGTTACATATGTATAGTAATAAAAACACATATCATTTGTCTCGTACTAACATTCATTTAACGTTCATAATTGTTTTTGATTCTAGGTAATTTGCCATTTCTTGTAAAGAAATGTGGATATAGCATTAAATACATCCTTGACATACCAGTCATCAATTTGTAGTAAAAATTAAAAGTTTGTTCTGGAATCGATAATTTACAGGACGTTCCGTGGGACTTCCACCGATTAATTAATCCTGAAGCGCAGTTCCAAATTAACGTTGTCTACTTGGCAGAATTCGTGTAATTACCGCCTAATTGTATTTCAAACAGATTCTTGCTAATTTTCCACTTGGTATGATGTGAAAAGTATTTTTAAACATTTAAAATTGATTTATTAACGATTAAAAATTCAGGTATTACCTACATTTATATGGAGTTTATTACATTACTTTATATACCTTCTCGTCAATCCATTTTTGTCCTACTGCTGGGCACGGGTATTCTCTCAGAATGAGACAGCTATAGGCCATAGTCCACCGCGCTGGCCAAGTGAAAACTGGTGGACATCACACACCTCCGAGATTTTTTTTAAGAACTCTCGGGTGAGTAGGATTCCTCGCGATGTTTTGCTTCACCGAAAAGCAGTGATATTTCATTTCTAATACACACATAAATCAGTGGTGCATGCCTGGGTTCGAACCTCAGACCTCCCGATTGAGAGGGCAAGTTTCAACCATTATCCTATCACTGCTCTCCCACCACCTACATTTATAAATTACATTACATAATTATTACTTGTTCAATGAAAGTCTCAATATTTTAAATTCTAAGCGTTTATAAGTAAACAAATAACATTAAACAACATTTCAACTTTATTCTAACATCAAATCCCTTTGTTTCCTGACTCAAGACGTAACCGGATATGTCCCAATATAAAACAAACCCGCCATATTGTTTTGCGGATTAATGGCGACTCTTCCTGTCGTCTTAGGGAGGAAAGAATGGCGCTAATTAATCAAAAGTCTCCATCAACTGATTTCCATGGAGATTTTCCATTGAATTTCAGCGGACTGTACACTCTCCGACATGTATGATTCGGATAAAGTTGTTTTTTTATTGCTTAATCAATTTAACTGACATTATAGAGTGAAGGTTCGGTATAGTGCATTAGCTTCCACAAAGCTGATGTAGCTGCACCAGCTTGATAAATTTCCCATCAATATTAAATACGAATATAAAAAAGATAAGAGATGGATTCAACTTAAATAGCGAGAGAATACATTTTGCCAAGTAACCAAGAACGATCATATTCAAGGATATGTATAGTTCAGCAATATTTAATCTAAAATAACATATTTTCTATTTTTTCATTTTCTGGCCTTGCAGGCTAGGTCTGAATATCTTGGAAGTAAATCCAGTAAATAAACACACACACAATACTTTTTTATTTAATTTTTTACATTTTTAAGTAATGCTTTACATCTACTTCCGATTTATTTCTTCGAGAAATCATGCATGGCAGTGTCTACACCACTCTGTGTCACTCCGTCAGGAACGAACAAGTAAGGCCGGTGCATACACATCTTAACGGTACCGCCCGTGGAGTTTGGATGCTAATGGCTCTTTTGTAGTGCGACAATCATTCCGGATTGAATTTTTGTTTGCTCCCGCTTTCATTACACGTCTCCCTAACGGTTAGCCGTAATCCCGCTGAGATTACGTATATTTGCTCGGTTATTAGAACTGGCGTTTGATTTTTTCTGGAAGCTTTAAAGTTATATCAGCTGAAACCGCTTAAAACGGCTTTTAGACAGTTTAAAGTTTGTGATAAGGTTTAAACGTAAAAGTTTTATTGCTGTCTTTAATCTAAGGCTGTGTTTCAGAAGTAGGATTGGATGGCCAAAGTAAACGACACATTATGTAACAACACTGGTATATTTTCACGATTTTACACGTATACAATTTCAGAATACATTCGGACAGAGTAAAGTCTTACACTTGCGAATTATTAGAATGATCCATATTACGATAATACCTTTTATACTAAAAATGGCAGGCGTTAAGGAAACCGTCACAGAGACAAAAACATTACTATTAATCTATTACATTATATAAAATTAAATATATGCATTTATAATATTTATTTATATAACCATTTATATTTATTTATGATGTGACTTCTATTGATTTATGATATTTATAATAACATAGCACGATCAATTTAAATACAATCATTATATAGATTCTTATTGATGTTTATAAGTAATGTAGTCATGAGTTTAACAGTAGTGTCCCCAGGCAAGCTACTTGTTGGTTTGTAACAGCTGACTTCAGATAGTACTTCGATCGTCTCTGGGCGGAATTGGCAACTTCCTATTAGGCGTATGAGGCTAAGGACTCACAGAGCGTTTTTGTCCCGTGCCCGCCGCGGTGGTGGAACTGCGGTTTTATTATATCTGCATCCCACAGAAGCCGCGGGCCCGCAACCGCGGCGGCCGCGGGTGAAAATTGCTCCGTGAGTTCTTAGCGTTAATGATCGTTAGATATGCTGCATTTTCGTTTGCTGCTTTAATTTCTTATTAAAAGAAAAAGCAATCTTCCGACTTTTCACTAAATTTTGGTTACACATTTTTTCTTATTTCCCGCGTTATTACATTTTCTTGCAACAAACGTGAAATATACTTATCGTTATTTTCCATGTGCAAGAATACGCGAAGAAACATGAAGCTGTTAAGCACAAACTGTAAACACCTGTACGGCTCATAAATTTCGCATTTTCAAAGCAACCAGCGATATTGCCATGACGCCTGTTACCTCGGTTTTATTAATAAAAGCCGAGATTTATGCCCCAACTTTTTAATATTTATGGCCACGCAATAAATTTCTTGGCGACGAGTTTTCGGGAAAGGGGTTTATTATTTCCTTGTAGGGGAGGCGGGAATCAACAAGTGCATTGGGGTTTTGTCTAAGTTTAGTTGCCAAAAAATTCGTGATTGTTTTGTTTTTGATTAAGATTCTATGGATTCTTGATTGAATGTCTCGATTAACTTTAAAGAACTTAGAAAAAATCCACCGTTTGGGCGGCAATAATTTTAAAATATTATACATTTTTTTACATGTCTATGTCAGAATATGTAAGTGATTTTACAGTTACTATGACACACTTACCTATTAACATACAGTAATTGGTTCAGTTCGACCAGGGACCACCGACACACCTAACAATTCTTACTCTTCGGTTGTAGAGTGAGGATGTTGCCGGACATGCAGGTATGTGTACTAACTTAGTGCTTAGGAGTAACAAAGCATCTATAATTGGAATTAGGCAGAATCCTACATCTACATGTATGGCTTTGGCTACACAGGTTTATCATTTACCACTTATCATTTAGTTGTCTCCATGCCTGATTGATATTGAAATTTGTAACACAGAAGTACTAAACATAAACCTATCATTAAATTATATATCATCAAACTAGACCAGATATATATAGTACTTCAGATATATTTATAACCTGGTAACTTAAAAAGTAAATATTGTTACATTAATTCTACGTAATATTTAAAAATGAAATGAACAAATATTGGGTAGGAAATATTTATGTTGCGCAGAAACTACCGAACATAACGTACCTACTAAGCTAAATTTCTAAAACTAACATTAATTGTTCGTCGACTAATATCAATTGCCTGAAGGGAAGGACGTCCAATTTGCAGTAGCGACCCAGTTTTGTCAAGCATTTATCATCCATGCGGTCCCAGCCTAAGGCTAGGAATTACCTAAGACAGAGGTACTCAACCTTTTTATCATAGGGGCCACCAACATGTTTCAGTACATTAATCCCGGACCGCAAGCAGTGGCATAGCGTGGAGTTATGCCGCCCGAGGCGGAACAAAAGGCAACGCCACGAACCCTAGTTACCTACTCCAATTTGTCATCCAAAAAAAGGTCGCGTAATCTACTTACTCAAAATGTCGACCAAAAAAAGAGGTTTCCAAATCTAAGTATGCCTTTATCAAGGTCCGACTTGGTCCTACGTGTATCCTTAATTAAAATCTGCTGGGCCAATCATAAAGAATCCGGCGGGCCACATACGGCCCGCGGGCTGCAGGTTGAGTATAGCTGATCTAAGAGGTTCCATCACATTAATATCTCGACGTCTGCGAGTGACTTACAATCGTATTATTAGCCGGAGACAAAGGGGAGGGAAGATTTACCCGAGATATTTGAAGATGAGATTTGAAAGCATCCCGGATTGTCATCGGCTCTTTGTTTGAGGTTGGATTCGGACTCCCCGAATTAATATTACGAGTTTTCAGACGAAAATGAATAGATTGAAAATGTCCAGGTAATAGGAAACTGATCTTACTGTAGTCGACAGTGTTACTCGGTAAAGTAGGTATTAAAAGGAATTCAAATCTTATTATTACAAATCAAACCTTGATTAAACTAAGAAAATGAAATTCAAAGATGAGTCAGTGTTTCCGAGATAATGAAACAAGCTCAATATGCTATTGTATGCTCAAGACGTCAATTCTGTAATAGAGTAGTACACTGTAATAGAGGAGTACTACTCTATTACAGATCCCCCCTAGATCCACCAATTTGAGGAAAACTACGCCTCTTAAATCCGATATATCTAAATGTAAGAATTTTAACTCGTCCGCCACGTCTTAAAATTAAAAAAAATCAAGTAAACACTTAGACAATTGAAAATTCTGTTGTATTTGTTTCAAAATCGAACTATAAATGTTCTGAATTCAAAATTCAAATGATACATTCCAACGACACTCGTATGTCCCGATTGTTAATAGCGTCCCATCCGAAGTGCAATTAAGACGTCAAGAAGCAAGAGAGCGGGTTCCATTTCCGTTAATAACTCTGTAATGTGCGAGCCATCAAACTGAAGAGACTTCAGCTCGGAATTACTTGTACTCAAAATAATAATGGAGACGCGTCTATTGTTTCAAAGAGTATGGGTAGATATGTGACAAGATTTAATGGGCGCTTTAGCTCTTTCCCAACTTCGATTTTGATTCGGGTTATTGTCCCACTGCTGGGCACGGGTCTTCTCTAATGAGAGAGTTTTAGGCCATAGTCCACCGCGATGGCCAAGTGCGAATTGGTGGGCGATTTCACGATTTTGATTCACAAATGCTTTAATGTTAGAATTCTCAAAAACGTGTAAAAATTATAATACATTTAACACAGGTGCTGTCTCGTAAAATGGTCACGTAAAACTGTTATTTTTACGAGACCTGTGTTTTTTTTTATAAAATATTAGTAGGAAAGAAACAGTTTTACTTCGTAGTGGCCAGTTGCGTAGCTAGGCGTGGGCGTAGTGGGTCCTTGCCCACGGCCTCGCGGTTAATAAGCCCTCATGCTTAAAGGGGCCTCGCGAGGCCTCTTTGGAGGAGGAGTCGGAGGCATTTTCAAGGGCACCATCATATAGAATCATGCAAACGGGCCTCGCTGATAGGAGTTTGTCCACGTCTACTTGGTCTGCGCTACGCCGCTGGTAGTGGCCATTGGGAACCAATGGATATGTGTAATTAACCACAGGTAAGATTAGTCTTACTTATGGTTGGCGTCAGACGCGTTACTTTACTTCTAACGAATAAATTGGAATACTTCGTGATTGGGGTGCGTGTCAGAAGGTAAGCCAAAAACCACATTCATCCTCTGAAACGCAAAAGCTTAGAGGTTACACTAGAAATAGGTATACCTACTCAGCAGTCGATACTTATTCTACCTTCCACCTTTAAGCTTACCTTACATTCTACCTCTAAACTTATCTACGGTGAACTTTGAGCATATTTCCCATCTCAGTTTCATAAAAAACGCTTACAACTTTATCGTTTGCAATACTCGTCTAACAATGCACTTCCCTTTGATGTAGTCACTCACAATAATTATGGACATACATTCCCTAAGCCGTCTATTGTTCTACACGGGGACGTTATGCGAGGCTTAAATTCATTCCGATGAAATGTGTACAAAGAGCGAATTGGGGTTGCATCGCCAGTCAATACGAAACAAAGAAAGTTAGGGTACATTCATACTAACATATACTGTGAGTGTAAAAAGTATTCAAACAGTAACACTTTGCAAATGGCTATTTTCAACCGACTGCATCATGAGGAGGCTCATTATTTCGAGCGTATCTATGTTTGTTTTTATGTAAGTAAATTTCTTTGGCACGTGCTACAGTCCAAACGACTTGACAGATTGTAACGTAGGTACATATCTATGTATTACATATAATTCGGGCAGAGTAATACAGGGTGGGGCAACATAATTTCCTTATCGCAAAAAAATAAAAATCTAAAGATATCTGTTTATTTTATTTTTTGCGTTTGTTGAAAATATCTTAAAGTTTTATTTCAAATCATTTTGAACTATTACGGGCAAGTGAAGCCTTCCAATGTCAATACACTGAACGAACCGATTTCGCGTGTTTTGCATCACCCGCTCTAATATGTTGGTCGGTATGTTGGGCACTTCCTCGCCTATGTTGACATTCAGGTCATCAAGAGTGCTTAGACGGTTGTTAAAGATCTGGGAATTCAGATGACCCTACAAAAAGAAGTTGCACGGACCCGTTTTACAAAAAGTACCCAAACCAACCGACAATCGATTTTCGGTCTGGAACATGGGCCAAGGGCGCGAGATAAAATGGTTTCGGAAGGCGTGATGGGTTGTGACCCACCGTTGGAAAAGTAGGCCTCTACGGCATACGCGATTTCCTCACTATTCCATGACATCTTGTCTCTCCCCACCTTTTTAAGTTATCGTAGGAGTTAATTAAATAAAAACGCTTCCACTCATAACCCCACATTAGGAGGTCCTCCTCTGAACTACCCCCAGAAGACGAATAAATTCATTATTCCGACACCTGACCAGCAATCTAGCCCGGAACCCACTGCGTGCCAGACCGGTACGGTAACCAATCCGCCAGGCGGGTGGTCAAGTCCTGTCTCCCTGCATTAATTATGTTTTATACATTAGGATGAAAGAACATAAAAATCTACAGAAAAGTTGCTTAAAAGGACTTTCTTATTTTTCTATGGAAAAAGTTTTTGTTATAATAGAAACTCGGAATTTCGGGAAGAAGAGACAACACAATTATAAATAATAGTAACTCATCATTATTATTGAATCTGAGCTTAGAAGTTTGAGAAATAAATCTGGAAAAAATATTTCATTGTAAACTATTTGTAACAAAAATCACTAACTAAAAGGATAGGCTACCAATTTCTATCGACAAAATCGTAATTGAAACCAGTTAAACCGTACCCTATGGCACGTTTCAACTGATACGTACAATGATAAAGCTTTCACTATCATAGTAGGTACTCGTTCCGACACTGATTCCCGGCGAGTCCCGTGACAATAGCGGGAACCAGACAGAAAGGTATTGTTTTACCCGCAGGACGCGTGACAGACGGACGTTTTATTTTACGAATATATATAGAGTTGCACGAAGGTTCTTCAAGGTTCGATAATGTTGAAGTCACAGTAATAGCTATAGCTATAATATTTCAACCTTTTAACTGTGTCAAACAGCTGTTTTCTGTGATCCTAATATAAGTTTATCACGTGTATTCTCTCGTTAATCAATTATTGTCCCACTGCTGGGCACGGGTCTTCTCTCAGAATGAGAGAGTTTAGGTCATAGTCCACCCCATTGGCCAAGTGCGAATTGGTGTTTTTCTTCACCGAAATGCAGTGATAATTTATTTGTAATACCCACCTAATTTTAGAAAAATCAGTGGTGGGTTTGATCCTCGGACCTCCCGATAGAGATGGCAAATTTCAAACATTAGGCTATCACTGCTCCTTTATTGCTGTCACGTTTATTCAAAACTAGCAAATCTTACGCCATCAGGCTATACCCTGGCATAGTACATTGCAAATTATATGGGCAAAAAAGGTTTTTTAGTAATAGTGATAAATTCGTACTAAGGGAACTGGTTTAAATACTTACATCAGTGCATGAGACATTATCTTTATCTGATTTCATAAAACTTCCAATCAAATATTAGGAATAAATAAACGGATAAACATTTTGTGCGTTTATTAATTCCATTCAGATATTTTGATTTATTACCAAATACCATGCAAATTTATTAAGCTGTTTTTTCGTGATTGATAAAGATAATATCCAAACATACAAACATTCACATAAATAATATTAACACGATTACTAAGCTACGTAGCGTAGCATAACATTGATAATGTTATTGTTAGAAACAGCTTCAATAGTCTTAATGGACAAACAGATTCATTGTAGGTGTTGAGCGAATGTGACATAGCGATGTTGCAATTGGCTATCTGTTACCCAGGTTTACTGGTCTATGGATTAATCCGGTATTAACTGGTTATCATCATCCATCAATTATCAACGTGGCGTGATACCCAAAGAAGAGAAACGAACCGCATGCAGGGTAGGTAGATTAATGTACCATTAGTGCATGTCAACAGTTTCTCTCTACCAGCGCAGTTTTGCTGCGTTGGTAGAGAGAAACAATCTATATATTTAAATACGTGACGCAAAAACTTGTGAAGCATTTTTAAGTAATATGCCGCGGACGGATTAGTATGAAACTTTGCATGGTTATAGTGGACGTAGAGAAGGAGTGCAGAATGTTAATATATTTTCAAATAATGCTTAAAACATATGTAAAATCAACTAAAAACACATTACACACACTGCCTTGCATTTGTCACAAACACATATGTACTTAGTAAATGAAATAGAACATTCAATGTCTTACTATGAAAAGACACAAAGTCAAGAATGTCAGATGACATTTGATTTGAATTAGAGAAATATTCGTACTAATTTGGACAATATGAAGTTTAGTTTTTTAATTTAAATTACGGTCGAATTTCGGCCGATGCTACGGGTGACTAGTATATTAAAATACGTGACGCAAAAACTTGTGAAGCATTTTTAAGTAATATGCCGCGGACGGATTAGTATGAAACTTTGCATGGTTATAGTGGACGTAGAGAAGGAGTGCAGAATGTTAATATATTTTCAAATAATGCTTAAAGCATATGTAAAATCAACTAAAACACATTACACACACTACCGTGCATTTGTCACAAATAAATAAAAAACGAAATAGAACATTCAATGTCATATGAAAACACGAAATGTCAGCGTCTTTGTCAAAATACCCGCTATTACTTTTAAATACGGTTTAGCTAATTAAACCTCTTTTTATATTTAACGGGTGCGTTCAAAATTACTTGAAAGTTATTACATTTTATTTGAATTTGAGAAATATTTGTACTATTTTTGACAATATGAAGTTTAGTTTTATAATATAAATAACGGTCGAACATCGACCGATGTGACGGATGACTAGTTACCGTAAATCAGTAATAAGTCGAAGTAGGCAGAAAGGTTTACTATTTCAGAACTTTTTCCGTATTCTTAAAGGTCATTGGACTAAATTATGTTTAGAGTCAAGGTGGACTAAATTATGTTTAGATCGGGGGAGTTAGACACGGTTATCAACACCTTTACCAATTGTTGAATTGATGATAAGACACATGGTACATCTTCTCTTTCTCAATTTTTTCTAAATGACAGTAACAGCTGAAGTATTTTTATGTTCTATTTTAAAGGGTGGGGAAACATTCCCACTTATTCGAGTAGTCAAATGACTGTAATCTCATTTCGAACTGATTAGAGGTATCCATGGGATAACTATCAGAAGGTTAGCATGCTCATTTGAAATTTAAACTTTATAAATATAACGTTAAAAATCTGTTACATTTATACTACATTAAAAATGGATTACGACAAACATTGAAAAAAAATCTACATTATTTTCCAATCCTATTATATCAAGTATGAGCATTTTAGGCTGCATCAAAACGTCATATTACCGTTTCCCTGTAAGCCCAGCGACAATGGGGCGTCGGGAAACAGACTGGGCTATTGTTTATCCCGACGGGATACGGACGTGTCTTTCAACTGAAGCACGGTGTAATGATGTAGGCTGTGGAATAGGGACTTTTTATGTGATAGAAAAAACTGGCACGCAGACAGAACTGCCTTTGGATTAGATTTCTGTCTAATCAACGGTGGTCCTACCTTAAGCCTTTAAAATAGTGTTTGACTCTTGATTATATTTTATACGAGCATAAGTATTTGAATTTTTGGTGCACGTACCGGTTCTACCGGTGCGTTTATAAATATGTGCATTTGCATACGAGTTCTAAAATTACGTTTGATAATAATTATTAAGAATGTATTTTAGTCACTATTAAATACCTTTCTCGTTAACCCATTATTGTCTTCTCTCAGAATGAGGGAGTTTAGGACATAGTCCACCTCGCTGGCCAAGTGCGAATTGTGTGGACTTCACACACCTCAGCGAACTTATTTTTTTAAAGAACTATTATTATATAACATATTTTGTAACATATAGGATGTTACAAATATAATAATTTTCATGCTTTTGAGGAAACATAATAAACTCGGGTAAGGATTTTATCGTAGTTAGAATACTAAATGATAAAATAGAAGGTCTAAATAAATCATGCAATATATTAAAACATTAGAAGATCGAGTACGCTGGCAGGTGAGCCCCTAAGCACACACAAGACTCAATTTTGTTCTCCCGCTGTTTGCTCATTAGATTTGCCGGATTTGTCGTCTGCCTCTTGCTGTGATTAAAACCAGAATCTTGAATAGGGTGGGTATTGAATCGCATCTTTATAATAGGTACTTCGGTACTTCTACCGATAACGGTAGCTAGGATTCCTTAAGTCTAGCTAGGTCTAGGTCTACATATAATTAATAATTTAGTAATTTCATCATTATTAGTAATTTCATACTCCTCCGTCCCTATGTTAACATACTATATGTTAATACCTGAAGCAAAAACTTGTGATCCGTTATTAAGATACTTGCCGCTGACGGTGGAGTATGAAATTACGCACGGTGATAGTTGATGTAGAGGAAGATTACGCAATGCTAATATATTTTTTTAAATAACGCATAAAACATACATAAAATCACATTACGCACACTACCTTGACAAAAACACATACATAATAAACTTAATAAAACATTCAGCAAATGCAGCTTAGTTAATTAAAACTCTTTTTACCTTTAACGAGTGTGTTCAAAATAACTTGAAATTTATTACAATTTATTTGAATTTCAGAAATATTTGTGGTACTTTGGACAATATGCAATTTAGTTTTTAATTTTAATTACGGTCTAATTTCGACCGTTGCGACGGGTGACTAGTATTTATCAATTCATCAAACTATTTGAGCTGTAGTATGTGCCAGTGAAATGAACATACATACATACATCCAAACATGTGTACATATGCTTTAAAAACTTCATCCTCCTTCTGACGCAGTCTACTAAAAGTCTAACATAGTTCGCGTTATCAACAAAAAAAAGAATAAAATTATAAGACAGTATTAACTGATAGCCAGAAAAGACTGCATAGTTCCCTTTAATTCACTAGTTCTGTTTCACTATGATAAATTGTTTTACACTATGATAAAACAAAGTCACTTCTGCTGTCTATCCCTATGTATGCTTAGATCTTTAAATGCAGTTAAACTGCAGTTTAAATGCAGTCTTTTAATGCAGTTTTTGAAGTGAAACTTCTTTATCGGGGTTGGATTTAAATTTAGTGTAACATTTTTTCGTTTCGCGCCATCTTTTTCTGTTACGCGCCATCTTTTTTTTTCCGTTACGCGCCATCTTTTTTCTGTTACGCGCCATCTTTTTTTTCCGTTACGCGCCATCTTTTTCTTATCCCTACCACGCGTGATATTAGATAGATTATTATAGATTAGATTATTAGATAAAGTTTAATAAAAGCCCTTTATTAAACTTTATCTAATTTAACTTTATTTAACCAATTTCTGTAAAGTTGCATATAGTAAATTATTTTTTGAAAAATAACGTCATAAAGAAGTTTCACTTCTTACGAGTGTACGCTAGTACACGCACACATTTTTTTAATAGGTAGAGTGATTTAAGAGGAAGGTTTTTAAGTGTAATACATGTATGATATACCAAGTGCCAAGTTTCAATAAAACGGTGTATGAGGCGTTGCCTTCTATTTTTGAATTAAGCTCACTAATACCACTTTCCGTTATTTGCATATCGCTCGCTGGGAGTATCGCGTATCAAGTACAACCCTCCATTGATCGACTGATACAAGCAAATCCACTTATTCGGTAGCCGTGTATCGGTATCGTTTCCAAAATCGATTGGAATTTAAAATATTCTGAATTATAAGTAATATAGTTTTAGTGTATACATGTAACGGGGGGGGGGGGGGGGCGTATTTTATTCCCCTCGTCGTCGTCAAACGATTCTTCTATTTGAATTTTTTTATTTCTACACCTTCCTGGTTAGAATATTTGATGAAAAACTATAACGAATGTCCATGAATTATTTTAATTATCAACCTACATCTTATAACCCTGCTTGCAGGTTTCCTCTCAGAATGAGACTATTGATATTTCATTAGAATTTACGATGCTGTTGAAGAGCGGATACTAAGGTTTTTTCGTTATATTTTCCATAATTGCTTATGTAAGCGACAAAATATTTTAACACACAGATAAACTGAATAAAATTAAAAAAAAGAGAACTAGATGCATGCTTGGGGTATGAACTTTAGATCCCAATATAAACGACCGAAATCTTTATAAAATATTGAATATTATTTATAAGACCTACCTTTATTTTACAAACTGAGAAAGATATGTACAATAAAACTCCAAATATTTTGAGATGTTCCCATTTCCCGCAATATTTTATCATTCTGATGGCGGGGGCTTTCTTTTATGTTATTTTCTCGGAGCCTAATAAAAGCGTTATCGTATCGCCACACAATAGCAAACTGTCGTCTGCGCTCCGTCAATGCATAGAACACGGAGCTACAAAATATATTAGAGGTTTATAATTTTTTTAAAGACTTAAGTGGCAAACAATATGGAGTTCACCTGATGATAAGTGGTGATGCGTTACCACTCCCGAGAACTAGGATAGTGGCCTCATATGAAAGTAACCGTCGGTGAAAGGGTGTAGTTTCACCGAACGCAAGAACCGCATCACATTAGATTTTTTTTTATTACATAATTTAAATGTCTGCTGGCCCAGCATCGAACCAATACTTTTATATATCATTTAAAGGGATAGGTAGTATTTTTTTGTAAGTGACGCCAATTCTTAAAAAGTAAGATGCTTATAATGTAAGTTTCCTTACTTATAATCTTAGAGCTAGAGATATAAAAATGCCTTTTTATATCTCTAGCTCTAAGATTATATGGAATAATGGATACAATTAATGGAAATTTCAATGACCACACTTAAACAATTCATAATTTAAGAAACTAAATAATGTATAACATCTTAAAGACTTACAATTTAAGAAATGCCATGTCCATAGGCTTAGTGTCTCACAGATTTAGAACCGCTAGGCTCGGCTTCTTTGTGTCGAACGAACGCTACGAGCTACGTGCTACGGTGATACGCTACGACGTAGATATTGTTGCAACCGTAGCAGGCATACTAATGGTTACACTGAAATGTCTACGGCTCTACGCCATTACACTTTCTTTTTTTGAACTATTTTTACTTGGAGTTCTAAAGGTCTATTAGATTTTTTATAAAACGGACGATTGGATACGATAGAACGTATCGATGAAAATAAACTTATATTTAAGGGTTCTGTGCTGTACTTATTAAAGATAAGTACAAACTTACGCAGACTATCTGATAGTAAATATAACAAATCGATCATACACGTGCCATACTAAGGCCATAAATGTAACGAAATTAAAATAAATATATTGGCTTTAAGAGAGGTTTTATTACACCTTTAAAAGTAGAACAGTAGCGTGTAACATTTTTTATTAGGGTGACGTTTCATCTAATATATAAAATTCTCGTGTCACAGTTTTTGTTGCCATACTCCTCCGAAACGGCTTGACCGATTTTTACCAAATTTTATATGCTTATTCAGTAGGTCTGAGAATCGGCCAACGTCTATTTTTCATACCTGTTAAGGGTTGTCCACCCTTAACATTTTTTTTATTTTTCATATGACAAAACAAAGTTTGTCGGGACAGCTAGTTACACAAATAAAATGCTAAATAGTAATCAGCAGGCTTGTACGAAATTTGCAGCTAACATAATATCCTTACAAATGTACATTATCACTGAATGTAAACATATTAATGACTGGCTTCGTCGCGTACTAATTAATTAGAAGCTGTGATTAATTAATGTCTTCGACGACGCAAGGACACGTTAATCCGCGCAAACTCGTACAGAGGATGTAATTATGTGTTTGTTCAAAGATGTTAGCTTATAAATTTAACAGCGCTATTTATTCATCAAATTATACTATGCGGTGATTAAATAAGTAATCATCTTTATTGTATGTATATATTAATAATAAGTCTTTTTTTATTAGATTGAGATAGCAAATGAACATGCAGTTCACCTGATGGCAAGTGGTTACTGACGCCCATGGACATCTGTAAGCATATTGAAATATAGAACAGGGGTTCCATTTGAAGTCAATCACAGACGTGTTACTACTTCTGAGGACTCTGATGGTTGCCTCTCATCAAAGTGTGCAGGCTACCATACCTTTCTACCTAAATGATAGAACGCTGCACAATCTAGCGGAAGCCACCATCTATCTATTTCTGAATAGGTGTAGCGATGGTGCTTCCTTTCGTGTTGGTGGTGGCCATTTTGCCTCTTAAAATTATAAGCCTACTTGCGATTACAATAACTTTAGTATAATACATATGTAGACAGTTTCGTACTAACTGTTATTAGGTAGTTATAGGTAGAGTGGTGGTGTTTCCGGAGTCGAACTTAAAGAGTTTACAATTTCTTTAATATCAATAAATTGCTGCAATTATCGAATTACTTACTGTTGCCCCATTATCAAGCCGTTTGAGATATTTCTGTCTCTAGACACACATGAAGTTTATATAAAAAACTGCCTATATTTCTTACACCACAGATTATAGATAAAAAAAAAATGTCTTGTCTATACCACAGACGCATAATAACAGAAAGAATCTCAAATAAATCATTACATTCGTGATAATGATCAAGAACGGAACAGTCCGAGTATTAAGCGATGCGTTGGACCAGAAATCTGAATGTAGGCAATTTCCTAGCGAGATCCATTCCGCGATACGAATGAGTGAATGTAATGATGCTTGAATGAACGATTGCGTGTACTTTTTATTCTTTGGAAATGTTGTGTTTACGTAAGTGTCGAAGGATTGTAGGATTCATTGTTATTGCTGTAACTGTTTGTGTGAAATTGAATGGTTTATACCATAATATGCTTAATAGTTCAAATTTTCAATTTATTTGAAGGTAATATGATTCATTGTGGTTCTAAATTGGAGGCACAACGGTCTCATCTTAATACAGTAACACAGCAATAACAGCCTAATAACAGTAATGTTCTGTTTTGTACTTTGTTGCTTTGTTGCTAAAAGTTTTAGTAAGTGTAACGTACCGAGGCGTTCCAACTTAGTTCTCAGAGGTACTAACGTAACTAACTTGTGTTCAACCACAGGTAAGAATCTGATCTTATCTGGAGTCACTTACCATCAGGTGAAGTGCATGCTCGTTTATTTGGTAATCAATTATTAAAAAAATGTTACCTAAAAAGAAATAAATTACAAGTTTTATTTATTTATTTATAATAGGTTACTAACATACTAAACACTAATACATATAAATAATTAATCAAAGACTAAGATGTATAAATAAGTGGTAGTACAGTTATAAGTGATGACTGCAGTTTTTATTTTTTGAAGGTACCAATGTAGTTCGACCGGGAAAGTACCACCGCCACACGTAATTCTAATGTGAAGCATTTCATGCGTTTCAATAGAAGGGTGTGGTTGCCGGCATACTTTCACATGAGGTGACCATGATAGTCCTCCCAACCCATGTTATGTATGAAGTTAATTACATACGTCCATGGGCAGCAGTGACCACTTACTAGCAGGTGAACTGCATGCTCGTTTGCTACTTCAGTTAGATAAAAAAGTAACATCTCTATTTAACGCACATTATTTTAAGAAGTCAGTGTTGCATGTAAGGGTATCGATCCCCGATTCCAAGAGATTCGTCAGACATACAAACTTGCTACACAATCGGTGTAGCTGCAATCAAGCTATCTACAAGCATATTGTATAAAATTTAAGTTAACCCATGTACTTCGTTTAAGGCAAATGTTATCTTTCATATAAATACATAAAGAATAAAATACTTTCATAATCTTAGTTTATATATGTACAGTATGTTCACACTAAAACACAAAACCTTAATATGTAATACATTTTTTAAAATATAACGTTTGAAACATTTCAATTCACCGAAACATCCGTCGCTAAATATGTGAAAAAAAAATTAGCACTGATTGCAAAACCAATGCAGCTGCCGCGTCAACGATACATATAATACGTATACAGAATACGTAACAAGCATAAAAATGTTCGCTTGGAAATAAAATTGCAATCCGCGAATCCACCTAAAAGCTTTTTCATCTGTAATTAACACGCGCCACTCTATCGCTTTGAAAATGACGGATTGGTAAGATCGGTATTTCATTTGGTATCTTTTTTACGTTCACCCGGTTATCCGTATAGATCCGGATAGTATTGGTCATTAGTGTAGCGTGAATAAATTTACTTCGTTACCACTTATATAAGAATCTAAGAGTCAAATAGTATGTGATACCCGCATTTCTGCATTAATGCGGGCTTTGAGCGCGGCGACCGAATCAAGAAATTCCGTAACGAAAGGAAACCTAACACTCCCCACTCCGCCTATCATGTAGCGCGGCTGCGCTTTCGCTAAATATACGTATACAGTACGAAAGTACGATGCTCGCATGGATCGAGACGAGCTGCTCGGAAGTCGGACGAATATGTAAGCAGAAAGTATATGGTATCAAAGAAATAATCTTGAATTAATATCAAAGATAAAAAATACTGCATAAATATATAAAAAATAATAATTGCATAAGTTGACAAAAAATGCTATGCAATATCTTTACAGCGTCAGACCCCAAGTGCCGCACGTTTTTTTATAAGATTGAAGTAGTAAATAAGCATGCAGTCCATCTGATAGTAAATGGTTACAACCAGCCACTGACATCTGTATGCAACTTCGTGTAGAACTTGGTTATTACCTGAAGTCAATCACAGATGCGTTGCTACAGAGGTCTAAGATGGTCGCTTCATAAAAGTGTGCCGGTACCCTTCCACCAAAACACCAGAAATTATTTACGGTAGAAATAAGCGTGTCGTTGGTACCTCCCCGGTCGAACTACACTGGTTCTCCCTGTAAATTTGAGGAACAAGAAGGTGGTCGCAAAGTCTGAATATTCTGCTGCCCCATAAACGCTCTTTACGGGGTCGCAATTTGAGTTTCAATGTTTACACACAGGAATTATTAGTTTTGCCGGTATATGTGTAATACAAAAAAGCAGATTTTGTGGCCTCCAAAACGTGCCGCCCAGGGTCATGGCAATCTCAAAACTCCCACTCTATACTACTAGTACCTATAGGCTATATATTTGTGTATATTTAATGTACAAAAAATGTAATATCTCCTTATTTTTTCAAAGTCGGTAAAAAAAGTAGTTAGTCCATCGTTGGTGGTTGCTGGGAATTATCGATTCTACATAATTTTAGGTATAAAAGCAACACCTGAGCTGTAATGTTCTATTCTGCAACGTATAGAAGAATCAACACATATTCAAATTATGCAGTAGCACCGTTTGAGCTGTTGTGTTTTAGTTTAAAAGTAAATACTTCAGACTTCCGATAGAAGTATTTTCTTAAAGTAACTGGACCATATGTTTGCCGCTTCGCATTACCTGCAAAAAAGACACAAAAGAGACACCAAAGTATGAAAGAAACGCATCAACGTACCGGTAATGATTCTGCCGTCATTTGCCTTCAAACTTTACGCTCTACATAGGTACAGTCGTAGCTATAAATCATAGTCTGTCTCGCAAAGTACACTCAGTCGGATAATCGGGTACGTTTTAAAGCTGTCACCGGCTTAGCGCCTCCCCGTCCCCCCGTGCGTTTTGACGCGATTATCATACCCGGCCGTATCTGAGCGCAATATTGTTTGCGGTGTCAGAGATGTGAGATGGCTTGGATGCGCTAATATTGAAGACAGAAAAAATGAGGTTATATTGTTTTCAAAATTGACATTTAAGTATGGGAGAGCTAAGCTATAAACTGGTTTGATTTTAGGAGCTAGTTACAATGTAATTTTTTTTATTATTTATTTAAGAGAGACAAAGTAAATAAAATAAAATAAATAATGTCGTAACTTACACGTGTCATTTAATTTTTAGTTTTAATGGTATACTTTATTTTATAGTATTGTAAAGTAGCATAATGTAGTGTTCATTAATAGGCAATGGTCCTGCATCATACACTTATAATGTAGTAATAGTCGATTAGAACGTTGAAACTATGTATGCCTTTTAATATTTTATTTCAGTTTCTGGATTACTCCTAATAATAAGTCAAATCAAAGCTATTGATGATTTTGGTCTTCATAAGAGTAACAAACAATAGATTTACGTATAAAATGTATACCTATGGAACGTATGTGAAAGCAATTTATAAAGATTTAGTAGGTCAGTCAATAGGTACTTATTATTAAATGTTAGCGTAAATGTATTTCTATCAGTCAGCCAGCACATTTTTATAGCTTTATGCATTTCGAGTTACACTTTCTGTATATAATTAGTAGACAACTTGGTAGTTTGTCACCTAATTATATTACTCAAACATCAGGTACATTATATAAATTCGCCTTCTCCACTAAGCCGATCTGAGTTAGCATCGTTCGTAGCTCCGCGTTACTCTTTTACTACCCCGCTGCCGGCAAGGTTTTTGAATGTGCTTCCTTTGTGGCGGTTTTAATATGGAAATTAACGTTAGCTGCCGTGTGACGCACACCTCGACAATCGTATTATTCGACGGCAAAAATTCTATCCCTTTTGCCAACGTTTACCTCTTAACTAGCAGCCGAGCGTGGCTTTGCTTGCGGGTACGGAATTAATAAGGTTTGTACGGAGCGTTGAGGTATTCAGTTAGTAATGCTTATGGGTGTGTGAGACTAATATATTTTGACTTGACTGGAATTAAGGTCTATGGTATTAATCATTATCATTTCGAGAGATCCGTGGTAAGTGGAACAATATGTAGATGAATAAACTGTAGGCTTTTACTAAAATATAAAATTTTGTTTTTTTGATGCAAAACTAAAGTATAAAGCTTTAAAAATGTATCTAGAAAAGTTGAAAAGGTATTTAAATGAATTGTAAGGAAACATTATATAATAAATGCATTATGTATTATTTTTGTAGAAGACCTAAGTAGGTACCTATATAATTGTAATGTTTGAATTGCGGACGTATAATTGCATACACATTAAATTATGCTCTGAGATAATTAAACATCCTTGAATTATTAAATATTATACATAGTGAGAATAAAATAATACGTTCAAAATGTTTTTTCACTGTTAATAAATATTCACTTTTGCAGCGAATTTGTCGCTAAAAACCGGCGCTTCCGCTTTCCGCTAAGTATCTAATTGAATTTTTTATGTGTCCCGGTTGAGTGGTCACTTTTTGTACCGGGAATAAAATCCCGCGTAATTGAAACAGGCGGCTTTTGAATTCTTTTTAATATTTTGGCGCGGGAACAGATAATACAATATGAATTTATACGTATTCGAGTAGGTATATTTTTTATTACCAGTATTCTAGTGTAGGCATAGTATTTATTGTGCACTTTTTTTCTTAGGCATCAAAGAAGATCTGTATACTCTGAGGAGTGTATAGGAGTACATATACCTCATGTTTAATAGATTAGATTAATTATTACCTATGTTTTGACAGTAAATGCAAAAAATAATTCCATAAGTTTTCCGACCTTATAATTATATTAAGATTTACTATTATATTGGTCTTATGGATAACTATTATACTCAGAACTACAATTCAGACCAAAACTTAGAATCCAAATCTAAATCTCAATTATTATAAATTGTTTTCCGGACCATTATCTGGCCCCGGAATCCTCTGCATGTCAGTTACGTTTGGCAAATTTGCATACTTTTAAATCATTATTATAGATTATAAATTATGAGGTATTATCTTTATCGCAACGCCTAATACGTAAATCTCATATATTTAAAAAAATCATATTCGATATGAAAAAAAAAAAATTCGTCGCACCAACATATCTGCAAATGACTTAAATTTGTCCCCACAGCCATATTTGCCCATCGTCGCGAGCGTAAGATCCCCGCTTCACGCTCGTATCAACTGTTTGAATAGAGATACGCTACTCTGAATTTATTGTGAATAACCACCCTCCCCCACGCAAATCCGATGTATCGTTTTCACTCCAACTCGTTCAATGGTAATGTGACATTTAATTCCTATCACGTTCCTTATTAATATCTATAGATAGAGATGAGTCCTTTGTGGCAGATTCAATTGTCTCGGTGAGCCTGTGTTTGTTTAAATTGTCTGAGTGTATGTGATTTTAGAGTAATGTTTCGCGGACTTGATACATTTTAATCACGGATAGGCGTTTAGGCGTGTTTTTTTATACGCAATATTTCGACCTAGTTACGTCGATCGTGGACGGTGATGGTTACATATTAAATAGCATAAGGTGTTTTTTAACATATTTATAACGTTTTTGAACATAGTTATT
This sequence comes from Spicauda simplicius, assembly GCA_949699795.1. Classification (NCBI taxonomy): domain Eukaryota; kingdom Metazoa; phylum Arthropoda; class Insecta; order Lepidoptera; family Hesperiidae; genus Spicauda; species Spicauda simplicius. Next base: position 6,216,492 of record OX453069.1, read on the forward strand.
TTTTGTTACAAATGTTACCTAATGAGGTTGGCTAGTAGGATCAGTGGTAAAATTAAGATCATAATCCTTATTGAAAGAATTTCTTATAACTTTACTTGCCACGAAACATATGCAATAAGCGTTAATCGCTCTGCGTGCCGCTTCTCTGCTTGCTCGCGTCAATGCAGAGCGGTGGAAATAAATGTATGACACGGATCTTATAAAGTCAGTGGCTAAAACATGCTAAAATGCGTTCAACTGCAGCAGTTGGATGTTTTGTACTCCTCGGGGAAAAGCTATCAACAGTTATCAAATAAAACAATGATCGATCGATAAATAAAAGAGAAAAATTGTTGATTATAAGAACTTTTTTCTCTGTACATTTATTTGTAGATGTTTATTAAATGTTGTTCGATGTATTAAGATTATGGTTGAATTAAAAATAGACGAGTAAAGTGGTATGATTTGGGATATTAAGGAAAAACTATGTTAATGTGTGCAAAATATAGACATTATTTTACTTTCTCACACAACACTAGAATAAGGATCAAGGTGTTTAAGCGTATACGTATATTGTAAGTACCTACATACATTTGTACATATAATGTTTATGTTTTTCTATTCTATTTCGTATCCAATTCGTATAATATTTGTATCGCGTTCATAACAAAAATATGAAAGCAATTCGACAGACGTCTAAAATTTTGAGGGGAATTTTCCTCCAAATAGAATCGTACGTGGAAACGCAAAAGGAATGGAAAACGCAATCCGTGGAGCTATTGGAATGCGGATGTATCTCGGCTTCATTCGAATATTGCCAATAAAACAGCGCTGAGCTGAAAAATCGATGTCGACAGACGAGCCTGGCTGAGAGACGCACATCACTAGATATAAACTCATATAGATATACGAAATCATGTAGAATAGAATTATATATAACTGTAAGAAAATATAAAATCGATGTGCATTTCTGTAATTCAATTTAATAATAACTGCACAAAGATGCACACTTCCATGGCATTTCTTTATCTATATGCTAATAGTTCCACTATATTTTTTTTTAATTTTGGATAGCTTTCGATTCGTTTGTCATGTAAGTAAATATATTAACGGGGTACCTAACATTGATTGGAATTATGTACTTTTTAAAGTATCTGGATATTGGTATGTAATTTCGGTGGACTATGGCCTAAACTCTCTCATTTCGAGAGAAGACTCGTGCCCGGCGATAATGGGTTGAAGAGAGAAACATAATTATTTATTCCTCTAAAAAATCGTCAAAATCGATAAATCGATAAACCTCATGCATATTTATTTTATATATAGATTTGTATATTTATTTTCTCGCAAATCTCTTTTTCAATACTCTTTACAATAAAATTGCAAATGGCAGTTATTTGGAAATTGTAGTTACATATATTTTTAATAGTAAGCTTTTAATTTTATTGAAAAGAACCTCTTTCAGTCGTATGTTTACAGAGAGCGAAACTGTACATATCCTATAGCTAGTAGGGCGCATACGTATAAACAGTTTACTCACAGACCATAAGCAAATATTTGATTTGTCTACGGCGGAACCTTTGCCCCTGCCAAGGGTGAACCATAATATTATTACAGTATGCGTCATACTTAATACCTCTGTAGACATTTATTACTTTTATTCACTTAACTAGTTGACCCGGCGAACTTCGTTCCGCCTAAAAGTCAAAAATCTAAAATTATCAGTGTTCCTCCACTATATTAGAAACCTTATTTTTGAATCACTCTATCTATCTATTAAAACGCTGCATTAAAATCCGTAGCGTAGTTTTAAAGAACTAATCATACACAGGGACAGACAGCGGGCAGCTACTTTGTTTTATACTATGTAATGATAATGTTCCGTGTTAGTGCTGCTAAATGCCACTTGTACCTTTCAATAAGAATATTCGGAGATTAGGGGTCAGTGTCTGTTATAACCACGAGGTTTGATCTCAACCTTGCTATTGGGGCGGATTGTCTCCCAGACTCACACTTAAATTTTGTATCTATCTATTTCTCTTTATTTTACTGTTGTTATGTTTGTATTAGAAATTACCTCAACAATTACCAATTGTTTTTGAAATATCTTAAAAAAACCTTATAGATATGTGAAGTCTAACAAGGTTAGGTCTAACACGCTGGCCGTGGACTACCCGGAGACCAGTAGAAAAATAATAAGTTTACGATGACTGCACTTTACTGAAGTTTATATGTTTTTAATGTTGTTAGGCAGAAATAATCAGGGGCCTTGAAGCCGTTAGCAAACTGAAGAGCTCTACCACCGAAAATATAGACTTATACTTATTTGTACCATACATATAAATAATAGGCTCTTGATTACAGCGGTTTTTTTTCCGAATATGGAAGTAGCTAAAGTGTGTGCAGTGCACCTGATGGTAAGTGGCCACTGCCATTCATGGACATCTGCAATTAACCTTAAATAAGATCAGAGTTTTGAAGGTGGTAGAATCAGTGTAGATCGACCGTGGAAGTACCACCGCCAGACCTATTTCAATCGTCAAGCATTTCTTGCGTTTCGATGGAAGGGTTCGATTGCCGGCACATTTTCAGATGAGTCGACCCTCATAGTCCTCGGGAGTAGCAACGCATCTGTGATGGACTTTAGATGGAACCTATGTTCTGTATGAAGTTGATTACGGACGTCCATGGGCGGCAGTGACCACTTACCTTTAGGTGGACTGCATGCTCGTTTGCTACTTCAGTTAGATAAAAAAAGAGTCTTACCTGAGGTATTGTACAGAGACCTTGCTTAACGTGCTACTGTCTCTCTTACCACACCTTTCATACAGAAACGCAACAGCGCTATACTGCTATTATTATCTAATCAAAAAGCGTTCTTGCACCTTCAAGTTAGGTGGGCTTTTTATAGGGCCGAATTATATCAAAGATTTATTATTTATTAGATTACTAGCTGTTGCCCGCGACTTCGTCCGCGTTTCCGTTGTTTTTCGTAAAAAAAGTAGCCTATGTCCTTCCTCACGGTTCAGTGGTTTTGATGTAACAAACAGATTAACTTTCGTATTTTAGTAGGGAAATATAATATGTCATATCTACAATACTGTTGAAAAATATCGCAATACGGAACCGCACAATATTATTGTTAATAGCTTTGCCCGCGACTCCGCCAGCGAGTAACTCCTTGTGTGTTATTGAGTTAATGTATTGGTAATATTGTTTAGATCACGTTCACATGAGGCTTAAGAACCTTTTTTATTTTTGTTTTCGAGGGGGAAACCTTCAAAAGATACCCGACGCCGTGGGAGCGACGCAGAGTTATGTGGAATTTTTACCGCACTAAAACCCCCCCGGTGGCCGTCTTCGGTGCTATAAAGAGGACTCGGGCTCCTCCCAGATGGGCGGATGGGCCCACCACCCAATCTAGTCTTTACGGCGGTATGCGACCACACATATCGCCACCTTCCCGGTATCGCCTGGCTGGACGGTTCAAGCTCCCACTCTAGCCGCCCGCAACCCCGGAAGCCCCTTTTAGTCGCCTCTTACGACAGGCAGGGATACCGTAGCCCTACTCCGATCCTGCCGAAGGCTTAAGTACTTATATAACGAAAATACTTCAATGCAAAGCTTCCGGGTAAACTATGTTGAATGTTGATCCATCCGGCACGTGAACGTAAAGATTTTTGGAACTACTGACCCGGGAAAGAGCGACGTACAACTGACCATGCGAGAAACAACTGACACCGAGATCTACTCCAGCAACACGAAAAGTCTGCCCTTGAGCCTTATTAATTGTCATTGCATAACACACCGATACTGGGAATTGCGTTCTTTTAAATTGGAATGGAAAATTATTAGGTACTAAGGGAATTCTGGAAATAAAGACGGTTTCTCCTGCACCGCAACCTGTTAAAATTTGAGCCTCGATAATATTTTGTTGCAACCGGGTTACTTTTAGCCGAGTTCCATTGCAAAGTTGTGGTGGTCTTAAATTTCGGAGCAGAATAATCGGAATGCCAATTTTTAAACAAATTTCATGAGAAGGAAGTCCGGGCATATTTAAAGAATTTAAAAATTCTATCGGGTAGTTAGTGGCGTCTTGTTCATCGACCATTCTATATATTGAACTATAAACTTTGCTTTCCCCTTGTATATTCGACAGTATTTTATTATTAATTTCAAATGCCTGGTCATTGCGAGGAGTTAAGATGGATCTTTCACATAGCCAAGAATTGTCCCTATTTAATATATTTGTTACGTCACCGTGACACTGTTCACTGTTCACTGTTCACTGTTCACTGTTCATTTTCGTTTTTCATTTTTCATTTTTCATTTTTCATTTTTCATTTTTCATTTTCTTTTTCATTTTCTTTTTCATTTTTCATTTTTCATTTTTCATTTTTCATTTTTCATTTTTCATTTTTCATTTTTCATTTTTCATTTTTCATTTTTCATTTTTCATTTTTCATTTTTCATTTTTCATTTTTCATTTTTCAATTTTCAATTTTCAATTTTCAATTTTCAATTTTCAATTTTCAATTTTCATTTTTCATTTTTCATTTTTCATTTTTCATTTTTCATTTTTCATTTTTCATTTTTCATTTTTCATTTTTCATTTTTCATTTTTCATTTTTCATTTTTCATTTTTCATTTTTCATTTTTCATTTTTCATTTTTCATTTTTCATTTTTCATTTTTCATTTTTCATTTTTCATTTTTCATTTTTCATTTTTCATTTTTCATTTTTCATTTTTCATTTTTCATTTTTCATTTTTCATTTTTCATTTTTCATTTTTCATTTTTCATTTTTCATTTTTCATTTTTCATTTTTCATTTTTCATTTTTCATTTTTCATTTTTCATTTTTCATTTTTCATTTTTCATTTTCATGTTCATTTTCGTACAGATAGATGACTGAGTTATAAACGTAAGAGTAGACAAATATAATCAGAAAGCTTTGAACTGCTAAGCTATCGGGAGTCAACCATAAAAGATGGACATATGCTGTCGTAGGATATTTTTTAGATAATTTTAAGGAAAATATTTCCCTCATACATGATTTCTGTGTAGCTTTAACCATTAAGGTTGCACACGCGACAGAAGCTTAAAAAAGTAACTTCTCCCGTTTTCCCAACATTTCCCTTTACTGCTCTGCTCCTATTGATTGTAGCGGGATGAAAAGTATACTATAACCAGCCCAGGAGTATAAAGAATAATCGTACCAAGTTTCGTTAAAATCCACTGAGTAGTTTTTGTTTCTATAACGGTTATACAGAAAGACAGACAGACAGACAGACAGACAGACAAAAATTTTACTGATTGCATTTTTGGCATCAGTATCGATCCCTAATCACGCCCTGATAGTTATTTTGGAAAAATATTTCATGTACAGAATTGACCTCTCTACAACTTTATTATAAGTATAGATTTCTTGTCAAAAATAAATTTCATTTCAGAATCATTTTCTTGACAATATTTAAGCTACTGTTCTTATGCAATGCAAATCTAAATTTCGTGCGAATTCTAGTTCTATCGGTACATCCAACACTTCAAGTAAATGGGACCACGTCTAATTCTAGACGTGAATAGATATCACTTCAGGAGGTCTGGCGGTGGATTGAGTGCTTTTCATTGTCTCAGAACGTCTTGGATTCGAAATATTCATTGTATGAGAATTTCTTGAAGACAAAGGGATGCAAGTGAAGTTAATTTTAGGGCGATTATTATGAGGAAATGAAAATAAAATTTAATTCTATACATAACTTTTCCTGATCAACTATCAATCAACTACCTAATAAGTGCAATCTGTTTACCAGTTTGTAACAATAAAATAAATCACAGAATTTCTAGTTGTACCCAGATAATCGATATTTTGACGAAGCTACACATATCATGTTAACTTTACTGTATAAAGATAATACTCGTATTCAACATTATTCCGTATAGATAAAATAGGATAAGAAAATGGTAACATATTTTTTAAAATTTATATTAATTTCCGTTTTTGTTTGTTACAGGATGAGTTCCGTTCAAGAGGAAAAACCATCAGAAGGAACACCTAAAACCCATGTTCGTGAGCTTCGAAACACCGAGCTGGTTTCTCGCTTGTTAGCCGCCACACCGCCGTATCTTTACAGCGCTTTACCACTTCAGCCACATGCATTTTTCTTCAGTGAAATGCTCCGGTCTTTCGTCAACGCTCGCCACGGCTGCAGACCCCCACATTACCACCGTCGCTTTAAGCGTCGATCGCACAAGTATTTTGCTGAGAACGAAAACGATTGGCGACGAGATTGGCCCAAACAAGAAGAAGAAAAAAAGGAACCGGAGGCCCGGCCAGAAGTGCCCCTAGAACTGACCGTGGATAAGCAGCCTCGGGTTTGCGATCCGTCTCCGAGGAGGATGTCGCCTAAAGCCGAGCCAACGAAGCCGGGAGGTAGTCCGGGACCGCCAGGCAGGCATTCAACGTTCGTTGATGTTGGCACGGAAGAGTTACCAAAACCATCGCCATGTGTAGGTCGGAATCCCGTTGAAGCTGTTGCACCTAACTTGATTCTGCCACCGCCTCCACCAATGTGGTATCCTCCTTTGTACAATCCTCAGTTCGGAGTCGATCCATTGAATTTCTTCATCGACCTTCGCGTGTCTGGCCACATTTACGACAGAAAGAGAGCTATGGCTGAGGGAATTGAAAATATGAATCAAGAAGCCAGGCCTGAGGAGTCACTTGACAAACGTTTGGGACGGGAGTTTGGCCAACGTCCGCGTCATTTGTCAGCATTTTCAGTTCCTGTACGAACTGGACAGACCACGGTAGAAGCGCCTAAAAAGTACTTTGATCACAGTGGGTCTAATCGAACGCTTGGTAAGATGAACGGCACTTCATACATCATGAGAAATTTGAAGCAAGTGTACGATAATTTGCACTCGTCGCAAAGTAATAAAGAAGATTCGAATGCAAACAAGAGCGAAGAAACTAAAGAAGAATCGTCGGATATTGATGATGATATCATAGACTAAATTTGTAAATACCACAATCAAATCACTTAAAGGGGATACATTCCTATCGCCACAGATAAGTTAATGCTTATAATTATCTGTGGAGTGTGAAGAAAATATCCCTTGTTTGACAACTGTATATGTTTTGGCTGTGTTGCTACTAGGTATGGGTCGTCGACGTATTTTTCGTCAACGAAACTAGACCGTCGAATATCGTCCGTCGACTAGTCGATAAACTAGTTGAATTCGTCGACTAGTCGAAACACGTTAACGTGTATCTACTAAGGTAATATCGTACTTTAATGTCACCATGTGGACTGTGGAGTTTTCATTTAGCCGTCTACGAATTCGACTAGTCCGTCGATGAACGGTAGAACATCGCCGTCGAAAGTGTCGAAACGTTGATTATATATGAACGGTAGATTTAACTACTCCGTTTTATTCAACGCCCATAGTTAATTCTTCGACGTGTTGAAAGTTAACGTGTCGTATAGACTATAGACTGTTCTACTTAGTACAAAGTCATAAACGTCTAGTTTACTTTAGTTTAAACGGTTCCTTTTGCGGTCTATCTCATGCGATTCCTATATAATTTGGTGATAAGTTGCAAACTTTTGGTTATTACTTACGCACGATTAATTTTAATAGAATCTTATTATAATTGTCAAAGTAATAAGTAATAACTGTTATTACTAAATATTCTAGTAAAATATAACAATTTCGTTACAAAACACATATTTCTTTTTTTATCTGATTGAAGTAGCAAACGAGCATGCAGTCCACCTGATGGTAAGTGGTCACTGCCTCCCATGGACATATGTAAGCAACTCCATATAGAACATGGGTTCAATCTGAAGTCAATCACAGATGCGTTTTTACTCCCAAGGACTATGATGGTCGCCTCATATAAAAGTGTGCCGGCAACCACACCCTTCTATCAAAACGCAAAGAAAATAATAATATGCTTCCAAAGTTCCAATAGAAATAGGTGTGGCGGGCGGTGGTACTTCCCCGGTCGAACTGCATTGGTTCTACCACCACAAAAGACCAAATTCTCTTAAATGTGCGTTGTCAAAAATATCAACGCTATGCATTTAGATTATTTAGAGATAAAGTTCAAAACATCTTAATTGCCACGCAACTTTCAACCTTATTGTAACGGACGACAAGCGAGTCGGTTGTCGTCCGTTAAAATAAAGTTGAAATTTGCTTGAAGCGACCGTCCATGATTACGCGACTATGGTTAATGGTAATATCGTACGTTGATGTCAACATGTGGACTGTGGAGTTTTTATTTAGCCGTCTACGAATTCGACTAGTCCGTCGAAGAATGGTAGACCGTCGAAACGTTGATTGTATATCAACCGTAGAATCAACTAGTCCGTTTTTTCAACGCCCATAGCTAGTTGCTACGCATACAAATGTTACCCTTAAAATAAGTCATTTTTATAAATGTATCGTATAAAATGCTTTGATGTTGTAAATATTTTAAAAATCAAATTACATAATATATGAAAAAGAAATCCTAAACTAATGCTTGAATATTTATACTTATTAGCTTTTACTTAAGTGTTAATACAGCTAGTATTTATGTAAATATAAACTCCAAATTTTCAAGTTTTTTTTCGAAATGTAAAAAAAGTTAGACAATGTTTTGGGCACCTAGTTCATATAGGATATATGCAAGAAAATAGAATCCATATTTTAATGCAGACATTGATTTAAGTCCGTAAATCATCGATAAACTGTTTAATTCAGCTTGATACATGTGTGTACGAGTACATGACTACAATACACAATACTTTCTTTATTGTACACCAAAACATAGGTAACCTACCAAACATACCAAAACATAGGTAAATATAGGTACCTACTTGGTTTTATATATGTAGAGCCCCCGAGACTATTGATGTGACGAATACCGATACGCATTCGCATGTTTTTAGATATTCGCAATTGCATTTGCATCTGCAAGACTTGTGCGCATGTTTTGCGAATATAGAGTTGCAGTACTTTGCAAAAAAGACCGACAAACTTAGGTTTACAAATTTAATTTGTAAACCAAATTCTCTAGCCACATATACCAAAAACGTTCAAATAATGACATTTGTCCCATCACTACCGGGACATACTCGGGTGAGGCGGGGAAGTAATTGTGGACATTATTGTTTATTTAAATCTAGTCATATGTACCTACTACTTAGAAACATTTGTCAAACCAGATGTACCTAATGTGTGCTCGCACTCGTAGGTATTATCGTTGTTTTGTAAATAATCTAGTCATTATAGACCTTTCCTTTTAGTTTAAAAAAATAGTGTGTAATTTAATTTATTAGGACATAGAATATTTTGTGAAGAAATTTTGGGTTTTAGCGACTTAAAAAGCATTTAGTTCATATTCCTAATAAAAAAGATATGTGTATTTACGTGTAGGTATATCTGTCTAGTCTCAAATTGCTTACAAATCGACATTTTTAAGTACCTTATAATGAAGATGACAAAATATTATTGTTTTTAAACGTAGTTAATTTTAAATATTTATCATCAATGTTATGAATAAGAATGGAAATTACCATCTAGATAAAATATTATATTAACGTGCTAATTAGATACCTACTTTTATTGTTCAATAAATTTTCAAAATCTGCAAACCTTGATTTTGTTTTTATCTACAGCCTTTTGCTATTAATATGCCAACTGAAACCAAAGACAACTGAATATAACATCAAATATATCAATTATCTTAGCATAAATATGTCGTACTGAGAACGTGGTAGCATGTAAGGCGGTGGGCAGAACCTATGTTTCCTAGGTACCAACGCAACACGTACGAGTATTTCTAGCGTGATGGAATTCTTTTAATACGCTAGAAGGGTATGGTAGCCGGCTCACTTTCATTGAGGCGACTACAAAGAGTAAAATAACATACATGGCGACCACCTCAGACCTCGAAAGTAGTAACGCATCAGTAATTAACTTTAGATAGCGTTCTAGTTTTACGTGAAGTTTATTACAGATGTCTATTTTATTACATATATCTGATGACTGATAGTAATGTAATGATGAAATGTAATGTTATATTTTTTTACATATAATAAAACTACTCAAGTAGGAATTCTATTGCTAGTCTACGGGTATACAAGTTTTCTGTTATTTTTTCTCACACTACGATCACTACATGACTACATCGGAAAACTAGAATTGGAATACAATCTCACCTGTGAAGATCCAGCAAAAAATTTGGCCAGTTTGATTTTTTGTATTTTTTTTTATATCAACTTATTTTTACGTGGAGACTAAAATTTATTAAAGAAAAAACAATGTTAAACAAATGGACCTGTTTTATTTTTTCGGAGATAAATAATTTTCGTCGTCCGCCGCTATTGAACTCCCACTTATCAAAGTTATAGATCTACTTGATTGAGGTACAACGTACAATCCATTATTGCCCACTGCTGGGCACGGGTTTTCTCTCAGAATGAGATATTATGCTTAGGCCATAGTTCACCGCGCGGGCCAAGTGTGAATTGGTGGACTTCCATTATTGCAATATTATTATTAAATTATACCTATTCTACTAAAATACAAACTAGATTGCTTTAAAATAATTTCACTGAAAAGGGGGAAAGATAATAAAATACATTATGTAAACTTATATTTATTTTTTCCTTCGTCTATTACCCATACACTTCACAAAATCACCAACAGATGACAGTGTAGTATTAAAATTCAGCAAATTAAAAATACTCTTTGAGCTTTTACCGAGTAGTTAACGGATGTCACTCTAGATGGCGTAATAGCATTGTTCAACTCCTCAACACAGTAGATGGCACTAATGAAAAAAATATATGAAAGTAAAATGTATAAATTTACAAATTTTACGTAATATCTTAAATCAAGTAATATTTAAATTAATATATAGATTGTGTAATAATGCGAAAAGAATTAAAGAATTTTATATAAAATAACAGATTACTATAGTTTTTATTTATCTGTGCTGGATTTTTTATGTTGGCAACAACAGTTACCACGCGATTCGTAAATTTGGATTTTGGTTCAATTTCTTTTCTGGAAGTTCTGTGTAGTTTTGTCGTTCGTGAATTATTTTATTGAATCACAATGTACGGACAGCAACCGATTTTAGTTTTGAGTGAGTACATGGCTTCGAAAACTTAGTATATAATTTAAGTGATGTTGTTTCTAAACGAATTAAACTTTCAGGCCAAAACACAAAACGTGACTCCGGCCGGAAGGTTCAATTGGAAAATATTAACGCTGGGAAGGTAAATCTTAATCTAAATACGAATTAAAATGGAAATTTACGCTATATTTTACATTTTAGGAGTGTTAAACAAGTCTTGTTGTGTTTATTTTAGACGATAGCGGACGTAATACGAACATGCCTCGGACCACAGGCTATGTTGAAAATGCTTATGGATCCTATGGGGGGCATAGTCATGACTAATGACGGGAATGCTATCCTCAGAGAGATCACCGTGCAGCACCCAGCCGCTAAATCCATGATCGAAATCGCCAGGACACAAGACGAAGAGGTTAGGACAGTCATAATTTGATTACCATATTCATTGTCTACATTTTTTATTATTTTAGGGATGTGTGACTAAAATCGTACTAAATGTAGTTATTTATAATAAGATAGAAATATCTTCTGTCTAATATATTTTTGTCTCGTTTAAAGTAGTGTAGAATTTTGAAGTACCTCAAATCCAAGTTCAAATATCTACACTTATCTTCTAAAAACAAGTGAGGTTTCTATTTTCGTAGATATTTTTTGTAAATTTAGAACTAAATTAACTCTCTTTAGCAGTAAAACCTAAAAGCACAAAACAAGTCCATAGACTGTGAGTCACCTTAAAATTTTATTTGAATCATGGGTGACAATGTGAAAATATGTAATAAATAAATTTTAATGTAACATTCTAGGTTGGTGATGGCACCACATCAGTAATAGTGCTGGCCGGTGAGATGTTGGCCGTCGCAGAGCCTTTCCTTGCACAGAACATCCACCCCACAGTCATCATCAGGGAATACCGCCAAGCCCTCGAGGATGCTGTCAAACTACTGCAAGAGAAAATTTCTATCCCAATTGATTTGAACGACAGGGATAAGCTGAAGGAAGTTGTAAGTTTAATTTGTTTATTTTCTTAATATTTCTTTGAAATATTGAATCAAATTGTGACCCGAGAGCCATCAGCCCTAACGCTTATAGCGAACTAGCTGCTCTGCATGTGTCTGTGTTAAGCATATAAGAAGTATCTATGACGGATCTTACAAAGCTTAAACTTCACTGAAAATTATAGCGAAAATTGACGAAGATTTCTTAAAGAAATCACAATAGAAGCAAAGTTTTGATGCTCTGATCTCCACTAAATATAAGCATTTTATTCGGTGGAAAGGTCTAATGGCTTAAAACAATGCTCCTTGCTCACTCAAAGGGGTCTTAAGAGAAATACATCATAACCACATTACTTTCCAGAAGAGTTGACTTGCGTCTTTAACATAGTTTCTTGTTTTGATTTATCAATTACTTTTTTCTTTGTAGATCCGCTCCTGTGTTGGTACTAAGTACATCGGTCGCTGGGCAGATCTTGCAGTGGATATTGCCCTGGATGCTGTCAACACAGTTACCATCAATGAAAATGGAAGAGTTGAAGTTGATATCAAGAAGTAAGTTAATCATATTTATTATTTGTCAAAGATTTTTGTACTATCAAAGATTTCTCAATTTCTCAACATTACCTTCCTTATGCAGTTGGGTAAAAAGTATTTAAAGAGTAGAACCAATATTAAAGTGTTGAACTTAGTTAAGAAATGCATTTAATCCTTGTCTGTTATAATTCTATCAATCAAAAACTAGAATTCTTCTAGGAGAAGCAGCACTTAATTAATATCAAGACAAAACACTTCTTGCTAATATAGAACATGGAATTGAGGTTAATAATATAAATAATATACAACTTTTCAGTTACGCTAAGATTGAGAAGATCCCTGGTGGTACAATTGAAGAGTCCAAGGTGTTGAATGGAGTTATGATCAACAAGGATGTCACCCATCCTAAGATGAGGAGATATATTGAAAACCCTCGCATCATCCTGTTGGACTGTCCCTTGGAATATAAGAAGGGAGAGAGCCAAACCAACATTGAGATTCTCGGAGAACAGGTGATTAGAAATATGTATTTATAATATGTAAATTAATATACAGTAATACCCCGAACTTACGCGATAGGTGGGACTGCCTGATAACCGCGTAAGTCGAATTCGCGTAAGTCGGGGTACAAGAAATTCGTAACACAAAATAAATGTAGCTGTCATACATAGTACATAGTCTTACTATTCCACACTCTTATTTAATACTGTAGGATAGTAAGGCTACGTAATCCATAATATAGAGATTGGGTGACGCAACTGGCACTCAATAAAAGACAAATTGAGGAGATTTGAAAACCGCGTAACTCCCGAGTTCGCGTAAGCCGGGGTTTTACTGTATTGTGACTTTCCAAATTTCTTGTTCTATAATAACTGGCAAGCTGAAGTCAATTCTAAACATAAGGAAGCATTTCAATTATTTGTGACAACTGGTTCATAAAAATATTACTTTCTTGGCATAGTGTTCAGTATGTAATATGTAGTTATAATATGCAATTTAGTAGAAAACACATTAGAAGTCAACTTCAAATTAATTGCAGGGATTTAGTTTTATAGAGGAAAAAAAGTGTCTGGATCAATTAATTATGATAAATTAGAATATCTTAATTTTATGATTAGTATGTGCCACATGGCATTGGTCTTGAGTAGAACTATTCCCATGACTAATAATAAGATCAATGCAGGAGACAGATATTACTTTCTGTCTAACATCAACATCTGCTGCAGTCTTCAATAAGCATACCAAATGTGGTGAAAACCTCTCTTTATTTCCTTCAGTAGCCCTTAAGAAAGACTGATGGGGGATAAATGGTACATATGTAGCTTCGGGCCTCAGTATGAGAAGTCACCTCAATCTTGCATACAAATTGTTGTGTTATATGTTACTAAGTCTCAATTCTTTAAACTTTTCACTAACACTTTATATTCAATCCAGGACTTCACAAAGCTACTGCAATTGGAAGAGGAGCATGTTCAACGCCAGTGTGAAGAAATTATTGCTCTAAAGCCAGATGTAGTGTTCACAGAGAAGGGAGTCTCTGACTTGGCGCAGCACTATCTTGTCAAGGCAGGCATTACCGCTATACGCAGGTGAGATGTTACACATGCTATGGTGATTTTAATTCCATGTATATTGGATAAACAGATCCATACAATATTTTGCAAAGGTGGTAGAACCCGTGTAGTTCGACCGGGGATGTACCACTGCCACACCTATTTCTAGCGTGAAGTACTTCTTGCGTTTCGATGGAAGGTTGTGGTTGCCGGCACAGTTTCACATGAGGCGACCATCATAGTCTTCGGGAGAAGCAACACATCTGATTGACTTCAGATGGAACCGATGTTCTGTATGAAGTTGATTACAGATGTCCATGGACGGCAGTGACCACTTACCATCAGGTGGACTGCATGCTCGTTTGCTATTTCAGTCAGATAAAAAAAAGAAATATTTTAGTAGAATGATGACCCATTTGATGGAGCGGTCAACAAAACTATCCTGACTCACTTGTTTTTGGGTGTGGACCAGCTAGATGCAGTGGCGTAGCATAGACGTGGGCAAAGTCGAATCAGCGAAGCCCTTTTTCTATCGTTCCCAAGGTCTATCCAATAAATGTAACCAAACATTTTTATTCAACATAGAGTTTTAAGAAAAAATTAATTTAATTTTATATATTACCAAAACTAACATTGGATTTTGAAAGAGCATACCCAAATACCTTCGACGTGGTATTTTCAGAAAGAAAGAAAAAAATATGAATGGCTATAGTACCTTTAAAAATGCTTGCACGAAAATGGTTTTTATGGGAATAATGGGTTAAAGAGGCCCTTTGAACTGCGAGGCCGTGGGCGAGAGCCCACTTTGCCCACGCTTAGCTACGCCACTGGCCAGATGGATATCTAAATGATGAATTTAGATTTCTTTTCTGGGTCTTGGTGTTTCGTCCCTGTAGTTCCGGGATCAGAATAGGGCTACGGTATCCTCCCTGCCTTGTTGTAAGAGGAGCTTCCGGGGTTGCAGGCGGCTAAAGTGGGAGCTCGAACCGTTCGGTCAGGCGATCTCGGGAAAGAAGGAGGTATGTGTGGTCGCATACTGTCGTAAAGACTAGACTGAGCGGTGGGCACAGCCGCACATCTGGGAGGAGCCCGATGGGGCAACGCGCTCAGAGGATTCCGGTTGCGGTCGTTTGGAGGTCCCGGGATCCTCTCTATAGATAGCGCCGAGGACGGCCACCGGGGGCGGGGGGGGGGGGGGGTTAGTGCGGTAAAAATCCCACATAACCCTGCATCGCTTCCACGGCGTCGGGTACCTTTTGAAGGTTTCCCCCTCGAAAACAAAAAAAGGGTCTTGGTGTTTGTATTGTTTATTTGCATCATTCCAAGTCCAATTATAGTTGACGGAACGACTCTCGAAGTGGTTCGCGAGTAGGTTATACCTCGGGCAGATTGTGCAATTAGGTAGGAACAACTTCGAGAGGGAAGTCGATAGAAGGATCCAGTTGAGCTGGGCAGCATTCGGAAAACTTCGTCACATCTTCTCGTCGCCTATACCGCAAAGTTTGAAGACCAAAGTCTTCGATCAGTGTGCTCTACCGGTCTTGACTTACGGAGCCCAGACGTGGACGCTTACAGTGGGACTGGTCCATAAGCTTAAAGTCGCTCAGCGAGCAATGGAGAGAGCTATGCTCGGTGTGTCCCTCAGGGATAAAATCCGGAACGAAGAAATTCGAATGAGGACCGAAGTCACCGACATAGCTCAAAAGGCCAGCAAGCTGAAGTGGCAATGGGCCGGTCACATCTGCCGTACAACCGACAATCGTTGGAGTAAGCGGTTATTAGAGTGGAGACCGCGTCTGGGTAAACGTAGCGTGGGACGCCCTCCTCTCGCTCCTCCCGCTCGTTGGCGCGACGATCTGCGCCGGGCGGCGGGAAGTACCTGGATGAGGATAGCCGAAGATCGGGCTCAGTGGCGCGCCATGGGGGAGGCCTATGTCCAGCAGTGGACTAAAACGGGCTGATGATGATGTGTTTTTTTTCCATTCTTTATGTGTTTACACTACATGGTGTAGATTGCACTATTATTAATTTATTATGCTACTAGTTGACTTGGTGAACTTCGTTCCGCGTAAAAGTCAAAAATCCAAAATTATCAGTGTTTCTGCACTATATTATACATGTATTATACATAAAAACCTTCCTCTTGAATTACTCTATCTATTAAAAAAACTAAATTAAAATCCATAGTGTATATTTACTTAAAGGTTTAAGCATACATAGGGACAGACAGCGAGAAGCGACTTTGTTTTATACTATGTAGTGATTAAATTCGTCTCATACTTCAAATAACCTATTTTTAAATAAATTATATCATAATTGTTGAATCATGATCTCTAGTATTTGTTTCTGTGGTGCTTTATTTGGTTTAATTTCCTTTTTATTACAATTTGAGGAAAAAAACAGTTCTCAATTCAATACATTGCTTTAAAGAGAAATAGTTAAATAAGTATCACTTTACCAGATTACGTAAAACCGACAACAACCGCGTGGCGCGCGCGTGCGGCGCCACCATCGTCAACCGCACGGAGGAGCTGAAGGAGGCCGACGTGGGCACCATGGCGGGCCGCTTCGAGGTCAAGAAGATCGGGGATGAGTACTTCACGTTCGTCACCGAGTGCAAGAATCCTAAGGTGAGGGTGGGAACTTAAACCGCTAACAACATAAACATAGTGGTAGAACCTATGTAGTTCGACCGGGGAAGTACCACCGCCACACCTATTTCTAGCGTGAAGCATTCATTGCGTTTCGATGGAAGGCTGTGGTTGGCGGCACACTTTCACATGAGGCGATCATCATAGTCCTCGGGAGTAGCAACGCATCTGTGATTGACTTCAGATAGAACCCATGTTCCATATGAAGTTGCTAACTGATGTCCATGGGCAGCAGTGACCATTTACCATCTGGTGGACTGCTTGCTCGTTTGATACCTCATTATTATAAAAAAAATATTAACGTAATCCCATACAGAGTATGAAAGACCGCCTTCGATATATTTCAAACCTCTTGAGTTTGACTAGCAGATAATGCTCATAGCATTAAGTCCACCTTTGTTAATTTATTATAAGGTACATAAACAATAATTAAATAAATGAAGATATTACTCAAATTTCTGAAATTTTATATAAATACTTGGAAGTACTTGTCTATCATCTGTGCTAGAAAAGTACATCCCTTTAATATAATCTCTGGCTCTTAGTAAGTACCCATAATACAAATATAATTTTATTTTCCACATAAATCTATCATTAAGTAAAGGAATCTGATTCTAGCTGTTTGTCTGTCTTTCTGGCCATCTGTCCCTTTGTCTGTCACCAGGCTATATAATAAACCGTGATAAATAGGCAATTAAAATCTTTACAGATTATTTTTGTTGCCGCTTTAAGAGGAAATACTAAAAACAGAATGAATTAAAAATGAAGGTGGGCTCCCATACTAGCTGACCCGGCAATCTTTGTTTTGCCTAAAAAAATAAAAAATAAAATAAAAAAAAAGCGTGGGGTGCATGGTGTCAATGGTTATAGATATTTTATTGACAGATATGAGTAGAGTGATTATCATTTCGATAATATCTTAAAAAGCACCCCACGCTTTTTTTTTAATAAAATATTTTTTTTTTATTCACACTATTATTAATTTATATTCATTGAAATTTTTAACACTATTTTCTTAATTTAAATTCATTTAAATTTATTTTCTATTTTTTAGTTCGGTTTTCTATAAAAAGCGTGTTTTTTAGTTTTTTAAACTATTATTTATTTTCTACTTTTTAGTCAAATTAAATTAAAAAATGGAATAATTTTATCAAATTAGTGTATTATCATTGGTCCTCAATAAATATACAAAGTTTGAACGAAATCTGGCCGTTTAAAATGGGTCAAAATCGCGCCCAAAGAAGTCGGTTACAAACAAACATACAGGTGAAGCTAATAAAAAGCTAATGGTGGACAACCTTTATTACTAAGGGGCATGAAAAATAGATGTTGGTCGATTCTCAGACCTACTCAATATGCTCACAAAATTTCATCAGAAATGGTCAAGCAGTTTCGGAGGAGACGGGAACAAACATTGTGACACGAGAATTTTATATGTATTACTTTGCCGAATTTTTAATAATATGTGTATTTTTCGAGACTATAATTGAAGAAGTTTAAATGATCCTATTATTAAAAATAGATCTTATGTGTTTTAGGCATGTACCATTCTTTTGCGCGGAGCCTCCAAGGATGTGCTGAATGAGATTGAGAGGAATCTTAAGGATGCCCTCCATGTTGCTAAGAATTTGGTAAGTGTCTTTTTTTGAAGCAATTTAAATGTATATTTCAAATGAAGTCAGTTCATTCAGTATTAATGTCAAATGGTAATTATTTATCACGAGTATCTCAGCTCAAGTTTAAACAGAGTTAAAGTTGTGTGTGGAATTTTAAATGATTTAGTTTAAGATTAAGTTTGGAACCTATAAAGAGTGGTTATTTGTAATAGTGCTAAATGTTCGAAAATTTTCTTTATTTATTATTAAAATTATAGTGTACCAATTGTGTATGATATGACGATTTTTTGTTTTGAACTATTGAGGAGCCTTAGTGTTAAAAAATACTTAAAATTATACAAGACTACCATTAAAGGCATATTTCATTTTTTGCAATTATATGTTGTATTCATTTTTCTCAAGTTTTTGTTTCACATATTAATTAAATTGTATGTATTAATTTTCGAGTTATTTTAAATACGCCGTTAAAGGTAAAAACTAAAAGTAGTGTGTGTAATGCGGTTTTCATTAATTTTATATATATCTTATCTATTGCTGAACAAAAATATTAGCATACTGCACTCCTTCTCTACATGAACTATAACTATGCCCATACTCGGGGGTAATCGCTGGATTCAGATAGATTTAGGGGAGGCCTATGTCCAGCAGTCGACTTTCAAAGGCTGATGGATGGATGGTGCCCATACTCTCATAAATGTGTCACTGCTGGGCACGGGTCTTCGGTACGGTATAGAATAAGAATTTTATAGGCCATAGTCCTCCGCGCTGGCCAAGTGCGAATTGGTGCTAAAAGTGCTAATAGTGCTTACGTAATACTTGAACGGCTCCTAATGATTGTGAATGATGAGTGTGGAAAATGTTTTTTTAAGTTTTATAGGTCCACGTAACACTTTATTCTGCATATAGTGTGGTTATGCACACGTTCAGTCGGTGAATGTAAATGTAAGAGTGTAACTCTAATCACTTTAAATTCTATTCAATTCAATTCAATTCAATTTATTTATTGCAGGAAAAGGTTACATAAGTTCTTTATAAATTACAGTTTTATCGTTTGCTTATCCTCACCAATAAGGTATGCAAATACAAATATAATTAATCTACCACGTTGTTAAATAGAACGAATATCATTTATTGAATGAGGCGAGAACGTAGTGACGTGATAGTGTTCGTCCGCAGGTGCTGAGCCCGCGGCTGGTGGCGGGCGGCGGCGCGGTGGAGATGGCGCTGTCGCAGGCGCTGGCCGCGAACGCCGCGCACGCCACGCCCTACCGCGCCGTCGCGCAGGCGCTCGGTGGGTTTCTTTCTTTTTTTATTTTTTCTTTAATTTTTTCTTTTTTTTCTTTTTTTCAATTTTTGTTTTTTCTTTCCTTTTTTTATCATTTTTTTCTTTTTTTTCTTTTTGTCCTTTCTTTTCTTTTCTTTTCTTTTGTTTTTTTACTTTTTTTCTTTTTTTGTCTTTTTTTTGTTTTTTCTTTTTTTTTCTTTTTTTTTGTGTTTTTGTTTTTTTTTTTATAATACAAAGTATCAAATGAGCATTCAGTCCACCTGATGGTAAGTGGTCACCGCTGCCCATGGACATTTGTCAGCAAAATATAGAACATAGTTGCTATTTGAAGGATAGGTAGTCAATCACAGATGTGTTGCTACTACCGAGGAGTAGGATGGTCGCCTCATATAAAGGTGTGCCGGCAACCACACCCTTCCATCGAAACGCAATGAATGCTTCACGTTAGAAATGGTGTGGCGGTGGTACCTCCCCGGTCGAACTACACTGTTCTACCACCTTCAAAAGTAGTACATTACACTCTAACGGCGCGTCCTAGAAGACGCTCACCAAGCCCCAGACGCCCAAAACGTCGCTCTACAAGACGACCGCGGTCGTTGTGCTCGCAGCGACGTCATGACTTACGCGCACGCGACAATCCTACTGTAGGGCTATGAGTGTAGAAAAGGTTTTTTTTTAGTTTTATAGGTCCACGTAACACTTTATACTGCATATAGTGTGGTTACGCACACGTTCAGTCGGTGAATGTAAATGTAAGAGTGAACTCTAATCACTTTAAACTCTATCACGTTGTTAAATAGAACGAATATTATTTATTGGGGAGGTACCGCTGCCACGCCTATATTTAGCGTGAATCAGTTCTTATGTTCCGGTGAAAGAGTTAAGGTCCCTGGCGCACTTTCACATAAAATAATCTTAGTGTTTGTGAATAGAAACGAATCTGCGATAAACTTTAGATGGACTTCCATTTACAAATCTCTACGAGTAGCAGCGCTAATATCAAGCACTCATTGACTTACAAAAGAAAAATAGCGCAGATTTTATGAACTACTATTTATGAACTCTTAAATTTAAACACTGTGCTCACTAGTACTATTGTCCATTCTCACTTTATATTAAAACAATTTACTAGCCGGTACTGTATACTTAAATTGTGGCTGTTGTACGGCTTCAGCCAATTAAAAATCTCATTATTTTTTAATTTAGAATTAAGCGTTGTTTACGCTACTGTTAATATTACTATACTAGTCGAATGGTACGAGTACGACATCGTACACGGTGTTATTGATGATGGCGCATTTCACAACGCACGTATGTGCGTACATATGTATAGCGCACATATACTCATCATTTAGATTAAGCATTTTACTCAATAAAATGTAGTGTTAAAACTACACTCGTTGGGTTTGTTTATTTCAACGACTTTACCTCACCCCTTTAAAAGTGTAATCACATTATACGAATATTCCACTAATTACAACTAGCTAACTTTCATTACCATGTAAAAAATCATGATTGTAATTATATAAAAAAAAAATGGATATAAATAAGAAAAAAGACAAACCCGCTGAGTTTCTTGCCGGATCTTCTCAGTTGAGGTCGTTTTCCGATCCGGTGGTAGTGTAAGAAAAAAAAATGTAACTGACAATTTGTAAGTGCCCCCGTAGGCCTATACAAAATAAAGACATTTCATTTCATTTCAATAATGAAAGTGTTACCCACAGAGATAATCCCGCGCACGCTCGCGCAGAACTGCGGCGCGAACACGATCCGCACGCTGACGGCGCTGCGGGCGCGCCACGCGGCCGGCCAGGCGGCCACGGCCGGCATCGACGGGGAGACCGGGGAGATCGTCGACATGGCCGTCAAGGGGATCTGGGAGCCGCTCGCCGTTAAGTTGCAGGTATGAACACGATCTGTGCGCTAACAGCGTTTCAAGCATTGACGGGGAGACGGGGGCCTACATGGCCGTCAGGGGTTATGGGCCGCTCGCTGTTAAGTTGCAGTATATGATTTTAGACTAATATTATCGCTCAATTGACACATTTTAATACGTAACGGGTATTCACAATATGCGGTTTTTGAATCCTTTTCGAATTATTTTTGCCGATATACCGAACCAGTTGCATGGATCGTTGTCACGGCGAAACTGCGGTGGCGGGGAGAAACCATTAACAAGCACTAATAGTAGATTAACCTATCTGCCCTACGTCTAGTCCGTTTTTCTTTTTTAGGTTCCATATCACGACACACTACACTAAGTACGTTAAGTTGCTGGTAATAAAACGGTTAAGAAGAGGGGAAAGGAGGGATGATGTTTGAATGGTCATTGGATAGGTGAACTTTGTGCTGTTGTAAACGTGGATACAATCTTATTAATATCATAAATGCAAACGTTTTTGAGCATGTATTTGTTTTGTTACTCTTTCACGTAAAGCTACCGGTCGGATTTCACTGAAATTTTACACACACAGTTTATGACCACACATATGATACTCATAACTGTGGTAGACATGGTCAAAGCAGGAGGGCCTTGGGAATATACTAATATATATAGTACACAATTTATTGTAGAGGAATTACCAAAACATAATTTTGACCTCGTTAAGGGTATACGGATGCCGCTAGTTGGTAAGCTGCAAATGGGTGAAACTTTATATTAGCATTCACATACATGTTGGGCACAGGCATACGGGTGTGAATATGAGTATCTTAATAACTTTCACAGGTGTGTTCCGTGTCGTCCCTGTAGCCTCGGGGTCAGAATAGGGCTACGGTATCCCCTGCCTGTCGTAAGAGGCGACTAAAAGGGGCTTCCGGGGTTGCAGACGGCTAGAGTGGGAGCTCGAACCGTTCGGTCAAGCAATCCCGGGAAGGACGGCATTATGTGTGGTTGCATACCGTCGTAAAGACTAGACGGAGCGGTGGGCCCAGCCTCCCATCTGGGAGGAGCCCGATGGGGCAGCGCGCTCGGAGGATTCCGGTTGAAGTCGTTTCGAGATCCCGGAGTCCTCATTTTCAGCGCCGAGGACGGCCACCGGGAGGGTTTTAGTGCGGTAAAAATCCCACATAACCCTGCGTCGCTCCCACGGCGTCGGGTACCTTTTGAAGGTTTCCCCCTCGAAAACAAAAAAAAAAAGGTGTGTTCCGTGTGTCCATTCTGCATGGATTATGCATATTCCTATATTTGTTTGCTGTGTTGAAAATCTCGCTATAAACTTTTGTATTATGTAAAATTGTACAATGCTACAAAATTATTTTACAGTCAACCCACATTATCCCATTCTCGATGGTAGCGATGAATATTGTTATTCTCTAATTTATTATGTAAATAAATTTTAATATTACCTTCAAACACTTTCAGGTATACAAGACAGCGGTGGAAACAGCCATCCTTCTTCTGCGAATCGACGACATCGTATCAGGCTCCAAGCGTCGCGACGGGAAGGAACCCGCGGCCCCCGCTCAAGCCGCTATGCAGGAGTAACTCCACTACGCCTTAGGGTCTCCGTGGCCTGGCTGGACCCTAAGCCACGCCGCGAGACCCATACTCTGTTAGGATTTATTTTGTTAGAACGGTGGAATTGTATAAGAGATTGTACTAACATCGTTACAATCAGATAATTCGTTTATATTTTTTAACCTTTTACGCTTCCTATCCCTTAGTTTGTGCCACTAATACGAAAATATACACTATGGAATATTAACGTACGGCACGCCATGGTGCAACTACACGGAACCCTGTATTAAAAATGAAAAAAAAAATAATAATAGCGTAATCAGAATTCCGAATTTCTAACCGAATTAGGAAAGGGAGGAAATTCCAATGCACGTATTTTCTGTTTAAGGGTGTAAAACCTATATTGAGGCAGTCGCTTATCTAGGGTAAGATGTCATACTGTTTAATAGACGAATTATACAATTCCACCACCAAATATCACGTTGAATTAAGCACCTAATCTCTTTACGTCAATAGTATGCGCTAGAGACAGAATGATGACAATATGTATTTGAAATATAAACAGTTTGTGCATCGCATCATCACTATGGATTTTACTCACAAATAACATATTACCTGCCGCTGTCCCTAAATCATTTAAGGTGTAGTTCCCATTACGTATTTTAGGTTATCGTCGATATTATTATTATGAGCTCAGAGTAAATCCAAGTTTATGTTAGATCGATTTGTTATGACTGCAACCATTTTTATTTCACAAATGAGCAAGAGTCTCTCTCCGAAAGTGGGATAGGTCTGCAGCGTTTAACACGTTCCTTCAATCCTCATCAGTGGAGGAGATACACATTACTGGCCAAACAATTGTATGCCTAAAAACCACTGGGTTTAATAATTGTTATCTTATAACCGATTTGAGGTGTCCTTTGAAACACTTAATTATTGCTGCTTCTTGACAGTCAAACAGGCCATTTGTTATATTCATTTTGATCCTAATATAATTTTACTTACTCAGTCTTAAAAAGCTTAATGAGTATGGGAACTATACTGAGTTCTGTGTTACTTATGATAATTTTCATTTAACTTTTGATGCTAGTTCGTGATGTTCGTTAACATTATTTTCATATAACCGGCACTATATAATAGTATTTTCGTTATGAAAAACTAATTTAGGTAGTCAATAACAATGATATATCTATACATAACGCTATTAATCAATTGTAAATTTACGTAATTTTTAAAATGTAAAAAAATAAATGTGAAAACTAATTAAGCTTTCTTGTGTACTTATTGTAATTGGTAATATTGACTAAATTTATAATATAATAATATTCTATAAATCTTGAGTAAAGTATCGTTAAAAGACGTTAATATTAACAATAATGCTAACTTTGAAATTATATAAGAGTTTATTAAACATTGTTCGTTCCTTTCCGTAAATATAATTTCATTACAACCATACCCAAAAATATGAGTGACCTGTTAAAATGACTACTCATATTATTACTCCAATTCTTCTTTCAACGGCTATGTTTATTAAAAAGATTTGCAGCAAACATAAAACTACTTAAATTTCGCAACTGTATTTATTTTTTTGTTTTATAAATCAAAATGTGTGGCCACTTATATGTGGTACTAACAATTATCAGACGGATTGCGTTCGTTTAATGCTTCATAAAGAAACATACCAGTGCAAGTTATATGAAAATAAAGTATAGGCTTTAGCTGGAATTAGGTTAGTTTTAGTGCTTAATATGCCTATCTCCTTTTATGTTAAGGGTTTCCTCTATAATTTCAGTTTAATTTATTATCACCATGCGTATAAACATTGTTATTTATGGTCACACGCCTAAAGTTAACGACTGCATTTATATGTGAAAATGCTATTTTAAATTGAACAATAATAGTATTAAATTTTATATATAGTCTACTATTTGGTTGTTTCATTTAGTTTTCCTAATGTTTTAGTACTAGCCATAAGAGAAGGGCTTATCAAAGTAAGCTTAATAAGGAAATGGCATTATTTCAATTTATTGAATTTATACACGACATATAGCCATATACAGTCTCTTGTGGAATAACACCGCTAAGTCGTCTGACTCACTAAAAATACAGTCGAATTAATTAAGAAACTCCGCTGTTTTGGAAATCGGTTAAAACCAGATAAATAATTTTGTTCATTTCAAAAACATGCTTATAAATTAAAAGCGATGTTTAATCCTAATTCTTATGTGATTATTTTAAGTATATACGTTTTATTTTGACTTCAGCAGTGTTGACTAAAAACTGCCAATTTTCTATTTAATCGGTGTTCGATATGTAGGTGACGATATCTAATTTTATAATATAAACGTCTATTGTAAAATTATACTGTCTTTATGATCGAAATAGTTATTAATAATAATAACAAAATAAAAAAATTGAAATGAACTATAATAATAGCAAAAAGCCAACGGCACGCGGTGTTCCCAGGCGGTCACCCATCCAAGTACTGACCGCGCCCGACGTTGCTTAACTTCGGTGATCGGACGAGAACCGGTGTGTTCAACGTGGTATGGACGTTGGCGATAGATCGACTGAAATTAGTGTTCAGTATAAATAGATATGTAATATTTTAACTAAGATAAAGTTACTATCTATATGCTAATGCATTTTTCGTTTAACTATTCCTATGCGAAAGCCACTCGCTGATTAGTACTTCATACAACATTTGAATGAAATACATATGTATATTGTACATAAAATAATATGTGTCATCTATTATGATACGTTTATGTCGTGTTTCGTAAGTATTATATTATTTTAACAACTTATACAATGTTTTTTTTACATACAAGATCAATTATTATAAATTATCACTCGAACTGAAATTATTGTAATCTAAACCAAGAGTATAGAATACTAATTTAAATTTGAATACAGAACAAACAAAACAATTAAGCGCTGTGAGTTTGTTGGTGGCCAGTGAATGCGGATTTGTGATATACATGGTTGGGAATCATTGTTACTGATATATTCGATGTGATATTTGAAAAGCACCGTTAGGCGTTGTTACGTGTCCGTTGTAATCGACACACGTTATTTTTAACCGACTTCAAAAAGGAGGATATTAATTCGTGTGGTTGGTACCTATACTATATTTTTTACCTATATATAACCTATATATTTATTACTGCTTCAACTGTATAGTCATTTCAAAACTTTTTCCATACAAGGGTATGGAATATCATTTATTGTTTTTTTAACTAGGCATCTTGGGTAAATATTTTTGGAGCGATAATTTTTAAAAAGGATTTATAACTGATTTGTTTTTTTTTATGAGACTGAAGTAGTAAGTCCACCTTTTAGGTTTTTTGTACTACATTGGCTGCTGGTTTTTATTTTTTCCACCACCCTTTTTTATTTTTACCATCTGGTAGGTTTGTTATTGCCGCTCATGGACATGTACAAGCAACTTCAAACAGAATTTGACCTAAACACACATAGGTGCATAGGTACATACTTACCAATAAACATTGTAAGTTAAATAAAAGCTTTTAAATAGAGCTCAAATCTGAAGTCACTCACAGATGCGTGGATATTCACAAATACTAGATGGTCGCTCATATAAAAGTAAGCCGGCAACAACACCCTCCGAAACGCAGGAACTGATTCAGAAATTAGTGCGGTGGTGATACCTTCTCAGTCGTACCATATCGCACACCTAGATCTAAAGGGAGCTAACTCAAAAATCTGTGTATTTGAGTTATGGTCACCATTTAATTTCCTGAACGGATACCTATCTAGCAATAGAACAGATTTAAAAATAAATGCAAAGCTAGGCTAGGTGCCTTTGCACTTATTTTAACATAAATTATTATTATTATTATTAGATAATTATTAGATTTTATTGACTTAATTCTAAATTTGACATTTTATAATTATATTTGTATTTGCATACCTTATTGGTGAGGATAAGCGAACGATAAAACTGTAATTTATAAAGAACTTATGTAACCTTTTCCTGCAATAAATAAATTGAATTGAATTTTTGCGATATTAGCTTCCCTTTCAAAACTTGATAATTTGAATATGTCAAGGCAGGTTCGCAGCAACATCATTTCCTTACATGAATTAACGACTTATTTACCTATATGGGTGGCAACTAGATCTGGCAGATTTTATGATAATAAATCATGATTTATTATCATAAAATCTGCCTTGGTAACTTTAGGTATATCTAACTATGGGTTAGATATACCTAAAGTTACCAAGTTCGACGTGATGATATATTTTAGGTTTGTTCATATTTGTCCGAAAATGTTGTATCGATATTTATACTACCTGTCTACATTTAATGCAAGTTTAGGACATACTCGGTACTTTCACGGATTTGGAACAAGCCTGTACGTAGGTAGGTATTCTTAGTACTAAATTATTGCATATTTTCACAACTCATCGTTAATGCTTTCATCCATTGCAACGTAGGTACATTGCACGTTAACTTTTTAATTTCGGCCTCACCTTGCAACGAATATGCACATGGACGAAAACTAAAACAATAACGTTTCGAGGTAACGTTCTAAACTCATACTAAGGAAAATGCATTCTAACCGAACGACATTCGGCAATGGTAAAATCGGTGTAATGGAAACGCTTGTCAATTGTGTCCACAAACAAAAGGTCACTGTGCGTGACCGGTGGCGGGTGGCCCTTCCTCAATCATTGCGCTGCGGATGTTCGGGCAGGCTGCTCTGGTGGACTGGATTATGTAAAGGTGAGAATTTATTATAATTATACCAATTTATAGTTTACTAGTTGACCCGGCGAATTTCGTTCCGGCTAAAAGTCAAAAATTAAAAGTATTGTGCATGTGGGTTTACAACCCATAATTGTCCCACTGCTGGGCACGGGTCTTCTCTCATTGTGCATGTATTATACTTAAAAACTTTCCTTTTGAATCACTCTGTATATTAAAAAGTGCATTAAAATTCGAAGCGTAGTTTTAAATATCTAAGCATACACAGGGACAGACAGCGCGAAGCGGCTTTATTTTATACTATGTAGTGACTAGGCCCTTCTCGTTTCTTCGCCCGCGTCACGTCTGTCACGGTAATAGGTATCCTACGTGATAGTATAGGTCATAAATTATTTGTGTGCGAAATTTCAGGGCAGCCAGACCGGTAGTTTTTTAGTGAAATTGTAACAAACATACGTCTTCGTAAACTTTCGCATTTGTAAAAGGTGGTAGAACAAGTGTAGTTCGACCGGAGAGTTCACCTATTTCTAGCGTGAAGATAGCCTACTGCGCCCACGCGTAGCTATGCTACTGAATTTAGGAAACAAGTATGCAATCCACCTAGTTGTTAGTGGGTATAAACATCTGTAATCAACAACTCATAAAATCAGAGTCCATTGATTAGAGAATTAAATTGGACCGCTTCGGATTTACTATGTCACTTACTGCCCCCTTCAGATCAGTAGTTAGCAGTGCTGAAGTACTAATACTGATGCCATCAGGCAGAAATAGATATGATGGTACTGCTTGTGGGGTCGAACCACAAAGACCGCCTTAAAAATGCTACTGTAATATTAAAAAAAACATTTCATTGTGATGCCTCTGGTGGTATAATTTCATTTTTGCACTATGATTGGTATTTCCGTATTTTTTTACACTAAATTAATTACCTGTCGGTAAAATATAGCGAATCATTCTAGAAAATTCATTACAAATGTAGTTGCTCTACATTAGTCCCTGTAATTCCGCGACTAGTATAGGGCTACGGTATCCCCTGCCTGTCGTAAGAGGCGACTAAAAAGGGCTTCTCGGGCTGCGGGCGGCTAGAGTGGAAGGTCGAACCGCCCAGCAAAGCGATTCCGGGTAGGACGATGGCATGCCGTCGTAAACACCTGGAGATACGGTGACCTTAAATGCTCACTGGAGAAGATCCCGAAAGGGGCATCGCGCTCGGAGGACTCTGGTTGTGATCCGTTGGAGATCCCGGAGTTCTCCTCGCAGCGCTGAGGACGGCCACCGGGCAACCCGGCGTTGCTCCCACGGCGTCGGGTAACTTTTGAAGGTCTTGCCCTCGATAACAAAAAAAGGTGCTCTACTTTAATGGAATACAGGCACATATATGCTTACCAATGTAGTAAGTTGTCAGAAAAATCTCTATAACAATGAGATGCCCAAATATCTTGTATTTTCATTCTAGCGCTAGCAATTTATGGCAACCCTACAATTAGTCAATGGAGCAGACAGGTCAAGGTTTATTTTGTTTGGGGTTTCAATGGCTATTCAATTCATTACAATTTTCAATACTGTTGCATCAGACTTTACGAAGAAACTGCAATAATAAAATCTGACATGATTAAATATTATACGAAACATGCATTTTATAAATATAAAGTTGTAGTAGCAAACAGCATGCTACCGACCTGAGGTAAGTTGTCACTGTCACCCATGGACATCCTTGTAAGCAACTTCATTAGTGTCCGACCGAAACCGAAACCGAAACCGAACCTTCCTTACAAGGATCAAGTTTTGAGGAAAAAAGAAAAAAACCTTGATAAAATCATCAGTCTTTGGTTTTTCATCTTTAAATCTCCAGCAATTCAGTCTTCGACATTTCCACTTAAGGATAATTAACAATAATCAACGGAACAACACATAATTTAAGAAATAAACGTACGGTGTTCAACGCGCCGAACATGACCGATCACAGCTCGAGAACTCCCGAATGCAGTTTCGGTTTCGGTCGTAGTTTCGTAGCAGCTTTTCCTCCGAAACCGAAACTAAACCGAAACCTGTATTTTTGCCGAAACTCAACCGAAGCCGAATATTCGGTCGGACACTAAACTTCGTATAGTTCCATCAGCTCTATTAATCATTATTACGTTGTTACTGCAGAAGGTTGAGATGATCGCCTCATAAGAAAGTGAGCAACCACATCTTCCTACTGAAATTACTTCACGCTAGAAATACCAGACACAATGTGTATATTTCAAGTAGTTTGTATATGAGGCGACCATCTTAGTTCTAGGGAGTAGCCACGCATCTGTGATTGACTTCAGGTAGCACCCATGTTCTATATCAAGTTGTATACAGATGTCCATGAGCAGCAGTGAGCACTTACCATCAGGTGGACTGCATGCTCGTTTGTTACTTACTATTAAAAAGGTATTTCATGGTTATCGTTAGATAGGTTTTGTCTATAAAAGTCTTTCAATTATAATTATCGTGTAGTTTCCAACCGATTTTGTTTTGACAATCAGTATGGTATAGGTAGATCAAAATGATGAATTTAGGTTTCTAGTTTCGGTAATTTGTGTAATTTTATATGTCCATGACACAAATATTCGTTTTGTGAAAAAATATTGTACCTATTAAGCTTTAATAACGTACAAAAGATTTCATTATGTGGTATCTCAAAAATTGAAAAAAATAATTGTTATCTAGTCCAATATAATATTAGAGTATTAGCATGCAAACAGTCCACGATCATCACTGGATAGATCGAGGATCCGAGATTTGAATCCAAGGCAGTACAGGTTTTATTAAACGATGTGCGTATTAAAATGATTAATTATTGCTTTACGCTAAAGAAAAAAACGTGTGTAATTACACACGTTTCCTAAAAAAGTTCTTAAAGCTGTATGAAGGCTATCAATGTTAACTTGGTAGCGTTGTGTAGGTGGGCTTAAAACTCGCATTATGAGAAGAAAACCAGTGCAGATCGACCGAGGAAGTACGCCACGCCCGCCACACCTATTTCCAACGTGAAGCATTTCTTGTGTTTTGAGAGAAGGGTGTGGTTATCGGCACACTTTCACATGAGGCGACCATCATAGTCCTCGGGAGTGGCAACGCATCTGTGATTGACTTCAGATGGAACTCATGTTCTGCATGAAGTTGCTTGCAGATGTCCATGGGCGGCAGTGACCACTTACCATCAGGTGTACTGCATGCTCGTTTGCTACTTCAGTCAGATAAAAAAGACCTCTGCTCAATATTAGGACTATAATCGGTGAACAACTAGGAATTGTGATTCTATACATGACCCTAGTGCACTTTAAAGAATCAAATGACACTGAATGCAAAACATTGAATGAACCTACAAGTAGGCCAGTGTTCGCTATAACGTACAATAACGGTGATCTATTCAAATAGAATTCGTCAATACGATAGTAAAAGATTTATGGAGCGTAACGCTTATTTCATGGCGACACCTAGTGTGAGCGTGGGATATTTGGCAAGTATTATTTGAGTAAGGTACTATATTCTGTCAAAGTCACTACATAGCATATAACAAAGTCGCTTTTCGCTGTCTGTCCCTATTTATGCTTAGATCTTTAAAACTATGCTACGGATTTTAATGCAGTTTTTTTAATAGATAGAGTGATTCAAGGGAAAAGTAGTACATGTTTTTACATAAAGTAGTACATGTAATATAGTAGAGAAACACTTTTAGATTATTAACTTTTAGGCGGAACGAATTTCGCCGGGTCAACTAGTAACTTTATAAAGTAAAAGATTAACCTAGGGTACTTTATAAAAAAAAAGACCACTGACTGCTATCATCTTTAAAATACAGAGCAACTTCTTTTTTAAATGGGTTTTGACCACGGGTATAGAACGCTCATAATTCTGTAGAACGCTGGTATGTATTTGTATAAAACCATGGCCGCATCTTTTCAGGTTGTTTTATTTATTGTATAGAAGTAGGAAACATTCAGTTAATTTCATAATATGTGACCATTGCCGCCCATATGTCTGTAATTAATCCCATATAACTTTAGTCTTTACTTAGATTAGCTACGGAGGCAGTGGCGTAGCGCAGACCGAGTGTGGGCAAACTCCTATTCCTTGAAAATATCCTCCTCCTCCGAAGAGGCCTCTTTAACTGCGAGGGCAATGGTCCAATGCGCCCACGCCTAGCTACGCCACGGTACGGAGGCGTTACTTCTTCTGAAGTCTAAGTTGGAACGCTTCAGATAAGAATGTCCTCAATATCCATCATACCAGGAGAGAGTACTCACAACAATTATTAATTATTCAACAATTGTTAATAAGCAGACAAATGGGGTGGCGGTGGTATTAGAGTCACAAAGGGTTGAAGCACTTTCAATCAAGGTCCAGGGTGTGTTAGGGTGACACAGGTAATCCTTGTGTAGAACAAGAGTTTAGAAAATGTTAAAAGGGAATTTAAAACGAACTCGATTACCCAATTATAAATATAACCAATTCATCTGTTGGCAGGGGCGTAGCGCGGACCAAGTAGACGTGGGCAAACTCCTAGCAGCGAGGCCCCTTTGCATGATTTCTCCCATTTGCATTGAAGTAGGCCTCGGGAGGCCTCGCCTAGCTATGACCTGCCTGATGGTAAGGTCACTGCCGCCGATGGACATTTGCAATCAACTCCATATGAAAGTGGGGCTTATCTTTAAGTTAATTGCTGATGCCTGGGTACTCTCGAGGATGTCCCTGTAGTTCCGGGACCAGAATAGGACTATGGTACCCTCTGCCTGTCGTAAAAGGCGACTAAAAGAGGCTTCCGGGGTTGCGGGCGGGAAGAGTGGGAGCTAGAACCGTCCGGTCAAGCGACCCCGGGAACGGCGGCATGTGTGGTTGCATGTTGCCGTAAAAACCAGAAGGTGCGGTGAGCAGTTCACGCCCACCAGAGAAGAGCCCGATGGGGCACACGCTGAGGACACCGGCGGCGGTCAACTGGAGTTCCCGGAGTCCTCTTCGCAGCGTCGAGGTCAGCCACCGGGGGGGTTTTAGTGCGGTAAGAATCCCACATAAGCCGCGTCGCTCCCACGACGTCGGGTACTTTTTGAAAGTTTCCCCCTCGAAAACAAAAAAAAAAGGGTACTCTCGAGGAAGAAGGAGTTGAGTAACAACTTGTGACACTGACCCAACTTTCGGAGTTAGTTTCATTAAAAAAATGACAAAATTTTAGCTTCAAAAAACATTTCACAATTATAATAATTACGTGGGACTATATTACGCGAATATGTGGGGAGGTCGTCGCTACGGGTCACGCTTAGCTGGTCATACGAGGCTTCCGTTTGATTTCATCACGTTTCCGTCTGCTTGTGGTATTATGGATACTTTATTTAGATATGTAAATTGTCCAATGCCATGCGCAGCCAAATTTTATTATAATTGGCCATGGAATTTGGGTAACATTATTTAGCTTCAGGTATTATTGTGTCAATAAAAACAGTAATGTAAAAAAGCGATTTTGCTATTATATCGTAGAATGGTACTATCATAGTTTTTCAAGCGCATTAATTATATAATACCTACAAGCAGTAAATTATTACTGTCAGCCATGGACGCTGATTACCAAGCTCCAGATTTAAATGCAGATCTACTTGAGGTGGCCCACTAATGCCACACCTGCAGACTAAGAACGCCTAGTATCGCGTCTCTTCCTCACTACATACCTCCTTCAAATTAACTAATTAGTGTTGCGGTTGTGGTTTCGGAATAGAACCACGAAGGGTTCAATTCTTTATTCTCTATTTAGCTCCTAAAAAAGTAACACATGAAAATCCATTCCTATGATATAAATACTTAAATTTAAGTTTTAGATTATCTGATTGTTTCGTTTGTTAAAATTTTCAGATTATCTCAGCGGCGAGATGAAGAGAATAATGTCTTTGTTTGTCATATGGCTTCTACTGGTACAGGTTGCAACTTGCTTGGATCTGCCACACGCGTATGAAGAGCACACAGAGGTAGGTACCTAATTTTGTACATGTTAAAAACTAAGGTTAATATCCAATTTTCAATTCTTATTAATATTAAAATCAAGATTGTGCGATTATGTATTATTGTACAGTAGTACTAAGTGTAGTAATAAATAAATCTGTTAGTTATATTTAGGTAATTTATTGTATAGGCAGTCTTTATTTTCCTTTTTCAGTATAATGTGCAGTCCGACACAGCCAGAGGTCGTCGAGATGTTATCGAAGAAGAAAAGTATTACAACATTCGTTCAGACAACAGGAAGGACGTGATGAGCCAACCGACGCCTTGGCTGCCTGGCGCTCTACCCGCAGAAGAGGATCCTACTACCAAGATTTCAATAACTAATGACAATCCACAAGTTTTATCTTTGTACCAGACCACAGAGAGAGTCACAGATAAGCCAACAGGCAGAGGAGCGAGAGCGTCAAACGAGAACTGGATCAAGCTCCCGTTCCCTGGACGTGAGGACCAAAGAGACGACATCCTGACACCTCCAAAACCATCCGGCGACCTAATCAACTCCCGAATGCCTCGAGTAAACTTCGTTACACAAAACAAGCAACTGGAAGCTTCGGAGTCCAGAAACGATAAGGAATCGGTTCAAAGAACCACGAGGAAGGACGATTTGAGAACCGAATTCGTTAGACCTGAAGAAGAAGACAGGTTTGGGCAAAACAAACCAGTATACCCAAGACAAGCTGTATATTACCCTGAAGATCCCAGGCGGCCGTACGATGATAGGTATTATGCGAACGATGATTTATACAGACGTGATCCTTACTACGACTTATATGATAGAAAGAGATTCTATCCTGGCTACGGACCCAGAGTTGATAGATACGATGATGGTTATGACAATTACGTGCCACGGAAACCAAAGAGAATAATCTATTACGCTCATTTACCAGAAGTAGTCCGAACACCTCCTAGCGTGGATTTAAGATACCGCTATTCAGTAGACCCATACCGTCGCTTTGATGATGATTACAATGCGAGGACAGGAAGGTATGACTACAGATTCAGAAACAGATATCCTTACGCTCCGTTAAGAAAAGAGGAAAGGAATTACAGAGATCTGGCCGCATCTAGCACAGTTAACAAAGATAAGAAAGTAGAAGATAAGGTAACTCCAGCAGCTGTTTTACCACAAAAAGATGACAAGTACAAGGTTCCAGTACCTAGTAACAGTAAAGCCCCCAATAAAAATGTTATCAACAGCCATCAATATCACGATGGAGGCGACTACAACACCTACAATGGCCAACTTTCACATAAGGCTTTCCAAGACATAATAAGACCAGATGAGGGATACCTTAGATTTGACGAGCCATTATTCCATAGAGCTATCGAAGACCCGTACCAAAGGAAATATTAAGAACGTTTTAAAGAAGCCATTGAGATACTTTTTAGGTCGAAAAACGCGACTGAATTGATAAAATGTTTGTAATTATTCTCTTATTGGGTTCTTTAACTTTGCTAAAATTAAGCTGATTTCCCAGACTATTTGTGTAATTGTCGCTAATAAATGTAATAACAAATGCTCGTCTTTTAATTATTCAAAGGGAGAAGAGTTTGCGACAAATTGTACAAGCAATAAATCGAGCGTTTAAATTAAAACACGGAGGGTGAAGATGAATTTCATTAAGAATTAATTAATGTCATTCTTAAGCGTTTTGTTTTTGCTCGTGGATAAAAAACATCTGTCGGAGATGGTGCTTGCGACGCGTTTTCTGAAGGTAATTAAGCAATAAATTTTGTGGCTGGAAACATCGCGAGGTGGGGGCCAATTACGTTGCGCGTTTAAGAAAATGAATGTTCGCCACTCGAGGGTTATTACGTGAACTACATGAGAAACTGAATCGTATTTGTAGGTATCACTTGGAAGGATGATAAGTTGCTATCAAAACGAGTTTGACTTAATATTTGCTTTAAGATCGGAGAATATCGCTTGTGCCAATGTTTCATAATCAATTCTGGGTAGTTTCTGCTTTTAGAACCGTGCGTTCGTGTCTTTGAGTGCGTCTATGAACCTATAATAGAGAAGATGAGAGCAATGCCTGTAAGCTTGTACTGTTAATTATTTTTCTATACTATTTTTAGGTTTGAATGTGGCCAATAAAATCTTTGAAAACTTTTCCTAATATTAACTGTTGGAATGTAACAGTTGATTCGGAAAACGAGGTGTAATTCTTTGACGTCTTTCAAATATGTATAATATTTACAAAAATGGCGTTTTTAAAAAACAGACAGGCACTCCAGTTTCATAATTTCTACAGATTTAAAGCGTAAGCGCCGTAATCAGACCTTGCCGGCTCCACCAACAAGAATAATTACTATTATGGGCTTAGAAAAATTCTACGACGTGACAGCTTGTAATCAAGGGAATAGATTTGTTTTCCTTTTTTATTTTTAAGCGTTAGAGCCAGAAGTGTTCGCGGATTAATGGGGCAGCGATAAATTAGGCGTAATTAAACGTCTGCTTTGGGGTTCGTACCCCGGCCTAAGACTTGCTGTGAGTCGTAAATCATCTGCTAAGATTTGTTGGCAGGTCAGTCAAGAAGTCGTTCATGGTTTAAGATTTAATATTTGGATAAAAATCTACTATGTATTTTTATGTCGCAGAGATACGAGTATTTTTCTAAATTTTAAAAATTGTGATCTTTTAGTATTAAAACTAACTTAGGTATATTAAAATTATCTTATCAGCTTTCAAATGACTTCTCGTTCACTCCACAAAGGGTTGTATTTTGTGACGTCACCTTGTCTAGCCGGGAGCATTGTCTTAGGGCGTACTTAATCCATTATCTTAATACACATTGCGGAATAAATTTAAATGAATCCTAATTAGTACATCAATAAAATCATTTAAAGACTTCGAAATTCCTCCATGAGTTTTCTTAGGGCCGGCGCACATATGACGGAGCGCAGCGCAGCGCATGCCCGCGAAATTTTCTTAACGAATCACACACTAGCCGAAATTCGCGCTAATTACTGGGAGAATGCGCGCGGATGCGCGCGGATGCGCGAGCATGCGCTGGAATATACTCGACAAACGGTCGTCATTCGTTTTTGCGTGGCACAAGTATACACGTGTTGACAACAAAATGGCGGCTGCTGCCTGTGGCGTCGCTCCGGCGAGCCCAGCGGCCAGCGGCGACTGAAAGCGGACGCTCGCGGAGTAGCGCGTCGTGCGCGCGCGGTCGCGCTCCCGCGCTACCTTTCGCATGTGGTCGCTTCCATGCTCCTCAGAAATAAATTGCTGTTATTTAATTTTGGATATTATTTCTAAAGGGACAATGACGATAATAGTTTGACAGCAAAAAATGCGCTGCGCTGCGCTCCGTCATATGAGTGCCGGCCCTTACGAGTTTTTGTGTTATATCAATAGTTGGTATATAATAAATTGCATATCTGATAGTGACCCTTCAACTTTCAATATTATTAACATAATTTGTGTTTTTTTTACTCTTTAATTTGCTTAAAAATGTTAAATGATTTGCCTTTATCTTTAGTATAGTTTACTTTGATAGTAGTAATAGTATACTTTAGTTTAGTTCAATTGTTCACTCGATATGTGATTTTAGAATATCGTTGTCGCATAACTGATACATTTTAACACTTAACGGGTACTCACGATATGCGACTTGCCGATATTGACGATATGCGTACTCACGACTCACGATATGCGAAATATCGGCAAAAAGAATTAAATAAGAAATCAAAGACCGCATATCGTGAGTACCCGTTATGTATTAAAATGTTCATTCGATAACCGGGTTGAGACAATCGCCCCTTGAAATTGTCACCGGGTCTGTCTTGAGGCAAAACTCGTTCATTCGTTCGTTCAAAGTTCATTAGGTTATTAAAGTAGGTATATTTAGTAGAATATAGAAAACAATATCTACCCTGTCGTTATTTGTAAGTTTTAGTGTCCGACCGAAACTGGTTTTTCGACCGAAACCGAAACCGAAATTCGGCAACGGTCTGAGTTTCGACCGAAACCGAAACCGAAACTTCCTTACAAGAATTAAGTTTTGAGGAAAAAAGAAAAAAACCTTTATAAAATCATCGGTCTTTTGTTTTTCATCTTTAAATCACAGCTATTTCGTCTTCGACATTTTCACTTAAGGATGATTAATAATTATCAACGTAACAACACATAATTTATACAATAAACGTACGGTATTCCACGCGCCGAAAATGACCGATCACAGCGCGAGAACTCCCGAGTGCAGTTTCGCTTTCGGTCGTAGTTTCGGCACCTTTTCCTTCGAAACCGAAACTAAACCGAAGCCTGTATTTTTGCCGAAACTCAACCGAAACCGAAACTGAATATTCGGTCTAGTGTCCGACCGAAGTTAATAAGTTTAATAGAAATATGTAAGAGATCAATTTAAATGGTTTTTCTATACAGATACTGTATTTAGCAAAACTGTCACTTTCTTACTGACGACTATGCTTTACAGATAAATAAACAATTTAGTTACCATTTTATTGACAAGTCCTTCGACGGTCTTAATAATATTTTTGTAAATAAATTAGTTTAACGAGACGAAAATTAGTTTTAGATAATGTTCTGAACATTTTGGTTCATTTTTTGTTGTTTGTGACCATGACCATGGTAACTATTCTTTTTCTTTCTCTATATCGCACAGTGAGATGGACCGAAAACAAAACTCAGGCAAATGGAGTTAAATACCTACTTAAAACTATTCTATCTCCTAATATACTATAGTGAATTAACTATAGTGAGTTATAGTGAATTAAAAATGTGACAATAGTTAGAAAATCCTAAACATGATCGTATCGTCCGAACTCTTTAAGAAACCTACCAAATTCAAACACAATGTTGCTGTTACCACATTTTTTTTTATTTGACAAAGTAGTAAACCAGCATGCGACTGCATGCTGGTAGGTGGTAGGTACCTGACGGTAGGTGGTCACTACCACTCATGGACATCTGTAAGCAACTTCAAATAGAACATGGGTTCTATCTGAAGTCAATCACAGACGCGTAGCTACTCCCGAGACTATAATGGTCGCCTCATATAACTAAAAGTGTGCCGGCAACTACACCCTTCCATCGAAACGCAAGACATGCTTTACGCTAGAAATAATATATTTATTGCATTTGCATTTGGTTTCTCAGTCTCACCGATATCTATACTCTTTTCGGAGCATAATTGTTACTTACACAAAGGGTTAGGACAGTCCCTTGAAATCATGGCTGGGGGCGCCTTGAGAAATTCATTACCTCAGCAGACGTCAGATTGGGGACCCATACAAACCCGCTTAGCAAATTGGGACCATGTTTGTTAGCCACAAATCTTGTTCAATGTTTGCTTATTACTTTATGAAAAATCCAATTATTATAGTTAGTTACCTCGTACACTTTGAAAGTTATATCTCTATGATTATATCAGTCAATATTTTGTAATTGTACGTTTCTAAAGCGAAGCATTTGAGATGGTGTTGTATTCGCATATTGTCAATGTCAAGCAATGATTATGAGTGCGCAGTATGGCAGTGAATTTTGCTTGATAGTGGAAGACTAAAACTTAATATTCCTATTAATCAGAGCGTCCAATGTTAAATTAAAAGGCATCTCTGATTTTTGGAAGTTATATGACTATTAAACATTTATTTTCACTTACTTTAACGGTGAAAGAAATCATAAGGATACTATATCCCTGAAAGTTATGTGAAATGAGCTTCCTCCTGAGGTATTCCCGGAGCGCTATGACATGGGGCTCTTCAAGAAAGGTGTAAAAAGAGCTCTCCTCCAAAGCCGCGCGATGCATTGGCGACTCCCCTAGTGTTGCAAATGTCCATAGGCTACGATGACTGCTTTCCATCAGGTGGCCCGTCTGCCTTATCGTTTGGCCTAACTATGAAAAAAAGTTTATAAAAAAATCTTAAAGGTGATTGAAGTCAACTCATACTCTCTTGACCAGTGCAGTGGGCTGAACTACTTTTATTCTGACACTCTAAGAGATGAGGCTTAAGACGATGTATAAATAATTAGTGTACGAATAAAAAATTACAATCGCATTTCATAGTAACATTACCTAAAGCATATCACCATACATTATGATCGTTTATTTTACCTTCGAAGACACAGAACTACAGTTTAACCTTATAATTTCCATTTCCACCAGCTAATTTACTTAGTTAACCCTTTAATGAACGTAAAACAACTTGAAGTCGTATAAACAGCGCAAATGCCTCACAACGACATGAGGACACTAAAACTATTAACATGTCGATAACAATTTGGCAAATTGCTTTTATGTTGTTAGAGATATGGGAATTGGGAAAGGGGTAGGGTGTAGAGTGTAGGGTTGGTTCGAAGTATTAGATTATTGCAATTAGTTTTATTACATTACCTTTGTTGTTATGAAATATCATACCTGTTGTGCTGTATGGTGTCGGTATGGAATGACGTCTCTTCCTTTCTTTTACGAAGAATATTAGGAGACGGGCAACGACCTATCAGTCTACCTAATGGTAAGTCGTTACTGAAATAAAATGAAAATAAATGAAATGTCTTTATTTTGTATAGGCCTACGGGGGCACTTTTAAATTGTAACTTTTTTTTTCTTACACTACCACCGGATCGGAATACGACCTCAACTAAGAAGATTCGGCAAGAAAATCAGCGGGTTTGTCTTTTTTGTTGTTAATATCTATTTTTTT
The DNA here is from genome assembly GCA_949699795.1 of Spicauda simplicius. Classification (NCBI taxonomy): domain Eukaryota; kingdom Metazoa; phylum Arthropoda; class Insecta; order Lepidoptera; family Hesperiidae; genus Spicauda; species Spicauda simplicius. The sequence continues at coordinate 6,257,128 of OX453069.1, forward strand.
TTTCTATTTTACTGCCATCTATTGCCCCTCACATATGCGTTGCTTTTTTCGAGGACTACCATAGTCGCGTCATAAGTAACCTGACAACCACACCCTTCCACCGAAACACAAGAACTGCTTCAAGAGGTGTGGGGGTAGTACGTTTCCGGACAAATTATATTGCTTATGTCACCAGCTTACATAAATATTTAGTGCGATGCCTTTTTGCAAAAACCCCATTAGGTGAAGCCTATGCGCAGCAGTAAATCTCGAAAGGCTGATGGCATTATCACCATCACACATATTTCCAGCTTGAAACAGTCATTGCGTTTCGCTGGAAAGATGTAGATGCTAACTGATTTCCCTATATGTCGCTGTATCTTAATACATGTCTGTTTGTAACTCTTACAACGAAAAATGAGCTTAACACATGTGCCAACCCTATCTCCCAGTAGCGACGGCAGTTAAACAGTCCAAGTCAAGGGTCGTACCCCGTCTGCTCAAAATTGATAATTTTCCCCGCAATATCCTAACATTACATCAGTTATTCATTAAACAAGATATGATCCCGGTCCGGTGCCAATTAATATTTATACACCGTCCTTCTGTCCCTCGGTGTAAATTAATTTCGGGATTCGAGCCTTAAACAATAATGATAAATAATAATGATTGCTTAGTGCGATTGGTTGGATCCATTTCCTATTTGCTAATTAGTTTGAGGTATTGTCGAATAATCAGTGTATCTACCGTAGTTACATATATTAGATACATCAAATACTATACTGTACGACCCGCGGGGCGGAGCGGTTGATTCACTGGTGGTGTCTAAATGGAGTCTCCATTTAGTCACCACGGCCAAGCACCACGGTTTGACTCAATAACGTGTTAATAAGCAGCAAGATATTTGAAACATTCTTCGTTCCGCAGCCTGTGTAGATTTTTTTTAATTTAACCTAACGATAAGGCAGACGGGCTACCTGATGGAAAGTAGTCACCGTCGCCTATGGACATTCGCAATTTTGAAGGAGAGCTCTTTTTGCATCTTTCTTGAAGAACCCCATGTCATAGCGTTCCAGTTTGAAGGGTGTGGTGGAGAGACAAATGTATTCGAGAAGGTTCAACTTTTGAGAAAATTTCAGGCAAGACCTTAATCGTATTTGAGTTTGATTACATGTGTCTATGGGCTTCAGAAGCCGTTTACCATCCGGAGGATTTCATGCTCATGTGATAATTCTGCATTATTTAAAATACGTATAGTTATAGTAGTATATAGTTACAGTCCGGGAGCATTAGGGTTGATTGTATCATACAAAAAAGATTACATTTCACCCGAACTTTCATTCACAAAACTGTTTGAAGTAGTTTTATAGAGGTTACTTCCTACAGTTATGACAGCCGTTCACCGCTGTCGGTCATTAAAACGATTGAATATGACCGTCGTTAATATTAAAGAGATGATAATCCAATGTGTCACCCCATAAATTGGCTATGGCGACAATGTATCGGATGTTTCGCAGAAACGAGATCGCCAGCCCATATCTCATCTCAGGGTCATCTCGCTCATTTTACTTTATGTGACACTTTATTAGAAACTTTTAGGTACGTGCTCCATTACAGACGTGTGAGCGAGTAGTATACGTTATTAAAACCGCTTAAACGCTTAAAGCGCTTTCTACACTCATAGCCCCACATTAGAATTTTCTCCTGTGTCTTGGGTGCCATGGACACACACAAAGACGAATACACAAACACCCAGACCCAGAACAAGAATCTAAACTCATCATTCAGATACCTGTCTAGCCGGGAATCGAACCCGGGACCCACTGCGTGTCAGACCGGTAACCGCTACGCCACGCGGATTGTATCAATAAATCGAACAAGGTGTGTGTGCGTGCGGGCGTGCTTTGGAAGAAATTACAGTTTTGGGAGTTATATGTATATTCTTCTTCTTTATAAAAATGAATGTTTGTCTGTATGTCCTCTATAGAATCGTAAACTATTCATTTGATCATTTGATGATCTTTAGCGAAGTTGTTATTCGTGAGCTCGCGAAGGTTTCTGGTGTTTTTGTTTTGTTATGGCGTAGCAACGCGCGCAGGGTACAGCTAGTATTTAAATACTTATATTATTTTTTATTTTTGCTTCCTACACTTTTATTTATTTTTTACAGCTACCCATTTATTGCGTTTTTGCTTTTCTTTCTGACCTTTGGTCTTGAGGCCTACTGCTAGACATAGGCTTTCCTTGAAGACTGATTCACTGCTCCTGGTATGTATGTTAATGATTGCAGTGAGTCTTGATGTTATGCAGGAAGACGATGCTGCTTGGGTACAACCCATTATTGTCCCACTACTGGACACGGGTCTTCTCTCAGAATGAGAGAGTTTTAGGCCATAGTCCACCGCACTGGCCAAGTGCTGGTGCCTGGTCAATTGGTGGACTTATCTGCGATGCTGCTTATCTCTAGGATATCGGCTTAGTCGTCTACTGTGGGTTCTACATGAAGACAGGGAGTGGTTGATTTTAACACCGACACCATACGGCACACGTTAAACACGGGTCTTCTCTCAGAATGAGAGAGTTTTAGGCTTTAGTCCACCGCACTGGCCAAGTGCGAATTGGTGGACTTAACTGCGATGCTGCTTATCTTCAGGATATTGGCTTAGTTGTCTACTGTGGGTTCTAGATGAAGACAGGGAGTGGTTGATTTTAACACAGACACCATACGGCACACGTTGATTCAATTGCGCCGTACCAAATTGACAGTCTCTAGCGATTAATCGTTCATCCGGTCACAGTGGGTGACATTGTAATGGTGAGGCATCTCGTTGGACAACAAAAGTGTTATTTGGTTTCTGAGAAGTGTTTTTGTCGTCGGATTCGGTATAAGAAATATTTGCGTACTTTGTAACGTATCGGAATTTACGACGACATTGCCTCAGCCGATTCTTATAAGAATCGTTGTAACGTAGGTATTTGTGACTTCAAAAATCTAAATCATTAATTTAACATTAAGGCCTATTTTTTTTGTTTTTTGTTAGACTCAGACTGTCGTTAACTGACGTTTTCATCCGGTCTGGATCTAGCACACATAGTACATAGTACGAGTATATAAACAGTAGGTATAATCTATAATCATCCCTGTAGTTCTGGGATCAGAATAGGCCTACGGTATCGCCTGTCTGTCGTAAGAGTCGGAGTTCGGGCCATCATTTTTTTTTTTTTTTTGTTTTCGAGGGGGAAACTTTCAAAAAGTACCCGACGTCGTGGGAGCGGCGCGGGTTATGTGGGATTCTTACCGCACTAAAACCCCCCCGGTGGCCGACCTCGACGCTGCGAAGAGGACTCCGGGAACTCCGATTGACCGCCGCTGGTGTCCTCAGCGTGTGCCCCATCGGGCTCTTCCCTGGTGGGCGTGAACTGCTCACCGCACCTACTGGTTTTTACGGCAGCATGCAACCACACATGCCACCGTCCTTCCCGGGGTCGCTTGCCCGGACGGGTCGAGCTCCCACTCTTCCCGCCCGCAACCCCGGAAGCCTCTTTTAGTCGCCTCTTACGACAGGCAGAGGGTACCGTAGTCCTATTCTGGTCCCGGAACTACAGGGACAAGCTCGGACCATCTAGCCAGGCGATGCCGGGAAGGACGGCGGTATACGTGGTCGCATTTCGTCGTAAAGACCACACGGAGCGGTGGGCTCAGTAGCTCATCTGGGAGGAGCCCGATGGGGTAAAGTACTTAGAAAACCGGAAAAGCGGTCCTCATCGCTTTTCCGGTTTTCTGTTGAAGGTTTCCCTCTCTACAAAATAAGGTGTAATCTACAATGGAGAATTTACATTGTATGCTTACGAAATGATTATGTAGTTTTATTTAAATCAAATTATGTCTCAATGACGTTCCTAAAGGATAAAAGCTTGAATTATATAAAATTTCCTCTTCGTAATTATAACAGAAAAAACCTTTCTATCAACGATAATATGGACTTGTACAATCTAAATACGCACCTTAATCGTACACCCATCCTGAATCAATAACTCCTTTTCACCAGGTGTTATGAGCCACTAAAATAATAATGATAAAAGAATGAGTATAAATAAAGAGGCATTATGCAGGATAGTGCGCGCGGCTGCCGGCGCGACAAAGCGGGCGACCATTACCCGCCGCGACAGCACTATAAAGCACCCGCTACAACTAACGCGCGACTCCTGCCGAGGTTGCTCTACTTTGATATTGAAATAAAAGGGTCTTAAAATGTATCAGTCTTCAAATAAATCATAACTATCCGAAAGATCTCAAATTACTTTGAATTGTAAAAAAAGAGGTAGCATTTTTTTATATAAATACCATAGCGTCTCCAATCGTGTCCTAGAACAAGTAGTTTCGGTTCATTGCATAGTAAGATTTGCAATATAACTGCCCAAAATATCCCAAATTACATTGAATTTTTAAATATAGAGGTAGAAACTTAAGACGCAGTTCACCTGATCAACCGTTATTAATAATTCGCGATATAATTTGGGTAAGTTTCTCTTAGATTTTATTGTTCTCTTTTGATAGTAGTGCTAAAACATAAATACACATCTTAATCAAACATCTATGCTGAATCAATAATTCCTTTTTACCAGCTTTTATATGAAAAATGATTATAAATAAAGAGGCATTATGCTGGATAGTGCGCGCGGCTGCCGGCGCGACAAAGCGGGCGACCATTACCCGCCGCGACAGCACTATAAAGCACCCGCTACAACTAACGCGCGACTCCAGCGGAGGTTGCTCTACTTTGATATTCAAATAAGTTCCATTTCATTGCATTGTACACTTTGTTATATAACTTCACCAAAAACATTTCAAATTACATTGAATTTTTATATGTAGAGGTAGAGTCATTTCGCGCGTTTTTAGGTTATGTTGGCAATGGTCTATTGTGAAGGGTGGGGGGGGGGGGGGGGTTGGGAGACATACGAAACGAGCCTTATCAACGCTGGAAAAGCATCTTAGGTTGTCAAGAAATAATGGAAAGCTCTACATTCAATTTGGGTAACATTGAACTGCGGTGTAACTTTGAACAAAGTTGTGAAAAAAATATATTAATTTATTTCATGGAAACTTCTTGTTGTTTCAATAACGTACCTGCGTAAAATGGATTGCCAAAATGTTGTAATAGCAATGAAAGTAAAAAAAAGATACCTGTCAATGTCATAATTTTAAAAAATACCGCCTTTTCCGTAGTGAAGTTGTTGCAAGTGTTTGATGCTCCGTTTTGAAATAGCAATTATAATATAAAACTTACCGTAAACAGGTATGTTTTGGTGTTTATCTTTAAAATGTATATTGTATATTATTATTATTTTGAAACTGTACTATCCGTATCCCATGTTAAATATTGCGTATAACTGTTAAACTTTAGACGACGTCGAAATTGGATGTAATACGGGTAACTTTGAATGGTTCAAAGTTACCTGTATCATAAAAAAATATTTTTTTCGGAGGCTTAGGGTCGCTCAGCGTGCTATGGAGAGGGTTATGCTCGGAATTTCGCTACGAGACATGATTCGCAACAATGAAATCCGTAGACGAACGAAGCTTACCGACATAGCTCTCAAAATTAGCAGGCTGAAGTGGCAATGGGCCGCCACATCGCTCGTAGGACCGATAACCGATGGGGAAGAAAGGTCTTCGAGTGGCGACTACGTTTAGGCAAAAGGAGTACCGGTCGCCCCCCTACCAGATGGACCGGTGACCTGAAGAAGACAGCGGGAAATGGTTGGATTAAGAGGACACAGGACCGGTTGGAGTGGCGCCATCTAGGGGAGGCCTATGTTATGTCCATGTTCCGTCCATCCTATGGATGGATGGGATAAATAATAAAAAAAAAAACTAGTATCTTATTTTACCACCAAATTGGTCGACCTTGATTCATATGGCAAGACCAAGTTGTCTATTGTATTTATATGTAAAAATAAATGTATTTTTTATAGATTTGGTTTTAATTAACATATTTTTGTTAATTAAAACCAAATCTATAAAAAAATATGTTAATTAATTTTACCCAGACCTTAAAATATTCGATTAATGACGGATTTTATATCCTCAAAAAATTATATTCAAAGTTACCCAAAACTAAGGATAACTTTGAATTTGAGTTTTAGGGGTAATTGTGGATAGTTTAATTGTTTTCTCCGTAAATTTATTGTGTTAGATTAATAAACCAGGTTAAAAGGACACTATCCATTTAATAAAAACAAGGTGCGATAAATATAAAACAGATTATAATATCACAAATATTGTAAAAAATGTTCAAAGTTACCCAAATCGAGTTTACTTTTAATTTTTTTTATGTCTATGGTCAATCCACCTGGGATTGCATGTGACATTGAACATAGACAAAGATTGTTACTTACCTTTATTTAACAAAAAAAGTCTTAAGTTTTCACAAACAAAATTACGCGTACGTAGATATAAATAATAGCGTAACATTTGCTTTGGTTTGATAACATTTTAAAAGCAGTTGGTAAATTAAATAATATGATTAGGTTATGCAAATTAAATCAAAGTAGAGTATTTTCTCAGAGCGTGCAACTTTACTGAACTACAATATTTCGAGGCGTACACACATTACAATAGAGTGTTTGTCCATTATCCAGACGTATACGATATGTCGTCACTTAAGTTCTAACACCGCTTTACTCAAAAAATGCCCATTTTGAGTTAATGAAATAATGGTATCTCAAAATAATATAGGAACATGTTACATTTTCATTTCATAAAAATAACTATTTAAGACAGTTTGAAAAGTTGCCAATTTTGAGATCCGCGGTGAACTTGAGCGACGATATTATTACTTAAATGACATTCCATGTATTATTATTATTTTCATTGATTTTATATTGATTTTGTATAATTGTAGACATACTTAAACTTTCTGTTAATTTAAAACACATATTTTTAATATACGCGTGATGTGAGTGACCTATAAGTGTAAGAACAATTAGAATGATTTTTTTAATCCAATTAATTCCTATTTCATATGTGATTATAAACATTGTTTCTTATGTTGGTGATCCAAATAATAAATTAAAAAAAAATGACGTGATGTCAGAAAAGTATCTATGAAACGACAAGACAAAACTAGCACGCATACACGCGTTCTCACGGCTTTTTTGTCGTATGTTGTACACGATAGAAAAAGGCTGTAAGATCGTCATCTCGTGTGTCCCGTGAAAACGTGCCGTCGCCGCGGCCCGAGGCGGCCCGGCCGTGTCGATGGGCCACTCACCATAAATACGTGTCCGGCCGACATGCACCGCCACTCATAACGTATCAATTGTCTTTATAGCCGGTATTTTTATTATTTATGCGCGACATCCCCTTGTCAAGCGATCTCATCTCGATCTTCGATCGTTTTGCGAAAAAAGCCAAAGCTGAATAATGTTACACGCTCTTAAGGTATGCGACACGTGAAGTTTATGGAGAAAATATCGCGTTCTCTGGTTTCTCTGATCGCGAGGAATGTTCACAGGACACTATTAAACTTTTCACTTTTGTTGCGTTTTGCTTTAGGACTTAGTGAAGCTGTATGGTATATTTACATTTATGGGAGCATTGGAGCATCTGAGGGTAAAAACTTTCTCATTTGGTGGTTTATTTATTGTAAAGACTCACTGTTCTAGTTGAGAGTGCGATAAAGTCTCTCTTATTATTAAGGAGTAAAATAAAGTGCAGAGACACATATATAAAACACAACACAAATTCCGTATTTGTAAACTCATCTTTGGCTGACTTTAGGTAGCATTCCTACTTTTCTATTTGCTAAAATATACTGAGATTCTTATGAGTGCCAGTAACCATTTACTGGGACTCATAAGAAATGGCTGGCTCATGGCTGGGTCGAATTGGTCGACCAATTGCTTATTATTGCAATTTTATAAAAATAATATTAATATTAGATTAAAAAATATATTGAGATTTGAAGAAGTGGGGTGTTACTTTTTAGGTACACTGAAGGTGCGTAGCAAAAGTTACGCAACGTTGATTCCTCACCTTCACCAAATTTTACTCGAGTACAAAAAGTTTCTAGCAACATTTACAACCACAATATTTAGATCGTTCCTGTGAGATATTACACAGGCCTTTATTATTCATTGTTCACAAGTGATAGGAATATCACAATTTTGTATGTCAAGTGATATGCAAGTTCATACGCAAAATTACATAACTTATATAGTGGGAAAGATTTGAGTCGTAGTAGCATATCATGGGAGACCTTTAATCAAACCGATTGTAGAGAATAATTCTCCGCAGAGAAATCAAAGAACAATTACACACAAGAACAAGATTTGCAAGATATTTTAGTACAATTTATGTACTAAAAATATCTTGTAAATCAATTCACAAAATTCAGATTCAGAAACACATTTATATCTATAATTTACATATTCATACGTTGAAGTTGTTAAAACATTATGTAAAGGTAGTGTAAGAGTGTAAGAGGCAAGTATGAATTGAAACACACACATATGCAAACGAGTCTTGACTTTTGAAACATGTTACGCGAGGGAAATGCGGGAGTACCTATTACAGTTTTTCGCCTATCTCGTGTCAAGACCACCTGTGTAATTCTACAGACTTTGTTATACAGAGCAACTGCTTTACAGAGACTTTAGATACTTTACTTAAGTTACAACATACGTATAAATAACGCAAAAATAAGTCTGGTACCGTAATAAAAAATACTTCCTTAAATGCCTTTGCAGAATACAATGCAGCTGTGATTTGTAAAGATTAAATGTAAGGCATATGATAGCTAGGGATTGCAATCCGGCCTCATTTTCAATCCGGCCGGATCCGGCCGTTTTTTTCTCGATCCGGCCGGATCCGACCGGATCCGGCGGCATTAATCAAACGGTTAAAACAGTGTAAATAAAGGATCGATTTCTAACAGTAATTATTTTTGTAACGTGAAATCTTTGTCAAAATATACAATCATCGGATCCAGTGGAGGTCCGGATCCGGTGGTAAATTGGTACCGGATCCGGTTTGTGTAAATTTGAGCCGGATCCGCCGGATTACTGGATCCGGTTTTCCGGATTGCAATCCCTAATGATAGCTTAGTATGATATAAATCGCATCTGACTTACTTTTAGTTGCAGTAAATAAATAAAGGTAGGTACATAAATAAAAGTGAAACATAATAGCAGGTTCGAATGATGTAGTCCCCTACTTTTCTAGAAAGACTTTTCCGACATTTGAACTTATATTAGGTCTTAAAGGTAAAAACGCTTATGTGACCTACTTTAGGTTCAATTCTAGTATGCGGCTTATAGCAGATGTCCATAGACTGTAGTGGGCGTATACGGGCAATCAAGAAAAGTCAAGTTGCAACATTTTTGCAAAGTAACTTATGTTTATACAAGATTAAATTCAAAGCAAAGTCAGCAAAGTGTACGCTGATCTACGCACGTATATCAAGAACCCATCTCTTCTAAGACAAGAATGAGGTTTAGTGGTGTACTACCTTCGTCATGAAGGTTTCCACCACCATCCATATATTATCTATCCATCCATATATTATCTATCCATATATTATCCATATATTATCTTAACTCTTAACTTCCAAATTGTCGGCTATAAAACTTTTTTATCCTAACTAAAAAGGGTTAAATTAAACAAATTTTCAAAATTGTAACACCGGACTGTAAGTTAACGTTTTAGCAGTCGGGATTTTTTTCGTTTTTTATAGTAATAACTTGTTTTACACAGGTACTTGCAAATTGTCAGCTAAAATACTTTATATTCTACTAGTTGACTCGGCGAACTTTGTTTTGTTCAAAAGTCAAAAATGAAAAATCTTTACTATATTAAACATGTTGTATTATACAAAAAACCTTCCTCTTGAATGCCGCTCTCTATTATAAGCACTGTATTAAAATCCGTAGCGTAGTTTTAAGATCTAAGCATACACACGGACAGACAGCAAAAAGCGACTTTGTTTTATACTATGTAGTGAAGTAGCGCCATATTGCAGAGTCGATTCCAGCAAAGTGAGCTCGGAACTGCGCAAAAATTCAGCACTCTGTGCGATCATTAGTCTGCGTGCTAAGTTCCCAGCGTATCTATAGCACTGACAATTCCCAGGACTCGCCGCGGATTTATATTTTCTCTCCCTGATAACTGAACGGTGTTGGGTTCTGAGGTAACCGTTTTAGTTTTGCGGGCGAGTGTTTTAAAGCGACTTTGTTTTATACTATGTAGTGAAGTAGCGCCATATTGCAGAATCGATTCCAGCAAAGTGAACTCGGAACTGCGCAAAAACTCAGCACTCTGTGCGGTCATTAGTCTGCGTGCTAAGTTCCCAGCGTATCCATAGCACTGACAAGTCCCAGGACTCGCCTCGGATTTATATTTTCGCTCTCTGATAACTGAACGGTGTTGGTTTCTGAGTTAACCGTTTTAATTTTGCGGGAGGATTTTATGTAGGCTTTCTTATTACGTCGCCCATTAAATGTTTTTGCCACTTTTATTATTGTTTAGATACTTAGGCAACAAAAGAGATATCACGTGTCATCGTAATGTAACGTACATGTAATCATTATAGTTTCTATCGAAATATTGTGTTGGCTTTTTTATTAAATCGCTCCATAGTAATTATTTTATTTAGAGCGTGAGTGAGGCGTAGCAACGCATCTGTAGCTTTGGACTGATTAAAGATGTCCATGGGTGGCAGTAGTTTATTATATAAGATTTTTACACGATTGAAGTGGCAAACGATCATATAGTCTACGGTGGTAAGTGATCGCTGCTGCTTGTGAACAGTTGTTATATCTAAGATCATGAATTCGTCGCTACTCTCAAGGACTAAGGTGGTCGTATCATATAAAAATAAGCTGATATGAAATTAATTACAAAAATAAAAGTGCAGCAGCGATCACATTTACTGTTACATGAACGCTGCATGTTCGTTTGCTACTTCAATATTATAAGAATTATTTATATCAGATGGTAGAACCAATGTAGTTCAACCGGGGAAGAACCACCACCACACCTATTTCTAGCGTGAAGGCGACCATCACAGTCCTAGAGAGTAGCAACGCATCTGTGATTGATTTTAGACGGAACCCATGTTCTATATGAAGTTGCTTACAGATTTCCATGGGCGGCAGTGACCACTTACCAAGTAAACTTCATGTTTGTTACTTCAGTCAGATAAAAAAAAAAATAAGAAAATACCATTCAAAGTAGGGCTGTATCATGAAAATATGTAAGTCGGTAAGTACATCCTAATAAAAGAAAGTGTATTACCCGAACCGTCATCGATAACATAAAACACCAGGACTGCCATAAATACGATAAATCTCGCACCCACAGGAAAGGGGTGTACACACGTTTTCTTCGATTACATGTCAGGAATTTGACCCTTTAGGCTGCGGACACATGGAGCGTTTGAAATTACTTAATATCGCTTAGTTTTTGCTTATAAATCATTTATTATTTCGATTAGAACAAAAGTAAAGTTGAATGTGTGTAATTTAAATTGCCAACATTTTTTTAAATAGTAAAATATTAATTGAACAATATATTTCAGGAAGTTGAACGCATGGATCGATCGGGAAGGTGCAACTGATATTTTATAACTAGTGTGAAGCAGTTCTTGCATTTTAGTGGAAGGGTGTGGTTGCCGGCTCACCTACATATGAGGTGACCATTTCAGCCTATTAAAGCCATTTCAGCTTAGGTAGTATCAAAGCACCTGTGATTGAACTTTGATAATACCCCTGTTATGTGAAGATGATAACCGATATCTTTTGGCAGCAGTTAACAGTTACCTACTTGTAAATTTAAATAAATTAACCAAATAACGAAAATCAATAAGTCACTTATCACCTTTTTTTGTTCTCGAGGGGGAAACCTTCAAAAGGTACCCGACGCCGTGGGAGCGACGCAGGGTTATGTGGGATTTTTACTGCACTAAAACCCCCCCGGTGGCCGTCCTAGGCGCTAAAAAGGAGGACTCCGGGATCTCGAAACAACTTCAACCGGAATCCTCCGAGCATGTTGCCCCCATCGGGTTCCTCCCAGATGGGCGGCTGGGCCCACCGCTCCGTCTAGTCTTTACGACGGTATGCGACCACACATACCACCGTCCTTCCCGGGATTGCGTGACCGAACGGATCGAGCTCCCACTCTAGCCGTCTGCAACACCGGAAGCCCCTTTTAGTCGCCTCTTACGACAGACTGGGGATGCCGTAGCCCTATTCTGATCCCGGAACTACAGGGACGAAGTCACTTATCACCTAATTATTCATTAGCCATTCTAATGCGCGTTTACTACGTAAATACAAATCGCTTCATGAGTAACCAGCCTTATACGCTTGTTACAAGAATTAGGAGGAAAGTAGGAGCTAGCACCCGTAAAACATACGTTTGCCTTTATTTCACAGGAAAATGTCTTTTCGTGGCTGGAAATAAGGGCTATATTGGATGTCTAGCTAAGATTGTTGAAGTAGGGTGGCAATAAATTACGTCTTGGAATCTAGAAGTATTCGTATCGGTCGCGACTGATAAAAGTCCTCTTTCACTCGACCGACTTGATCTCTCGTTAGAGATGGACCTAATGTTATCGATACAATTATAAATATGCTTATTGCAAAGTTATGGACAGTTTGATAAATATGCGTAACGTATTGTCTAGTTCATAATTCGACAGCGACGGTGCCATCGTCAACTTTATTGTGGTAAAACAGTAGCAAAAGCTGATTTGAAAATTGAGTATCAACTTATAGGCAGATAATACTAGGGGTTTAAATTAGTCTTGTAACACAATTGAAATAAATCATATGTAAACTTTGCAAAGTAGGTCGTTTGGTTATAGTTGCAGTTAAGTAACAAATGTCTAAGGTGACTGATTCCTATCACATGCTAGATTTCTTTATTTTATCTTTATAGCAATTTTATTTATTTTATATTTGAATTAAAATGGTTGCTGAAGTTATACATACGTATTACTGAAGGAAAGCAATAAGTCCAATATGGTGGACGATTCAATACGGTGGTCGTAGTCCAGTTAGTACAAAAGCAAATTGATGTTACTAAAATCTTATTTTAAAAACTTCTTTAAAACATAAGTTTACACGAAAACCGGTTAAGTTATTTTATTAATCTTTAAAAATTTCAAACATCGATATCGATAACAGAACATCCCTCGCGGGTATTTGGTGTTCGTAGCACGTTCTGATCAGCTGCGGGTCTTTTGTCTGTTTTCTTTTTAATTACCGCCTATAAATACCCTCCCCTAGTTTGAGATCGCCACTACGACTTCGGATCGATTCTTAGTAGCTTGTATTTGTGTTTCGAATGTCGTAAGTTTATTTTTATAAGATTTAGGTAGCTGTGTATGCAGTCCATCTGATGGCAAGTGGTCACTATCGCCTATGGATATCTGTAACAGTGGTTCTAACTAAAAGAGATCACCAGGTGGTAGAACCAGTGTGGTTCGACCGTGGTACCACCGCCAAACTTATTTCTAGTGTGTAGCAGTTCTTTCATTTCAGAAAGGCTTTTTTTATCTGACTGAAGTAGCAAACGAGCATGCAGTCCACCTGATGGTAAGTGGTCACTGCCGTTCATGGACATCTGTAAGCAACTTCACACAGAACATGGGTTCTATATGAAGTCAATCACAGATGCATGCTACTCCCGAGGACTATGATGGTCGCCTCATATAAAAGTGTGCCGTCAACCACACCCTTCTATTGAAACGCAAGAAATGCTTCACGATAGATATAGGCGTGGCGGTGGTACTTCCCCGGTCGAACTACACTGGTTCTACTACCTAATAATCTATTTCAATCTTAAAATAAATCGACCTCATGAAAACTCCTGTTCTATACAGCAACGATTACAGATGTCATTGAAGTAACTGCTTTTCATCAAATGTACAGTATTCTCGTTTGAATATAAATTACTAATACTACTTTTAATTGGCCTTCATGTATTACTTACTATATCTATCATTGTTCTTAAGTTTAGCTGTAAGTTTTCCTAAAATAAATAAATATTACAAAAAAAGTAAGACACCATTACATTGCTTTTTCAGGCCCATACACCGGACTATATCATATCATGTCATTTAGTCCCAAGCTGGATAGTGTTGAATAAGTAAAGAGGGACCCGTCCCGTATCGTAAGTAACCCACGATTTCGGTACCGGTAAGGTGGGCTAGGGTAATCATGGCGGAGGCAGTATCATGAAAATACGGTGAGATTTCGCTATTCGAGCGAGTCAATCATTGTAATGTCTCGTGTACAGGGACGGACTTGTATGTTAGCTTTTTTTTCAGAATTTGCAGTCCTGATTGTAAGTGGCCAGTGACTCATATGAGCAGCTGTAAACGATAAATAAGTTCTGAGCATTGCTTCGGATGTGGTACCTTTGAGGACTATATTTATCTTCCATAACTCACTTCTACAATAGCAATACTCAACCCTGCTGTTATAATGTATAAGTAAGTTAAAAAAACTTGTATGAGAAGATTTTTAAATATCGTATATTGAAGGTTTATAAAGAAACATTTATAAAATTGTAATTTACATATATATACATTTTACAGTTTGAAATAGTTAATTTACTGATGTCAGGGTGTCGTAGTTACCTATATCTATTAAGTTTTTTTAGATAACCACTCCGTTATAAATGTAAGACTAGTTAAGGTTCGTTTCAAAAATAAATTAAAACATCCTTATTAATTGAAAAAAAATGTAAAAAGATTAAAAAAAAAAACCAATGAAAACAATAAAACGAATAAAAAATGTAAAGCCAACTTCGCCAACGTAATTAAAAACCAAATTTCGAATAAAAAAATCTGTAAACGCAAGACGCAACGCAATAAATATTTAAAAATGGAATAAACGAAATCGCAAATGTTTCGCAATTCGAATGCGGAACCGCGATCGGCCATCAATAGTAACGGTTCCCCGCGAGAGCCGTAGAGTTGCTACGAAAATCATTCTCCCGCTAAAATATCAATAAAACACAAACGCGCTCTTCGGGGACTCGTTCCGCGCTTCCAACTCCACTTGCCCTTTGATGGGACACTTTATTTTTTGTAATGGCCACACCGACCGCAGCTTAGTGCTTTATGAGATTTACATTTAGTCGTGCCGTTTTATTGCGACTGTAACGGCTGTAGGGAAAGATCATGGGAAAGCGAATGCTTTTATGAAATCAAATGTTCTTATGGATGCGTGTTTCGTACGTTTTCATGTTACATTTGCTAATTGTACACTCCGTGCGATGGTATTTGATGCTCAGGAACTATTTACTTATTGTTTATGTACCTTATAATTAACGTACAATGGTGGACTTAATGCTATAAGCATTCTCTGCCAGTCAACCTCAAGAGGTAAGAAAAACATCGAAGGCGGTTTAACAAAAAATAATAATAAGACATATTATATTGTTTATAGATATCTACTACTTCTGCCACTGACTATTGCTACTTAATTGTTAATTAAATAGTTAAAAATTATGTCATAAAAATACATGAAACTTCTCTATATTTTTTCTTACATATCTGGTTAATCCATTTTTGTCCCACTGCTGGGTATGGATCTTCATTCAGAATAAGAGGGGTTCGAACCACACTGCTCAAGTGCGTTCATAGATTTCACACAGCTTTATAAACTTTTTAAAGGTTTCTTGGGTGTGTAGATACATTCAAAAGTAGTGATAATTAATATATAATTCGCACATAATTTAAGTCAAATCTGTGGTGGCCTCAGATTTGAACCCTGGACCATTCAATTGAAAGGCTGAGTTCAACCAAGAGGCTATCATGCCTCATGAACATAGATATATGGTAATATTTAATATATCGCCTCTTTACCACAACAACGTGGCTAGTAACTTGCCAGGCTGATTTCATTTACTGTAGCTTGAGAGGAAGAGAGGAGGAGGCAATAAAAATAGTACTAAAGTAAACAAAAATACTATAATATCCGAAAGTGATGTAGATTTAAGATAAAAAATATGCTTATTCATTTTAACTATATAACTATAGAGTTTTTAGTTAGTGAGGTAAATTTAAAGATTAATTTGACTACATTTCATTAGCGTAAATAATCATAATTACAATCAGAGCATCATCATTGCAGAATTTATGGAAAGTCACGTGACAACACCAACTACTTATTCGATCGAGATAGATTATTTTTAATTAAAATAATATATTCCAAAAATACTCCAACCACTTAAGAATGCTAAAACAACCGCGTAACTGTTTATTAAAAAACGGATTTGGACGGCGTACAAGCTTGTCTTAGCAACTGCCCACACGAAGCGAGCCTTTCCTGTTTCCGCCGCAGGGCGCCAAATGTCCTTCCAAGTAATTACATGCCCTTTGCCTCGCCTCGATCATAAATAAACGTGATATTTATTTCGGGTCGGTGACAAAATTATCCTCTTGTCGATGGTTCATTTGGATCGTGTTCTTTTTTCAAATGTACCGCGTTTTTTATCTGTGCGACACTTCTATGTTGTTTTGTTCTGGTTACATTTTATTGTTTCATGACAATTAATTTGAAAAAATATTTCCGACAATTTTAATTTAAAATGCCTAACTACTTAAATAGATATTAATTAATTGTATTCTTACGTTTATTTTTTTGCTACGAAACATTGTTTGTATAATTTATGGTAAGATCATTTTATGTAGATTTATGTAAGAAAATAAAAACTTATGTTTTTCATCAATAAATTTAGTTACACCTTCTCTGAAAGTTAAAATGTGTTTATTCACGTGTTATTACGCTGACCAAATGCAAATTGGGAAGCAGTTATATATTATAGTTAAATAGATATCATAGAAAGGTGTACATAATACTACAGTACAATTGTTTAAATATCTACGCAAGACAGTCCCATACAAACTAAACAAAACCTATTATTCAAGAAACTTGGGCCATAAACTAACTTATGAGTGTCCATCTTTGGTCGAAGGTACTGCAGGGCACCTTAATGTTAAATTAGGTGATCCATCTAAGGGCAAAGGGCGTTAAGGGCCCAATAAATTAGTTGGGGACAGCAGGGATAATAAACACGGCCAGGAAATGGCAGCGCCAAATAACTTGTTAGGAGTTCCCGCACCTCCCCTTTGACTAATTACGGCGCTTTGTTTCTGTTCGGCACGAAAAAACTGGTCAAGACAGAACCTTACGTACCAGGATGAATATTATAGGTAAATATATAAGAATATAATATAAATTATAGTAAACGAATATAATATTATAGTACATAAAATACTTATCAAAATTCAGTATTCATTTATATATTAGGTGCCGTCATTAATTACGTGACGCAATTTTGACGATTGTTCGATCGTTCCTCCCCCATTGGTGAGATGATGTAGTTAATTTGACTTGACGAAGACTAATAGCACATGAGATTTTTTAGAATAAGAAGATAAACATGCTGTACTTACTTAATTTAATGTACTTGTTTACTACTACTTAGTTTAATAGAATCTTAAGTGACCATCAGAAGACGAATGTGGGCTTTTACATTCAGAGGCCACGTAAAGCTGTCGATCCCAACAAGAAGTTCAATTGGTGGGTGGCCACTAATCTGTACTAGAGGATAAACGCCAGTACTGAAACTTAAATAAGCATACGCGAGAGAATTTTAACAGCAAGTAGGTACCTTTTTTTTTGTTCTCGAGGGGGAGACCTTGTAAAAATTTTTTACCGCACTAAAACCCCCCCGGTGGCCGTCCTCGGCGCTAAAAGAGGACTCCGGGATCTCCAAAGCAACGCAACCGGAGCCTTCTGTCCATTGGGCACCTCACTGATGGGCAGATGGGCCCACCGCTCCGTCTGGTATTTACGACGGTATGTGACCACACATACCGTCGTCCTTCGCGGGGTCGAAATGAACGAATGGTTCGAGCTCCCACTCTAGCCGCCCGCAACCTCGGAAGCTCCTTTTAGTAGCATTTTACGACAGGCAGGGGATACCGTTGCCCTATCCTGATCCCGGAACTACAGGGACGAGCAAGTTGGTACCTACTCTTTTATTTTTTTGTAAATTTTTTGAGAGTTTATTCGGGAGCCCTCCTCCCTTCCTCTTAATAAAGGGTGAGAAACTAACCTTTTTTTTCGCCAACGTCGCCGTGTTTCACCCTCCTTAGTTAACTTATAGCTACACCCATGGGCTAGTGCTTACCATATCTCTCACAGTATCTAAGCTGAGTGGCGATTTGTGTACACACGTTAAATGCAGAATTTTGAAATTAACTACCACGATAAGATTTTAATGACTTTCTCTTACTTTTTTTGTATTATTTTTAAAACATTGCAGACGTACTTATTTAAATTTTAACAGTATTTATATATTTATAATAATTATTGTTTTTATTTTAAGTTGTCTCATTCTTTATGTAAAAGTCCCATTAAAATCTTTTTATCCCTATGCTTACTGCATTTGAGCAAGTAATAGTAAATTTAAAATTACACACACCTAATGTAATTATTATAGTATTATAGCGATATCTTTTTAGTTGTACACTCCAGGCTGAGTGGTATTACGCCCTGTAGTTCCGGGATCAGAATAGGGCTACGGCATCCCCTGCCTGTCGTAAGAGGCGACTAAAAGGGGCTTCCGGGGTTGCAGACGACTAGAGTGTGAGCTCGAATCGTTCGGTCAGGCAATCCCGGGAAGGACGGCGGTATGTGTGGTCGCATACCGTCGTAAAGACTAGACGGAGCGGTGGGCCCAGCCGCCCATCTGGGAGGAGCCCGATAGGGCAACGCGCTCGGAGGATTCCGGTTGAAGTCGTTTCGAGATCCCGAAGTCCTCCTTTTCAGCGCCGAGGACGGCCACCGGGGGGGTTTTAGTGCGGTAAAAATCCCACATAACCCTGCGTCGCTCCCACGGCGTCAGGTACCTTTTGAAGGTTTCCCCCTCGAAAACAAAAAAAAAAGGCTGAGTGGTTATGATGCTTACTGGTCAGTCGTCACAGCAGGCGTGACAACAGCTCTTGCAATTCTTCGACACCTGTTTCTATTAATGGCATGGTGATATACTATGTTTCAAAATAAATCTGTTAAAGTTTTTTTTATCTGACTGAAGTAGCAAACGAGGTTGCAGTCCACCTGATGGTAAGTGGTCACTGCTACTCATGGACTCCTGTAATCAACTTCATACAAAACATGGGTTCCATTTGAAGTCAATCAGATGCGTTGTTACTCCCGAGGACTATGATGGTCGCCTCAAATAAAAGTGTGCCGGCAACCACACCCTTCCATCGAAACGCAAGAAATGCTTCACGCTAGAAATAGGCGTGGCGGTGGTTGGTAATTCCCCGGTCGAACTACGCTGGTTCTACCATCTTGAGAAAATAAAGTGGTAAAATCTGTCAAAACTGACAGTTTTTGATCGATTCACAAAGAAAGCACTCATTAACTTTTCTAATAAACTGTGTGCTGCTGTTAACAATAAAAACAAAGCCTATAGAAAGAATACTTAAATACAACATACTATATTCTCCAACCTATACACTGGATGCACGAACCGCTATCACTTGAGTGGGCATCCTTGTAGCACACAAATTAGAATTTAATTTACTGAATTCAAAGTGAGAAACTCGCGTAACCAACAATGTAGTGCGAGGCAGTATTTGTCACCGGCGGAGATAAGGTGGATGTCGCGCTATCTCCGTTGAGTGGCCATCCTTGTACGACACTGCGAGTGCTTTACGCTGCGCCTGCGCATCGATTTATGCGCTCCCGTCCGCATAGATTAGCCTGATAGATGCGATCACCGCTGCCTCTTTAGATCTGGTACCGGCTTTTGTTACCTCGTTTTATTCGTTGATATGATGTTAAATAATGTTAACCTTTTAAAAAAATGAATAATTGTCTACGCTATCGTATTAGGTGCTACCTGTAATGATAGACGTAAGTCTGAATAAATAAAGAAATAAATAAATGTTAGAAGCGTAAATGTGTAGTTTGATTTGAGGAGTTTATAATTAAATGTTACTTAATTAATCTTTTAAAATGTGGAATATGATATTATGTTCGCTATTAAATGATATTTACAAATAAATAAATATTTTATTGAACTAATCAACTAATTTTATATAACTTTCAATCACGTAGAGTAGTATTTTTAACTTCTCTAATTCCTGGAATTATGGAAAGTTCTCTGGAACGCTGGGAATATATGTCCACCAATTCGCACTTGGCCAGCGCGGTGGACTATGGCCTAAACTCTCTCATTCTGAGAGAATACCCGTGCCCAGCAGTGGGACAATAATGGGTTGATGGAATTCCTGGAATAACATTAATTGAAAGGTTAGCGAAAAGGGTGCCGATTAATTGTATAAGCTAAGTTTTTTTAAATATAATAATAAATTCTAGGCTACCGAGTGTCCGTAAAGCATAAAAACGATAATTGCATCATGAAAAAACAATGACAACTTCTTTATTCGATATTTGGCATATCCTGTATATCAAACTTAGATTTCCATAACATTCGTCGACCTCATCACATCGTAAATAGACCTCAATAGCTGGCAAGTCCTTACTCATGTGGCGACACGGGCGTATTCTGAACAATACTTTATGTGGCACATACATGCGCAATATGAGCTTCGAAGATAGCTGCTATCGTCCTGAATTATAATTCGATTATATGCTCTTTTGCGGTAAACGCTGGGAATATATTATAGCTCGACACCGTTTATTTTTATAATATTAAAATACGCTTTCTACACTCATAGCCCTACACTAGGATTTTTTACTGTGTCGTGGGTACCATGGACACACAAGACGAATACACAAACACCCAGACCCAGAACATGAATCTAAACTCATCATTCAGATACCTGTCTAGCCGGGAATCGAACCCGGGACCCATTGCGCGTTAGACCGGTATGGTAACTCCGCCAAGCGGGTCGTAATTATACGTGTTAGCGTAAAACACATCAATATTTGGCAATGTTGTTATACTGGGTAGAAATAGAGATGACGGTTATGCCACCGGAGAGGAATCGATACGATTTCTACTTTTACACTTTTTAAAAGGCTTTACCTTTTTTATCTGCTCAAAGAGACTTTAAGGACTGTTGTAATTTTCCTCGATAATAAAAATGAATAAGTAATTTTAATCCTCCATTGTGCTACGTTTCTTCTTGTTTTTTATAACGTAGCAAATGAGCATGTAGGTTACCTAATGGCAAGTGGGCCATACCTATGGATATCTGTAAGCAAATTCATATTCGAATAGGACTGGCGTAATCAGTTGCTACTTCGTTGGACCAATCTGATCGCCTCATATAAAAGCAAATAATTCATTTGAAAGGCGTCATATTGCAATGACAAATTTTCCTTTAAACTAGTTAGTTGTAAGATTGTAATAGAAAACATGCTTGTATCTATCATTTCCATTTGTTAATTTAATTGTCCGAAGATTTTTTTGAATAATTTAATATCTAAAAGCAATATCTGTCATAGTAATACCGCCTAGGTATGACAACATGACGAGCTCTCGAATCGGTGTAGTTCAACAGAGGAAGCACCACCGTTTTTCCAGCGTGAAGCATTACTTGTGTTTCGATGGAAGAGTGTGGTTGCCGTCACAATTTCACATGAGCGACCATCATAGTCATCGTGAGTAGCAACACATCTGTAATAGAGTTCAGATGGAACCCATGTTCTGTATGAAGTCGATTACAGACATGGGCGGTAGTAACCACTTACCATCAGGTGGATTGCATGCTCGTTTGCTTCAGTTAGATAAAAAAACCTAAACTTGTAATTTAACATTAATTCGTAAAGCATTTCCCACGGCGACACACAGCGACATAAATCGGGCGGCAGCGACACACGAGTCGGGGCATATTTTGCGGAACAATGCTTTACGCGACAGATAAAAAGCGCGACACGAGCATCGGAGATAGCCGTCGGCGTCGTAAATCGTAATTCGATAACGTCTGCGTCTTTTATTCAATTTTGATGCTTTTCAATAATTTTTGATGCTTGGAAAAGTTATTGTTAAAAAAAATAATAGTGTTCGTTGAAAAATGACCAAATTAAGTGTGCTACAAAATTTTAATTAGCTACAATTACGGGCAATTGTATATATAACTTAACATTTTTCAGGAAAAACTCTTGCTGCTAGGATGCAATACAACAGCATCACTCTTCTGTTGACGAAGCGTGTTAGAAAGAACAATTTAAAAGTGAACGGATACAAATATTGAAAACTCTATTTGCTATTTTGATGCTTAAGTGACGTCAATGTGGTAGAAAGCTGTAGTAAGTGTCCTCCCTGTTATCCGTGCATAATTACAATTTTTACGAGACAATTGAAAGTAATGTATTATGGCGTCTTTGAGGCATTTTCCGTTATATAAAACTGAAATTAAAGAAACTAGAAGTTGATGCATGTATTGGAATGCATGCATCTACATGCCTGATGGTAAATGGTCAGAGCCGTCCATGGGCATCTGTTAGCAACTATATATATAGCAAGGGCTCTATTGGAAGTCAATCGCAGATTGCTACTCCGAAGGACTAAGATGGTATATAAAAGTCATATAAAAGTCAACCTGCTACCGCAATATTTGACTGACTTACCACGAAATTAGCTTAATAGTCAATCAGTTGTAAGTTAATTAGTATACACTTAGTTTGGAATGTAATTAATATTTGGCATAACAAAGCTCTGTGCGAAGTTTTAAATAATGAGACTCCGAGCGGACTACATCCAAGACAAGGCGGTAATTATTTATCAATGACTTAGGGTTGTCACTCTTGTTCAAAAATAATAAATTTTACTCTTTTTTTATCTGACTGAAGTAGCAAACGAGCATGCAGTCCACCTGATGGTAAGTGGTCACTGTCGCCCATGGACATCTGTACCTAATCAACTTCAAACATAACATGGGTTCCATCTGAAGTTTATCATGGATGCGTTGCTACTTCCGAGGACTATGATGTCTTATTAATATTAAAAGTAAAAGTTGTAAAAGTTTGCGAGTATGTATGTCTGTAAATTTTGTTACAAACACCTATACTATTGCATAAGATGTAATTATTTAAAAATGGGTACGAGCGAGGAAATACTACGATCATTCTTATCTAGCATGAAGAAATTCTGTGTTCTAGTTGAATGTTGCAGTCAGCTGATTTACTATAATGTGACATTATCAGTGCATGTGTGAATTCTTATTTGCTTCTTCATTTTTATGAAAAAAGGCATTAATTTCGTACCCGGTAAAATTTACTAGGAAAACTTTATACGGAAAAATGTTTTCTACACAAACGAAAGATCTTAAATGCATAAAATATCTCGTCAACCCATTATTGTCCCACTGCTGCGCACGGGTCTTCTCTCAGAATGTGAGTTCATAAAATATGTTGACTTTTAATTTGTTTTTTTGCAAAATTTACTTTTTGATTTGTTTCTAATAAAAAAAATGGTTTATTTTGGTTTTAAAATTGATTTAATGTAATTGGTCCCGTGCAGCCCTACAAAGTATTTAAACGTCCACCACCGTCACAAATAATTTACGAACCGTTACAAGAGTGACCGTTCGTAAATTATTTGTTTAAATTTAGAATGGGATCGGCTAAATGTTTCGGATCGTCAATAAGTAATACCTCACCAGACAACTTGAGCTCCTCTAGTTTGGTCTGTTAAACATTTAGCTCTATTTTAAGCTGGTTTTGTGAATCGAGGGGTCAAGATATACTAGTGAGCCGCAATGTTGGATTGCAGTACTGGACGGTCAGTCCGTTGACAAATGTTTACGAGTTTGTCACTGCGAGGTTTGGGGGAGTTTCCATACCTGCTGGGGTTCGCCGAATCGAGTAATGAAGCTCTAGATTGATGTCCGTGTAATGTAACGTAATGTAAGTTGTGTACAGCTGTCGAATAAACTGAGTATAGCATAGCGGGCTTGGCGTTGACTAATTGTTCACGGAAATTGGATGCCGATTGTTTTTTGAATGTGTAAATTACTGGTGTCTTGGGTTTTAAAGTATGTGACGGGGTACTTCAGTTCATTAATATATATTAGCTCTTAAATACGATTCTCGGGATCAAATTTATGAGCTAATAATGTAAGTTAAGAAAAAATATAGTATAACAAAATAATATAATTGATTTTTAACTATTGAAAACGTATTGTGTACTGGAATCTATGAAATCTAGAATAACAACTGAAAACTAGATACATAGACTATTTTACTTTAAAGATATTTGAACTAAAAAAATAGTATTAAAATAAAAAAAACCTGCTACATTATTATTTTAACAGTCACTTTCTTATCTTAGAAACTGCTACACATACATGTTACAACACTATAAATGTACGTACATACATAATACATGTATATATAACAAGAACACAACCAAATGTCTTCATAAACTAGTGTTGTGCTTTGTATGTTCTCCGTCTGTCGAATGACATTACCGGCTACGTGCTTAAGTAAGAGGCCACGAAATGAGAAGTTAGGAAAGTACAATAGATAAAACTAAGCTATAGCCGAATTTGACGGCTTCGGAGTCATGAAATGTTTTGAAAATCAATGGTAATTGGCTTTTAATTTTGTTGTCTTAAAAGTCAAAAAAATATGTGTAATGGTTAGTTTTTCCCGGTGGTAGATCCAGTGTAGTTCGACCGGGAAGCATTTCTGGCGTTTCGATACAAGGGTGTCGTTTCCGGCACACATTTAGATGAGGCGATCATCGTAGTCCTCGGGAGTAGCAACGCATCTGTGATTGATTTAAGATAGAACCTATGTTCTATATGAAGTTGCTTACAGATGTCCATGGGCGGCAGTGACCACTTACTATCAGGTGATGCAGTCCACCTCGCTCGTTTGCTACTTCAGTCAGATAAAAGAAAAAAATAAAAAAACAAGTCCTGCTCACTTCATGGCCCGATCCGACCCGAGGCGACCGGAGCGTCGTTACCGCGGCAATCATTCTCTCGTGAGCAGCTTCCAACTATCGCACGTAATTAACCAATGTCCAGTGGCCACCGATCTAGCTACCTAGAAGTACCCATTGATTAATGTGAAGAGAAGTAAGAAACGGTAGGTGTGATTGATTTTTTATGGTGGTGGAATTCGTGTGGTAGAAATGCAAATAATAAAAAGTGTAACGTTCTCAGAGTGACGGTTACAATCTAGTAGGCAAAAATAATTATCATCGTGAAACAGCCGTAAAATTTTAAGGAGTTCCTTCTGAATCATCCATAGATTTTTTCCGGTAATTGACGCCACTCGAATGAATCCAGTGTTTTCTGAATCCAGCGGTTTCCCGCTGTCTTCTTTAGAATAAACGCATTCGAAACTGATAGCCCCTAGGATTTTTTCCTGAGTCGTTGTTGCCGTGGACACACAAAGACGAGTACACAAACACCCAGACTCAGAATTAGAATCGAAATTCATCATTCAAATCTGTCCGGGAATCGAACCTTAAACTCTGCGTGTTTGTCAGTAATGGTAACACTCCGCAGGTGTTGCCAACATCAGTAGTCTCTTTCAGTTAGACAGGAATCGGTGTAGAAAGTCGGTCGCGCCCTGCCAATATGCGGACTTCATTAGCTGCTCTGGCAAACGACCCTTAAGGGTCAGGGGACAGCCGTCGTTATTGCGTGTTTTTCCCCGTGATGGAATGGTGTCGTTTTGTTTGTACCACCTAACGAGGTATTAAGCACTTTGTTCGACAAACGATCTGTTTAGATGGACAGAGGTGTATAACTGTATACAGTGGCGTAGCTTGCTTTAATAGGCCCTGCATAAAATTTGTTGTAAGCCCAAATTAAGGTAGTAGTAGGAAGGAAAGTAGTAGCGTGGGTTGTTTTACCATCCACCGAGTCATAAATGTTTTGCGAAACAACAAAAAAAAGAGGCCGTTGACACTACTACACCAATGTCTCTGCAAATTGATGTCTATAATAAGGTCGCTAAATATGCCGTATGGGGCCCATATAGTTGTTAAGGTGTTTCAACTTTTTTGTGCGTAATATATTTGATGATCCGTTACCATACCGGTCTAATACGCAGTGGGTCCCGGGTTCGATTCCCGGCCAGACAGGTATCTGAATGATGAGTTGAGATTCATGTTTTGGGTCTGGGTATTTGTGTATCCGTCTTTGTGTGTGTCCATGGCACCTACGACACAGGAGATAATCCTACTGTGGGGCTATGAGTGTAGAAAGCGTTTTAAAAATATCACTATGCATGAGGAAGACTGAAAGATATTTGGTAATTAATAACAGAATATTGGTTAGTTCGTGACACAAGAACACAATTCCCAATAGCTTAATAAAAAACACAAAAACCTCATGGAGTTTAATAAAACATTTCGCCTCAAAACTTCATCAGATGCGACGCCAAAATTAATTTATGCCACAAAGCTGGCACGCGAAAGAATTTCAAAACAAACAACAAAGACAGAGATGTTCGGGGATATTATCGCGGCTGTGAAATATTAGACGAGCAAAGTTTTTCCGCGCGGAATCCGCCATCTTGGAACCACGACATTTGCGGGATGCCAGACGAACGTTTGACAGCGAAGACCTTTAATGTTAACTTTGAGGGCACTCCCGGAAAGTTGTGTATATTTGATACTTTTTATAAATTGAAAGAAGGGCGCTATGATGGATAGTAAGCGTCGTTAGTGCTCTTAGTACGACTTTATTACGGTGTTTATAAAACGATCACCGTTTACGTATTATGTCCATGTAGTGTATGAGAGAAACCTGCGAATACGTAAACTGTTACCTGTGAAGAAACGTAATAAATATGTAACAAGGGCACAGAACGACAGAAGTAGTCAACGCATTAAATTATTAATTTTAATATTGAATTGCATATAATGATACTTTATTAATTTAAAATTCATCCACTCGATCCGGATTTCACCGGATATTTTTAAATTTAATTAATTATCGGGATCGTTTTAAAGCATATATTCAAAACTATCTGATACCTACGAAACAAATCATTAAATTAAAACAAATCTTATTTAAATTTTACTCAAGTATAAAATCCAAGCTCTTTTGAAGCAATTATCCAGACAATTGAAAATAAGAATTTCCGTGAATAATATCAATTAAAAAC
Source organism: Spicauda simplicius (assembly GCA_949699795.1). Lineage (NCBI taxonomy): Eukaryota > Metazoa > Arthropoda > Insecta > Lepidoptera > Hesperiidae > Spicauda > Spicauda simplicius. The sequence continues at coordinate 6,284,239 of OX453069.1, forward strand.
ACTTAAGGTAAGTAACTGTTACAGAGCATCAAATGCTCAGTCATTACCAAGAATACTTGCAAGGTAAACAAATATTGGATATTAAGATGCCCCGCGAAACGGCCTCCTGTCGCGAAGATGAATCCATAGCTCGACGTGATACCTTCGTTTTCCACCCATATCGCCACTAACATAACTTTACAGTCCATTAAATACAATCACACCATTCTACACCTTATTCCTATTTCCATAAAGATGCTAACTCTTCAAGACAGTTTTTTGAACTGTAAAATATTGTGCCACAATATGTTTTCAGCATTTTAATATAGCGGACACAGTCAAATAGCAATTTGCACGTTTTCGTCGTGTCGTGTTAATAAATTTATAGCCAATTTTGCGTTAGTGTGAATTGATGTTATCCTACGGGATTACATTTTTTATTTTCATTTTTTTGGATGTATTTAATTTAATACAGTGGTTTATGATTATTATAATATATTACAATGCTGCGGTGATACTTTAATGATGATGTCTACCCTCTTACCAAGGTCATGGGGGTCAGACGGGGAATAAGTTTGTAGTTCAGTTGTCAGATAGATTTCTAAAATTGAACTCAGACTGATATTTTTTGTGACTTTCGCATCAACCCATTATTGGGCCACTGCTGGGCACGGGTCTTCTCCCAGAATAAGAGAGTTTAGACCATAGTCCACCGCGCTGGCCAAGTGCGAATTGGTGGACTTCACACACCTCCGAGAACTTTTTTTTTTTTAAGAACTCTCGGGTGTGTAGGTTTCCTCACGATGTTTTCCTTCGCCGAAAAGCAGTGATAATTAATTTCTAATACACACATAAATCATTGGCCTGGGTTTGAACCTCGGACCTCCCGATCGAGAGGGTAAGTTTCAACCATTAGGCTACTTCTGCTCTCTCTCGCTTTTGTGACTTTGGATCTTGTTAAATTCGTGTTTTTGCTACGAAATAACAATATTGTGCTCAAATATATTTTTGTTTCGTAATCTATGGGTAATGATACCCATGTATTACTTATCTTCTCTTTACTATATAATCATCAGCAGTATTCCCAATCGTTACATACAGGATTACCCGTAAACATACGGGATTAAAACACAAATACACACCTAAAGCTATTCAAAATTCAACAGCATAGTGTATCACAATATTGACACGACAAACAACCAGGGGATAACCGGGATACCGTCCAAAGTAAACAGTGGATTTGACGGATAGTTTATCGAACTAATCCCTCCAGTGGCGCTGGGACGCGACATCCGGCAATGGCCGCGTTATTTCCGTTTCCGGCTTTGAAAAAAATATTCAATCGCATAGGATTAATAAAGTGATAATGGATTGATTCGACAATCTAGGGGTCTAGGGGTCACGCATTTGATTTTTTTAAGTTATGTTCTGTTATACTCAATACTGCTAGAGAATATATCGCCGACGTTATCATTTTTAATTAATATAAACAGCTTACAACCATGTGGCCAGTTGCAATTAATCCGCGTTAAAGTAAAATATTAAATATTTCAAAAGAAAAGTGAGGGACAGTTTTCTGTGAAAACCAATAAACTCTTGTGCAGTGACAGTCAGTGTTTCATTTAAAAGGACAATCAGGGGCTGCCGCGTAACAGTACGCATTAGGAAAATAGTTACCTAATGCGTACATAACTTAAAATAAAAAAATGTGTGCGTGTACCTACTAGCGTACACTCGTAAGAAATGAAACTTCTTTATGACGTTATTTTTCAAAAAATAATTTACTATATGCAACTTTACAGAAATTGGTTAAATAAAGTTAAATTAGATAAAGTTTAATAAAATTAAAAGGCTTTTATTGAACTATATCTAATAATCTAATCTATAATAATCTATCTAATATCACGCGTGGTAGGGATAAGAAAAAGATGGCGCGTAACAGAAAAAGATGGCGCGTAACGAAAAAATGTTTCACTAAATTTTTTTCCAACGCCGATAAAGAAGTTTCACTTCATAAATCTAAGTAAGCGCAGTAAACTATAGCCTCTTCACCGAACTCAAGCCGTATAGGTTTCCTCATGATATAGGTATTCTTTTACAAATGAAGCAAGCGATAAATAATAGTAAATAATAGTATTTATCACTAGCTTCAATGGTAAAATAATACCTATATCATGAGAAAACCTATACGGCTTGAGTTCGATAAGGAGGCTATAGCTTACTGCGCTGACCTAATATAGGGGACTATACTTAACTATGGCCATTACACTCGATGATGGCAGCTGTTTCACTCGGTGAGAGGACCTAAGCGCAGTAGTGAGATAAGTAAAACATTTACGACGAAAACCTCATCGTTCACACATGGCCTAAGGCTTTTTAAGTCGATGCAGATATCTGTGTCCAGCGGTGGGATAGGGAGACGAGAGAGTCATCGTAAATATATATAAGACCTTCTACGTCGGTGAAGAGTTTCGTGCCCAGCGATGGGATAGATAAAGCATTTACGACGAAAGAGTCATCGTAAAAACATACAAGGACTACTAAGTCGGTTAAAAGACTTGTGCCCAGCTGTGGAATGTATACATTTACAACCAGACTCATCTTCAACAATATAAAACAAGAACCGTGTATCACAATATTGAACCGACAAATAGCCGTCATCCAAAATCAACATAGTCGACATATAGTTCGAGCTACGGTCGCGACATCCGATGCCCGCGTCATTTCCGCTTCCGCCGCTACACGCACGATATAAATAAACGGAGCGTGCATCACACATTGCGTGGGATAAATCGACTGGCTAATCCGCTGGGGATTTATTTGTCTTTTGTTTTGTTCATAGTTTGATTGCGAAATAAATGTGTTCGTTATTCTATTCTTTTAGCGCTATGTTTCTATTAATATGTGTAAATATAGGTGGTAGAATCAGTGTAGTTCGACCGGGGAAGTACCACCGCCACACCTATTTCTAGCGTGAAGCATTTCTTGCGTTTCGATTGAAGGGTGTGGTTGCCGGCACACTTTCACATGAGGCGATCATCATAGTCCTCGGGAGTAGCAACGCATCTGTGATTGACTTCAGATGGAACCCATGTTCTGTATGAAGTTGATTACAGATGTCCATGAATATGAATAGGCCCCTACGGAGAAGCCGTTTGGGTTATTTTTAATGTCTAAACCCGTGAGGAACTGCTAGTACCTACTTATTGTATATCAGTAGGTAGGAAAAGCATACAATCCGTTTAATAGTAAGGGGTTACTATCTCTTATCGGCAATTATAGATGCTTAACATTCCTATTGTTGCGATAACATAGGTGTAAAGGTAGTTAAGACATACCAATCTCAAAACGTCGCAAAAATTTACTATCAACATTACTTTGTCTTATTTTTTGAGAAATCGAAGTATACATTAATTTTTGACTGGAGATGTCAACACTGCTATACATATTTTCAACATAAAGTAGTTCTTGCGTTGCGGTGGAAGGACGTGGTTACCATTCACATTCATATGAGGCGTTTGTCTTGGTCTTCGGTAGTAGCAACGTATTCGTGATTGATTTCACGGAGAACCTTTGTGCTATATACGAATGAAAAACACTCATAAGCAAAATTATAATAAACTCATTACACACAAATATAATTATATAACCACAGACCACTTAAAGTATTACTCAGATAAAGTCTAAACCAACATATTTTAAGAGGCTTATCCCTAATCTTTTTAAATAACAATTTTCGTCTACCCTACTCACACATGAATTGTAAAGCCAATTTCTTGATACTTCAACCTCCCTTCAATTTCTTCAGATATCGAGTTACACACGATTTACGATTGCTCAAGACTTGACCAGGGGTAATGTAGCGTGTGACGTCACGGGACTCCAATTGAAAATCTCACCGTGATCGCTCGGCCGGATTCCTTAAGTGATGTTTTTCAATGGTTTCCGATAGATTAGCTGGGGTGGACTCAGAACCGCCACAGTCTTGTTTGGTCAAAGAAAAATCACATTAATTTCTGTATTGTAGAATCAAAATTGCAGTAAGAAAGTAGATAGGAACCTGACAATACTAAAGAAGAGTGTATTAAAAACACTAACTAACACGTCTATATGTGGTGTTACTTCGGAGAATTATGATAAAATCTTTTGCATTTTTCCATCACAGATGTTCTATGAAGCTAAGCCATGTGCAAGTTTGTAGCAAAGCTACGAAATTATTTGAGAAAATGTCATTTGAAAGCGGTATAGAGCTGAGCTGAGCTCGCATCCCCATATAGTTATAACCCTATATAGTTTTATTAAAACAAAATAGAGTCGAAACAGCTTCAATTCAGATGTGCGATATAATACTAAATTGTAGTAATTAGATGTAAGGTCGTAAGGTCTATTGTAAAAAGGTAAAAAAAAAAATTGGTCCTATTAAGCCTAGATATGTACACTTACTTACCCCGCCATCAACACCGCAGTCACACTTGGTCGCCACGACCAGTGTATCGGCGATGTTGAGGGCGGGAAAATTAGTGGAGCTAAGAAAAAAAAATACTTGCTAACTATACATAAGAACCTACAAAAGGCACGGACGAACAGTCCGTGGAGTTGTCATTTTACAAATAAAAAAAAAACCCTATATAGTTTTCTTTCTCCTCATATAGCTTTCTTGTTACGCTTACTTTACGTTACGTTATGATATTTCACTTTAAACTGCAACGAAATAGGCGGAAATTTTCTCAACGTTGACGCTTGCAGCTCCAAGCGATTTTGTCGTGGTCCTCAGATGAGGGTTTCTGTTGTAAACTGCGCTGCACTGTAGGTACCTAACTTGGTGAAACAATCTCGATATTACATATTGATATTTGAACATATTATGATATAAGAAAAATATAGGCAATGAAAATGTAATTATCTTGTTTCAGGAAAAAGATTTTAGACTAATATTTTCGCGGAATTGATACATTTTAATACTTAACGGGTTCTCACGATATGTGGTTTTTGAATTCTTGCATGGATCGTTGCATGGATCCATGCAACTGGGTCGAAGTACCGGCAAAAATAATTCAAAAACAGCATATCGTGAGTACCCGTATACGTGAGTGAGTAGTTAAGTATTAAAAAAAAGATTACCTAACATTTAATACAAGTGTTTCTTCTGAGTTGGCCTATGAGGTTTTTCGTGAATTCTTCTCAATAAAACTATTAGAATGTGTGTCACGGGCCACGCCGTCCCATTGCGGAGGGTGCTTTGACGTATCGCCTTTAAACCGCCCTGGAGAAATTTGTGGAGGACATTTGATCGCCGAATTGGATTTCTGCCCTTTGAACATTGGGATCCGTGTCTTTAAACATTTGTATAATATATTTTATCGTTTATTACAGTTGTTATACGTGTAAATTCAGTGTATATAGGGTTATCATTGGGACATAGAATGATATTTCTTGCTTTAAGCTCAAGTAATAATATCAAATAATATAACAAGCTTTACATATACATATCACTATTCTTGGACGGCCACAAGCGTTTCAAACGTCAATTGGGGCTTAACAATAAATGCTTTGACGAAGCGAGCTTTATCGAAATTCGTTCAACGCTCCGCTCGTCGCGCTACGCGAATATTTTGTTAGTCTGATAGGTACCAAAATACATATTGAGAGCCTACCATACAAACATACGTATGTTAGATAAAATAATAAAACAGCAACGTAAATATTGCCACTGCATGTGCTTTTTATTTATAGACCAAAAACAAGCGGCTTTTAAAAAGTAAATACTGATTTTTCCAGCGCCATTGAAATATTAATGAATGTGCTTTAGGGAGTCAACACTGAATGTAGTTCCAATACATCGCTACAATTGAACGTTTTATGAGTCAGCAGGCAAACACTGAGATAGATAGGAAGGGCAATTTTGATTTTGCAAAAAGGGAAAAACACTGGCCACTCCAATTTCACATAGAGCTCATACAAAAGATCACCCACGTTAACTATGAATGGCGAGGAACAAGCACGCCATGGACACGAATGGGAATTAAAAAGAAAAAACATCCGAGAAACGAAAATAGGAATTGAATTTAAGTACATTTAAATTTTCCGACCCCCGCTTTGACTGGCTAATAAAAGGATGTCCGTGTTCGAAATACGAATGTTTTTTGATCTCATTCGCTCCCTTAACGGCCAGGCATTTGCGCCACGCGACTAAATGGATTATTTTCTTTCCGCGTTCCTTTTTCAAAACAATATTATGGACTTCGGTACATCGCGACATACTCATCACATATCGTAAAGTAAGCATTTTAAGACATACTATGACGTGGGAGGGTATAAAATTGCGTGTATTGTTCCTTACTTGGCGTTGCATTGTTTTGACTGAAGCGTTCCTTTGTACTCCGCTAACCATTTTATCGTGAGCTCATCTCGTCTGTCCGTTACTTAATCGGTTCATTGTGGCTTGGCTCGAGTGCTACAACAAGACGGATCATTTTAAAGTAGCGGGTTGGCAAACGAAACAAAACGTTGACAAGCGTGGGGTGCGATCGGATTAAGGAGGGTTGACTTTACGGTTGTCGTACAATTTGGAAATTGACTCCTGGAATCTGTTTACGTGTTGCGGTGGTACTTTTTGTGGCATTGTGTGTCAATTTTTCTTTCTCTATCCAATTTGTAAAGGCCATTTCGTGGATTAGGAACATTTCTGTGCTGTTTCGGATTGTTTTAGTATTAGGATTGTGTTACTGCATTGATACCACCTATTTACATTTGTATTACAATTTGGGATACTCTTGAAGGTTTTTAAGATTTAACGTTATAAAAAATCCTTACATGAAATTTCCAGCTTTGCCATTATTATCAAATAAAGTACGATTATTCTTACAGTATGGGCTTTATTCAAGGAAATTATTTACAAGTTATTTTATTTACACTTTGTTTCATGTTTTTCTCTTGGGTAGTGTGACTCGTCATATTGGGTTAAAGTTGCGTCATAGGACGGTGATTTTTTCGTGGTACTACGACTCAAATCTTCTTCTTCAGAGACATAAAGAATGGCATAAGAGCTGCAGTCGTAAGAATACAGCATACAGGGGCATAAAGAGTACAGCATACAGCATACAGGGGCATAAAGATTGGCATAAGAGCTGCAGTCGTAAAAACCGTAAAATAAGTGACTGGTGATAGCTTAAGTAATCGCCTCTCGTTCATCGTCTCCAGTGAAACAAGTTCTTCATCATTTCCAGATTGCAAGCAGTGATCGCAATGACGGATGGTTTGTCAAGGGGACAGTAAAACGATTTGGTGCGAGAAAACTCGGAAATTAATGTTGACGGCTCGCTTCATTAACGTTGACATCTTGGAAGAATTTGCTAGGGATCGTTAGAACATTTATTCTGTTTGTTTGTAACCTTTGTTTTATAGTTTTGCATTTGGTGTTTGCATTGATATTAATCCAATATAAGTCCACCAACTCGCACTTGGCCAGCGCGGTGGACTATGGCCTAAACTCTCTCATTCTGAGAGAAGACCCGTGCCCAGCAGTGGGACAATAATGGGTTGACGACATTGATATTAATGGTGCCATAGATGTTACGAGTGGATGAACGTTGATGGTATTTTTTTTTATGTACGTTTTTTTAAATCTTGCAATTATTTGATTGTAATCTGTAATATTTTTAATATTTCCAGGTAAGGTTTCATTTAGGTCATTATTCAACTTTTTTATAATATTTTACTATTTATTTAGTTATTTTTCAGTTTTAACTAGGTAAGTTTATTTATTGGGTAACCGCTGGATTCAGATGGCTCAGGACCGGTCGAAGTCGCGCAGATTAGGGGAGGCCTATGTCCAGCAGTGGACTTTCAAAGGATGGATGGATGAAGTGTTATTTGGAAAATAGAGTTACTCTAGATTTAACACCAGCAAAGTTTTAAAGTTTTTTTTACCAAACATGTCATCTTTTGAGCAAACATGATATGAACCTTCAAAATAATTGGTAATTTTTGAGAATTTTGGAAAAACATTGTTATAGTCATCACTCTCCCACTATTTGGCACGGATTACCTCTTGATATTAAATTACGATATTAATGATTATTAATGTTAATAATGCGGCCGTAATATGCTTCAAAGTAGCCGTGTAAACTTATCCAATATTAAAATATAATAGATACTGATGTGTGTGTGCGTGTCTATGATTTGAGTGTAGTGATGGCAACTAAACGAATGATCTATTAACAAACAGACAAACACACTTAATAGTTAGAATAAATTGATTGAAAGCGTATTGAAAGTAATATTATTTGCACTTCAGAGACCTCCCGAAGAAACTTATTGTAGGAATACCATATCATCTAATAATATTTCAAGGACATGGAACTATCTTATGTGCGCCATACATTTATTATTGTATTATTTCGGCCTCAGAGATTAGTATTCCGTCTGCAAAAACTGTTTTTAATGTATTGTAGTTGCTGAAAATTGACGACCCGCGTGGCGCAGCGGTTACTATACCGGTCTGACGCGCAATCGGTCCCGGGTTTGATTCCCGGCCAGACAGGTATCTGAATGATGAGTTTAGATTCCTGTTCTGGGTCTGGGTGTTTGTGTATTCGTCTTGTGTATGTCCACGATACCCACGACACAGGAGAAAATCCTACTACCTACTACTCCTACTACTCCTGCTATGAGTGTAGAAAGCGTTTTTTTTCTTTTTTTTTATGTATAATCGGCATAACATAGCATACTTGTCTATTTTTTATTTGCAGAGGTGTTAATTGTAAGTATACTTTTCGACAAGCATCTTCTACGACACTCAACATTTTATAGTAATGAAGTTGCAATCAGGTATACATTTGATGGTAGGTAGTCCCCGCCGCCCATGTTTGTTTCATTGATACTTAGATAAGATCAGTCTTACTTGAGGTCAGTCAATGCTTTGCTGCCCTTGAGATCAGTACACACCAGCACTTAACACTGTTGTTATTAGTTATGATAGGTGTGGCGGTGATGTCTTTGGACTCGCGCCGCAGGGTTCTACCACCGTTGTTTCCTTTTTATGTTCTCGAGGGAGAAACCTTTACAAAGTACCAGACGCCGTGGGAGCGACGCTGGATTATACGGGATTTTTACACTAAACTCTTCCGGTGGCGGTCTTCAGCGTTGCGTGGAGGATTCCCGGACATTCAACGAAACACAATCAGAGTACTCTGAGCGCGACGCCCCTTTTGGGTTGTCCCTCGGTGAGCAGATACGCTCACCGCAACTTTTCAAGGTCGGCATGGGCCCACATGCTAAGTTCTTCCCGGAGTCGCTTGTAAGGACGGTTTGAGCGCCCACTCTTGCCGCCTGCAAGCCCGGAAGCTCCCTTTTAGTGGCCTCTTACCACAAGCAGGACATACGGCCCATCGTGGTCCCGGAACTATTGAGACAAACGTTCTGTTATAAGATGATTCAAAAGTCACTTTTTAAAAAAAGGATTATTTATTTCACTTAGGAAAAAGACACAATTTAATTATATAAAACACAAGGGATCCGTAGGCAGCCGTTCGCGAAGGGAATCACTATACGTTTGTCATAGACTATCCTATACGCGACATTAAGTGTGGTAGACTATGCTACACGCGGCTGAAGTTAAGTGGTAGACTAAAGATGGGCGCTTGGGAAGGCCTTTTTATACAGGGATAAATGCTGAGTAGGATTTAGGGGATAGAAGGGGAAAAGGATGGGTAGGCATATAGGCATACATTGGCCAGACATAACAGTTCGTAGTTCCCTAGGTCCAGTGGAAATGATACACACATTAAAATAGAAAGTTTCCATTTGGCGAGTCGTTCCGGGGCGCATTAGCACAACAAAACCGCCATCGCTCATCGCATGACTACTGATTTATTTTAATGGAGATATACTTTTGATCAGCTGGCACTCGTGTTATGGATAGTGTATTTGAAGCGGATATATCTTACGTGTTACAATACAAAATACGTTTCAGTAGTCCAAGATCCCAGAGCTGCCAGACGTCACGTATTTTCTGACGGATGAAATGTGGACGATTGAGTAGTGTTAGTATGTACTATGATCGTATGCTTACCTGCTAGCTTGGTCAAACGGCCAATTTCCAGGTATCAGGTAATCAAGGTACATAAAAATATTACTTACTTCACGTAAATTCTCATGGCTGATTTTCATATATGTTTTCGAGTGTATAGTTAAAAATAAATTGTCAATACTCCCAGACACTTTCCGTCGGTCATATTGCTTGGCAGACGCCATTGTAAGGGTCTCAAAATAATTAGTTAACTTCACGTAAATTTTGACGCTCCATTTTTATATATGTTCATCCGACAACTATTTTAAAACCTTTGAGAAGAAGACAGACCGATCCAAGGGGCCAATCATCCCCTAAACTAAATTTTAATATCTCTGTGAGTGGGAGCGCGAGAGTATTATCTACGCGCATGAGACTGAGTGAGACCGACTGCGCTGTTAAGGGCATGAAAATTACTTAAACAGATACAAGCTAGCAGGTAGGCATACGATCATAGTACATACTAACACTACTCAATCGTCCACATTTCATCCGTCAGAAAATACGTGACGTCTGGCAGCTCTGGGATCTTGCTCTACAGTATTTCGTTCTTCGTATGATCTTTGATGCAGAATGATGCAAATGTTTTGTTTAATTCTATATAGTAGGTATATTTATTATTTAAACGAAATATGTATTTTTCATTTTTAGTAAGTAGGTAGTATCAACTAGTACATTTACAACTGTTACGCTACTTAACGATTTTTCCTAGTTATACAGCCTTTTAATATATGTGTGGCGAATGAACGTTGAGTCGCCCTGATAGTAAGTGTTCACTGCCGCCCATTTTTTGTAATTGGATTGTTTAATAAAAATACTTAGGAAGAAATAAAACAATATAATTAAACCAATTATAATATTGTTTTTACCTATATTTTTATTCATCAAATAATTTATTTCGAGTTCCTCTATTAATATAAATTTGGTTGAGGAAATTATGCTGCACATCTCATATTTATATCATTAGATATATTTTCAGGACCTAATACGTTACCCCTAATAAGAGTGTAACCGCCGCCCTCTATCAATCACTTAGGGAAACCTATCAGGGCACATCCATAATGTGAGATAAGTTGCACAATACCTCACCAACTTGCCGGACCCTTGGCGAACCTTCACGTATTATGTTTAGATATGTTCTAACTACGATATATATCATTATATATTCGTTCGCGAGATTTATAAAGACATTTTTCAAGATTAAAGTAGCACACGAGAATACAGTTCGTTGTTTTTTTTATCTGGCTGAAGTAGAAAACGAGCATGTACCACCTGATGGTGCGTGGTCACTGCCGCCCATGGACATCTGTAATCAACTACATACAGAAGATGGGTTTCATTTGAAGTCAATCATAGATGCGTTGCTACTCCCGAGGAGTAGGATGGTCCTCTCAAAGTGTGGCGGCAACCACACCCTTCTATCGAAACGCAAGAAATGCTTCACGCTAGTAATAGGTGTGACTGTGGTCAGTATATATATGTATGACGCTTATACCTATTACCTTTCTTCAAACGAGCGCTAGGTATGGCGTGGTGCTTCCGTTTTCTTACCAAAATTATAGTCAATAATATTAGGCACTGTCAATACTGAAATGAAATGAAATGTCTTTATTTTGTATAGGCCTGCGGGGGCACTTACAAATTGTCAGTTACATTTTTTTTTCTTACACTACCACCGGATCGGAATACGACCTCAACTGAGAAGATCCGGCAAGAAACTCAGCGGGTTTGTCTTTTTTTCTTATTTATATTCATTTTTTTAATATTATTACAATCATGTTTTTTTTACATGGTAATGAAAGTTAGCTCCAGTATCTTGCCTTACAGTTCAGTAAAAGAGAGCCCTGTTACTGTTGCGTTATGTATGATTTTAGGCCGGAATGAAGTTCATAATAAAATATTTATGTCTATAAAGATGGCGTACATTTTTTACTCAGTGTTATTACTTCTTTAAAAGTTATTGGAAATTCTAGCAAAAAATGTGTTTCAAAATACGTAACGACATCCAAGAACGGCTTGTGTTCAAGAATTAGGACCTTAACGACAAAATGACGGGCATCCTTTCTCTAATATTTCTATGTAAATGCAAATTTTAAAAGCACTACTCATCTCTTTCTCTCTCAACGATTTATAATAAGAGGGAGTGAGTGAATGTGCTTTATTAGCTTTTATTATAAAAATGATTTGGGTTTAAAAGAAGTGATTGGAAACCTGAGCTCAGACAAAATAAAACATATCCCAAGGCGTAAAACAGGTAGCCCGTAATCATTTAATATGGCCATGACAGAGAGGATTAATAGTCTTGATACTTGTGATTATGGCACTAACTTTGGATGGATTTGGATTTTGGGCTAAAAAGTCAAAACAATTTTTACATCCAAACTAAAATGTCGTAAAATATAATGTGATAATATATATTGAAATAGAAATTATTATTTTTTATTTTAGTATTGTACAAATTACTATTTTTTTTAGTTCGCCCGGGGAAGTACCACCGCCACACCTGTTTCTAGCAGAAGCAGTTTTTGCGCTTCAATGGATAGGTGTGGTTGCCGGCACACTTTTGTGTTAGGCCATCTTAGTCCTCGGAAGTAGCAACGCATCTGTGATTGACGTCAGATAGAAACCCATGTTCTATATGAAGTTGCTTACAGGTGTCCATGTGCGGCAGTGACCACTTGACATTGGGTGGACAGCATGCTCGTTTGCTGCTTCAATCGTATAATAAAAAAATGTATTTGGATAAGAAATGATTCTTGCAAGGATAAAAAGAAATCACAGACCATAATATTAAAGCTAAATTTATAAAGCACCACATAGGTTAACAATGTTATTACGCAGTTAGGTTATTATTTCTGAAATATTCTTATTTATTACTGAAATAAAGATAGAACATGAGCGTATAATGTACCTTTATAAAGAAAGAAATAAAAATAGAACATGAGCGTATAACGTACCTAATGATAAATGATCATTGTCGATCTTGTTAATTTGTATTCTATTTAAACTAGAATTGAATAGAATTCTACACGTAAAAATGCGTTGCTACTGTGTGTGACTAGAATTATTCCACTGATAAGATTTGCAAGTATCAAACTCCATTAATCTCTGCACTTTCCAAAGCATTACGTACAACAATATAATGGTAGTTTATTGAAATGCGGCGATTATTTTAATAGGACATCCGGTGCATCCTATCAGCTGGTTTTTAATGGCAATATAGACATGCATCCTCTATAACAGTGATTTCCAAAGCTTTTCACAACCCCCTTGTTCTTCTCTTTAAATTCCAATCTCTATTGTATTGTGTTACATTAGATAAATGTCAAGTACTTACATTAATTTATTTTTATAATGAGGTATAAGTTAACATAATTCAGACGAAATTTATTCCAGTTAGAAATTTTGAAGGTGGGAGAAAAGGTTGAACGTCCGGGATACCAGCGCCACACTAATTACTGATTTATATGTAAGTTATAGCAGTGTTAAGTTGTATGGTAGGGAAGATCCACTTATCTAAATCAATGCAATTTAGTCTTCAGGTGAGTAGGTTACAGGTAGCATCAATCTGTTCTTAGCGTGGATTGATTTTTGATGTTAACGGCCTGAATTTGTTACTTACCAGGCGAATCGCATGCTAATTTGCTTCTCCTATAAGAAATGAAAAAAAAAATGTATTTCTTTATTCATCGAACCCCTATCATGGTCTCGGGTTTTTGCTACACACACTTTGAGAAACATTGCTTCACAATACACATTAGAATAATAATACGATTTGCAACTCCCGAAGCGAAATTTTGGGTTTAAGCCACTTTCTAATTAGAGGTTTAGAGCTAAATTTCGTATGGTAATATCCAACTGGTAGCTATTACGTATTGTTCAATCGTGCCATACCTACATTTGGTTGATCACGCAAATGACCTTCGGTTCCGTGTAATCAAAGCACCCAAAAAGCTGAAGTAATAAAATAATGGAATAATTGGCTCAAAAATGACTGGTGTCTTTTATTAGTTTGAATCAACCATACTGATTCCTAGCGTTCTATTAAACTCAGTATGACACGTTTTTAGGATTTTCATTCCATTTGTAGTGGTTGATATGGTTATTTTGCAATATACAAATTAGTATACTAATTACTCACTAAAGATGGTAGAAATTTGGGTTGTTCATGAATGGCGAGTGGCGATAGAAGTCTTACTAAATTTCTACCTACTTGTTTTATGTTACTAAATATTTTTGATGAGCAGTGATAGCCTAATGGTTAAAACTTGCCCTCTCGGTCAGGAGGTTCGAGGTTCAAACCTAGGCACGCGCTGATTTATGTGCGTATTAGACATAAATATCACTGCTTTACGGTAAAGGAAAACATCGCAAGGAAACCTATACACCCGAGAGTTCTTTATAAAAAAAAGTTCTCGGAGGTGTGTGAAGTCTGCCAATTCGCACTTGGCCAGCGCGGTGGATGGTATTAAAAATTAAGCAATTATCAATGCTTTTCGATGAAGGAAAACATCGTTAGCCTACTCGTTAGTTAACAAGCCTACACACCCGAGAGTGCTTTAAAAAGAAGTGCATTAGATGGTATTAGAAATTAAGTAATTATCAATGCTTTTCGACGAAGGAAAACATCGTTAGCCTACTCGTTAGTTAACAAGCCTACACACCCGAGAGTGCTTTAAAAAGAAGTTCTCGGAGGTATGTTAAGTCCACCAATTCGCACTTAGCCAGTGCGGTGGACTATGGCCTGTAACTCTCTCATTCCGAGAGAAGACCCGTGCCCAGCAGTGGGACAATAATAGGTAGACGACGACGACGACGAGTACTAAATATATTTTTTAGGAAATCCAAACTCACTGCTTTTTTTGGTCGAGTTACATTTCTAGAAGCAGCAATAAACATCTTACAAAATAAGGTGCCTTGAACTCAAATCTCGGGCTTACAGATTCCTTCCAATCTCTAGCATGTATGTGTTCGCAAAACGAACTATTAGAATAGTCGAGCTATTTCTATTCAAGGCACAAGTCAGAAACAGGCACTAAAGTCATATCGGGCTCTGAAACACGACTTAACGATAACATCTGTTACGCCTAACCCCATCTGAGCGGCATTACCATAACCTTTATGGGAAAGAAAAGTAATGGGCACTTGCAAGGGTCAATATGGATTCGCATGTCCCCTCGCGAATGTTCAAATGATCTGTGACAGTTACGTGACCCTGAATTGTGGGGACATACGGACGGAAAAATGTGTTCATATGTTCTAGTAGTTATTGCTTACGTTAGAAGGAGAGTAATGTTTTTGACCGTATGTATGTTTGTATGTATGCCCATTTCTTTGACGCGCTCTTCAACCCAAACGGCTTTTTTATCTGATAGAAGTAGTAAACGAGCATGCAGTCGACCTTAAGGTAAGTAGTCACTGCGGCCCATGGACATCTGTAAGCAACTGCATATAGAATATGGATTCTATTTGAAGTCAATCGTAGATGCTTTGCGACTCCCGAGGACTATGATGGTCGCCTCATATAACAGTGTGCCGGCAACCTTCCATCGAAACGCAAGAAATGCTTCACGCTAGAAATAGGTGTGGCAATGGTACTTCCCCGGTCGATCTACGCAGGTTCTATCACCTGGAAAAACGGATGGAAAAACCTTGCTTGACGGATATTACGTATAATGTGTCATTGAAATTGTCTTAGTTGCCAGAATGACGTAGGCTCTATAATTATGTAATTGATTAAATTTAGCGTTTTTGAGCAGAAATAAATCGGTAACGTGCGAGTTGGACTTAAGCATGAAGGGTTGCGAACCATTATCTCAAAAAGTAAACAAAATAAGTTTGTGTTGAAGCCGTTAACTTTTTTTGGAAAATTTGGCTACACCTTGTCGCTTGTTCCACAATACAGGATGAAAAGTGCGAGTCGGAGTTAAGCATGTAGGGTTGCGAACTATTATCTTCAAAAAACTAAAAAAATACGTGTGTTGAGGGCGTTAACTTTTTTTTGGAAATTTGGTGACACCTTGTCGCGTGTTCACCATACAAGAGGAAATCCTAGTGGGGGGCTAGCATATAAAGTACAAGTATTTATTATTTCAGTTTTTGTATTTATTATTAATCCATATGTTCATCTAACATTAATCGTTGTGAAGTTTGTGTGTCACAAACATAAGCAAGGGGTGAGCAAGACCCTCTGAAGGGATCTTGGACACGTTGAGGGATGTGGGGAATTCCGGGAATGCCGTCAACCGCTCCAGTCTCGGCACATTGCAGTTGTGGGAAAATAGCACCTTCGTATTACTGCTATTTCGATAGTATTTGTAAGTGAATATAAAAGGTAATCACATTTTAATTTAAAGTTAACAGTAGTTAGAGGACTAATGGTCACTTCATATAAATGTGAGCTGGAAATCACACTCTTCTAGCCAGAAACAGGTGTGACTGGGGTACCTCCCCGGTTAAGCCATATACGTTTTATCGATGAAATGTACCGAAATTTGATGAAATTCACTCACCGCTCTCGAGAGAGCGGAGATACTCGTTCTAATAAAAAAGTATACTTGACGTTATTCACTGATTCACTTCATCCACTTATATCACCCCTTTTAGAGGTCAGCTACCACCCAACCCCTCCCTTAGAAACATCCTATATTCTCGCATCTCGCATAAGGTTTTTAAATGGAACAGAAATTATTGTTTTTTTTATCTGACTGAAGTAGCAAACGAGCATGCAGTCCACCTGATGGTAAGTGTTCACTGCCGCCCATGGACATCTGTAATTAACTACATACAGAACATGGGTTCCATCTGAAGTCAATCACATATGCGTTGCTATTCCCGAGGACTATGATGGTCGCCTCATGAGAAAGTGCGCCGGCAACCACACCCTTCCATCGAAACGCAAGAAATGCTTGACGCTAGAAATAGGTGTGGCGGTGGTACTTCCCCGGTCGAACTACACTGGTTCTACCACCTTAAAATTGTATTAAAATAGTTTTAAAGTTTTAACATGAAAATATCTTGATTATTTAAATATGATATGGATATTGTGAAGTAGATTATAAAAAAGATATATTAAAAGAAAGATTGTAAGAACACAAGTGACCATCACATGCGAATCTCCAATTCCTAGATATTAAGATATACTAAATATCTAGTTATATTGAAAGAAAAATATGTATTGCATATGGATTATGTTTCATTTGGAAAACAATGACGGCATAAAGGAAATATTGGAATATATTCAAAGGGGTTTCTTACCTATTTATATAATATATATACCTATAGAGTAAAACTGTTCTTGTAGATCAGTAGAATGGTGTGGTTTCCAGCTCACTTTAGTAAGACTCTGCGGATCTTAGGCCTCGGGAATAGCAGCACACTTTTGCTTCACTTCAGATACAATCCCTATATGAAGTTACATACAGATGTCCATGAGCGACAGTCACCACTTACCATCAGGTTGATAACAAGGCTTGCTTGCTTCTTCAGTCTAATAAAAAATCTTTATATTTCAATTTTTGTTTGATTAACAGACTACAACTACTATCGACTAAATCCAATCTTGTTTATATGGAATTTATACACGGACAGAAACATAGCAGAGCTACGCAAAAATGTTGCCATCAAATAAATTCTTAATATTCCTTAGTCGCAATCAGAGCTGGAATCCAAATGAACATTCCATGGAAAATTCATTGGAATTGCAAAACAGAGGTAAAAACAAGGACGCCCCATCGCAATCGTCTGCCATCTCGAACGAGTGCCGTTCAAATATTAAAATTTAATCGCCCGGTTGTCGCGAGTCAAATTAGGCTCTCCTGAGACATTGGCTCGGAGTAAGCCGGTACAGAAGGGACTGATACCGGTTTTTTCACTTGTCTTTGGTGACTTATACGTTGCAGGACTACCTGGTGCCGTAAAGGGTACAGAAGTGACTGATTCTTTTCTATAAGTTTGAAACAGTAAGTAGTAAACGAGCATGTAGTCCACCTGATCACTGCCACCCATAGACATCTTTGATCAACTTCCTACAGAGCGTGGGTTGCCACTGCCGAGGACTAAGATGATCGCCTCATATAAAAGTATGCTGGCAACCACCTCCTGCCATCGAAACGCAAGAATTGCCTCACGCTAGAAATAAGTACGGCGGTGGTATCTCTTCGTTTGCACAACACAGGTTCTACCACGTGGTAAAATAAATGATTCTGGTTTAATTCACTTGTCTTTTGGTTACCTTTTGCCTTATTCACAAATAAATAGATTTGATTTGAAGATTTCATTAAACTAGTTACCTGTTGCAATGGTCAAAATTCGATCGCAACTCAACTCAAAAATAAAACTTGATTTTGTTCAAAGTGTAGCGTGAATAGTCTTCAATTTCAATTACATTTTATATGCTACCATATATAATTCGAAATATTTTATGCACTCTATAGAAAGGTAAAAGAAACTTATTTTTTGACTGCGTACTTAATAATTTACAAATTGTTTAAAAAACATCCATTAAAGGGAAATAGAGGTTTCATCCAGTAAACTGCATTTTAAGCGTTATTACGTATTTTGACAAAGACATCTAACATTATTGTATTTTTTTCCACCCTATGATGACCTCCATTCTTCACCACGTCATGTTCCATGCGAAATGGTTGAATAATTCTGCCTACTGTTTAATACTAAAATTATGAAGTTTTTAGTAATATTGATTGTCTTTTCTGCTCCTAATATAATCTTTGGCCATTCGCAGCACAGTGATACGGACAGCAGTATAATTGTGTAGGAGACGAAGAAAACTGATATTAATCCCGTTAGCGCCTTCCCTCAATGATTTATCCCGTTGTAGCATTAACTGCACCGACTTAATATCTCCTTTGTGAATAAAATTCTCTCTTAACAGGGGTGCGATTGCCGATGACATGAAAATTGCACTGTTTTATTCAAAGATAAACTGGATTTTTTAATAACATTCGAGATTAAGAAGATTGATGCACGTTTCAAAGTTTTTTCATAAAATTGTAGTAACAAATGATCATTGGTCTATGTGATGGTACTCATAAGTAGTTGCTGCCGTGTGATCTGATCATACCCTAGTTTGACCACCGCTAGCTTTAAGAATTAAATTATAATATCTTGGATAAGAATGTTTTACTTGTTATATACTCTTAGGTTCAGAAACAGCAGTGCTAAGCTCTGTGATTATTAGTGCTTTGTGTGGCATACGTAGCTGGTATATTACTCATTTTTATCGCGTACCGGTTAAGGCCATATTGCTCGTAGAGTGTTATTGGAACGTTTTCCATTTTACTTTTTATACACACTTACATACATAACTTCGTCAATAGACTCATTTGAAACCTTACTTGAACGTTAAAACATAAAAAATATTGATTTCGAGTCGACAACATGTAGGTACCCGCAAAATTCGGATTGTCGAGTATTTTGTACATGTCCAAAGGACGGTCGCCATATTGCAATCTTGTGTTCGTTCAAAAATAATACATTTGAATTTAATTATTATTTTTATAAACTATTAGTTTCATGCAAGTAGACGTAATATAAATTGGATTGCAATTTACCAACAATATACGAATATAAACATGAAAAATACAATTACAAGATACTTCTGGTGAGTTAAATATTAAATGACCGCCATGTATAACTCATTAGAGCTTATTTTGAATGTACATTTGGTAGTTAGTGCCGTCTAAAAACAGCTACGAAATATTATACATATATATGTCGATAAATCAAAATTAAATGAGAGCAATCTAACAATCATCCTCCTCAGAACTGAGTTACTCGTACATACTTACCTCTAGAGTGACATTTCATCCGAGCAAAGTTGGATTTTCGTCTAGTCTACAAATATTCGCGCATTATATTAGTAGTCATTAAACATTTGAAAAAAAGTATCGCTTGCATACTGTACAGCCCTTACGGCTCTAGTAGTTACTCACCCAGCCTTTTGTTAGTTACTATACAATGGAACAGTCTTTACACTTAAGTGTTAACACAATATTCGCCGAAACATATTTAAAGGTGGTAGAACCAGTGTAGTTCGACCGCTAAAGTACCACCGCCACACCTATTTGTAACGTGAAGCATTTCTTGCGTTTCGAGGGAAGGGTGTGGTTGCCGGCACACTTTCACATGAGGCGACCATCATAGTCCTCGGGAGTAGCAACGTATCTATGATTGACTTCAGATGGAACCCATGTTCTGTATCAAGTTGATTACAGATGTCCATGGGCGGCAGTGACCACTTACCATCAGGTGGACTGCATGCTCGTTTGCTACTTCAGTCAGATAAAAAAAATGTCTTAAGCACTCTTCTCCTGCGTATAGCGGTTTGGCCAAAATATATTTGTCACAAAACTTTCTCTCGTGTATAGCATCGCTCACACATTGAAACCACCCTTAGCATCTGACCCAGGCTGTCGCCGGTCACCGCGCGATCGATACAGCCTCTACACTTGAGCTTTTTGTCCCCCTCTCCCCGCCCCGCCGCCCGCCTAACGCTCCCGTTTTTGCGCCGTTTTTCGTACGTTGGGCGGTTTTCGAAATTGAGCTCGTATTTTTTGATTTTTGTTACAATGTCATGATATTTTGTAGAGATGTACCATGGATGCTAATTTTTTGATGTAATATGGACTGATGCATTTAGAATCTGTAATAATTTACATAGAAGAAGTGTTATGTTATACGAATTTTCATTACCTCGCAATAATATGGTATGTGTTAATTGTAATTTACTTACTGTAAACGTTTTTTTCATTTGCACAATATCTATTTTTTAAGCAAGTGCTCATACTTATTATTTTTAGTACGATTAAAAAGAAAGAACATTGGTACGGAACATTGGTATCAATAGAGACGAATATTAAATTATGAAAGAAATTTTGTTTGTAATTTCCTAAAATAAGAAAATATACATTAATCGCTTTGGTACAAAAACTACAAGGAAAATAATACGACATGACAGTTATTGAAAATATTGTCAATGGTATAAGTACACTATCGTGAATAATATGAGCGTGGAATAAATATAGATTGATTTAACACTATCGATAGTAAGAGTAAACTCCGGTTCGGTTCTCGGCCAAGCAAATACTTTAATAGATTTTATTTTCTTATCAGGGTTTGGGTGTTTAAAAAAACACGCTTTCTACACTCATAGGAAATCCTAGTGTGGGGATTTCCTCCCGTGTCGTGGGTACCATGGACACACACAAGACGAATACACAAACACCCAGACCCAGAACATAAATCTAAACTCATCATTCAGATACCTATCTGACCGGGAATCGAACTCGGGACCCGCTCGGGTAACCGCTCCGCCACGCGGGTCGTTTGTGTATCTTTATGTTCGTCTCTGATATCCATGACGCAGGAAATTCTAGTGTACTATGAGTATGAAAGCCTTAGCTATTCAACTAACACACACATGTATAATAAGGTACACAGTTAGGAATACCTCTTTTACCCCGGATATAAACTTAATAAATATACGTTTCCTGAACCCGCCCAGTACTTACCATTCGCATTATACATTCAAAATAAGTCCTCCCAATTACGTGATGCAATAAAAAAGTTTCAGCGACTCTTTTCATTGGTGGAAACTGTCACGATAGGCGTGGCTTGAGGCTTTGTCGCCAATGGGCGTGTCAAGAGGGAGACAACTTGGGTTTGTCACTGTTCGGTTTAAAAAGCCTTCAAGAAGGGCGTACGGTATACAGGCACCCCGATGGGACGTAAAATGGTTATAGCCTCGGAACAATCTCAGTTTTCTGATCTGATTCTGAGAAATAAAGTCTGAAACAATTACACATACAGAAACACATTTTAGTAAAGTTTTGATATATTCTTGTTGATATATTCAGTACCGATAATTTATGTATGTATATTTATGAGTATCAAGTTTTTTTTTATCTGACTGAAGTAGCAAACGAGCATGCAGTCCACCTGATGGTAAGTGTTCACTGCCGCCCATGGACATACATACAAAACATGGATTTTATCTGAAGTCAATCACAGATGCTACTCCCGAGGACTATGATGGTCGCCTCATGTGAAAGTGTGCCAGCAACCACACCTTTCTATCAAAACGCATAAAATGCTTCACGCTAGAAATAGGCATGTCGGCGGTACTTCCCCAGTCGACCTACACTAGTTCTACCACCTTGAAAGTACTTTTGGTGTCTACACAATTACTATCCATGACAATAATTACTCGTCAATCATATGATGCTACTTTAAATGTGCTATTTTAATGGAGTACCTAGTTATTTTATGACAGTATTTGCGCATTGTTGTAAAATAAAGGTTAATTATTATAATCAGAGAGACCATAAAAGCGTATATTGTACCTACTGCGTTACTAAACAAACATTCAATTCACACATGGACAAGGTAAGCGAATACATGAATATCTGGCACACTATTAGGTACATATATGAGGCGCCCATGTTGGTCCTCGGGAGGAGCGACGCATCTATGATTGACTTCAAATAGAACCAATATTTTATGTGAAGTTGATTACAGGTGTCTATGAGCGGCAGTGACACTTACCATTAGGTTGATTGCGTGCTCGTCTGCTACTTCATCATTCATTGGGTTTCATCTGAAGGTAATTAGAGATGCGTTGCTACTCCCGAGAACTATGATGGTCGCCTCATGTAAAAGTGTGCCGGCAACCACAACCTTCTAATTTTGTTTGTTAAGCTTTCACGCCAAAACTACTCAGCCGATTATCATGAAACTTTGATATTTATTTAGAACTTCAAAGCGAAGCCGCGATTCAATGCTAGTATATAGTAAGCAGTATTACCTATAAACGCGAAATTTTGAAAATAATGATAGATCGCATTTTGCTGAAATTTTGCAAACAGGTCGCTTTTCATCTGGATCAACACATAGGACACTCATTGATATACATGATCAAAGCGAGCAGAGCTGCGGAATAAGCTAGTATATAATAAATTATAGGTTATCTGAATGTGACCTAAATACCCTTTCATGAGAAAGAATATAAGTCGTTTTTAGCAGACTTGTTTGAACAAAGGCTGTGTAGCAAACGAGAGCGGAAGGCTTTAGGGGTGAGCCACCCTCAGGGTGGGGGTGGCGTTAAGATGCGCTAAGCGAAGACAACCTTATATATATTTGTATACATATAACGACTAGACGAAGCTTCCGGCTCTATCTTTTGGTTATTTTTTGTAAAAAGATTTCGCAATATCGAGAGGATTAATATCTGCTCTAGGACGTCATTTTTGCCTTTTTATAATACTTTAGTAGTAATAAGGCTGTTATAGGCTTACTAATGTAGCTAACTCTTAGTCTTCATAGTCTTTGACTTTTTTTTTATTTGACTGAAGTAGCAAATGAGCATGCAGTCCACCTGATGGTAAGTGGTCACTGCCGCCCATGGACATCTGTAATCAACTTCATACAGAACATGGGTTCCATCTGAAGTCAATCACAGATGCGTTGCTACTCCCGAAGACCATGATGGTCGCCTCATGTGAAAGTGTGCCGGCAACCACACTCTTCTATCGAAACGCAAGAAATGCTTCACGCTAGAAATAGGTGTGGCGGTGGTACTTCCCCGGTCGAACTACACTGGTTCTACCACCTTGAAATTAAATATGATTTATTGTAAATTATTTTTTTTTAATTGTAAATTAAATGTGAATTGTTATCATTACACCCTTACGAAGGTTAAATAAAGTTCTCCGAAGAAAAAATAAAGTTCCCCGAGTCCTTACAACATAAAATAAATAGATAGATTAGATTTAATATTTAGTACTTGTTTCATCAAAATTCATGTAACCTATCAAAGTTATTACATTTTGTTAAACACAGGTCTAAATCGCTGAAGCCATGTGGTAGGAAGGAAATTCATATAAACGCGGTTATATTAGGTTACAACCATTGGAAAAATTGAGTGCAGGTATTAAAAAAATATAAATCTAGCTGATACAGTGGTACTATGATCTCAACCCTTTCCATACTGTAGGACCTTTTGTATCCAGTGGGACTTCAAAAGCCTAATTATGAAGAAACCTTACGCATACTAAAAGTACGTGCGTATTAATTAAGTTAAAATTATAACCCCTTTCAGCTCCACTGAGACAGACATCACTTTACGTCGACAACACTATCTCAATACTGGCATTATGCTTAACCCCAAAACGCAAAGGCACTCATTTATATCCGTGGGGCCTATTCAGCCCTCATTGTATATTTCGTATTATGTAAACCTTTTTTAAAAGCAGCTATTCATGGACGATACATTTATTAAAATGTATACATGTCGAGAGACGGTATTCACTCTGAGGGTTGTAGACAGGTCTCAATTAGAGTGGTGCGGGTCAAAAGAACCTTTCAGAGAATTTTCAAACAAATTCGCGTATACAAGGAACGGAAGTAAGACGGATGTACGGGTTTTATTTATCTTTGCATAGTGGCTGCCGCTTTTCGGTCTCAAATTTTCGTTCGGTACTCGGAATATTTAGGTACTTTCTTTTATGTTTTACGATCTGTTTAATTAATTATATTTATTTACTGTAAGCCTATTATGTTCTATAAAGGAGTTAGTATTACAAATATAAATCAAAGTTGAACTAATATCAAAATTATACCTTACTTATGTTACTTATAGAAAAATCCGGCAAAGTGCATATTTTTGGCGCAGCACCGCAGTAGGAAATTAGGAAAGTATTATCTTTTTTTTAGAGAACGTCTACAGCATTAAAGGGCATTGCAGATACATGAAGAGACAGAATCCAAAAATAAAAACAATGAAATGCGTCTAAGTATAATAATATAAACTCATTCGATACAAAATTCATTACTATTATTATATACACTTTTAGGCTACAAATTTTATGACTACAGCTAATTTACTATTTTCATGACTGACAGAAATAAATTTCACACTAAGCTAGCGCAGAATACTGAAGATTACAAACCATAGAAGTTTTTAATAAACGGTAAATATCTTTAAGCATGTACTTAGCTATCGTAAACTACATAGACGAGTATCACATAAGCGATTACGCAGTCATAACTGGGACATAATGGCGCGTAATGGCAGGGCGACGAAAGCTAGGTGACTACTTAGTGTTATGGGGTGGAACTGATGCCTGTATTATGGGGTTTTGTTCAAGCTCCCCATAATAATTTAGGAGCAGTGATAGCCTAATGGATAGGAGCAGTGATAGCCTAATGGTTGAAACTTGCCCTCTCGATCGGGAGGTCCGAGGTTCAAACCCAGGCACGCACCAATGATTTATGTGCGTATTAGAAATTAATTATCACTGCTTTTCGGTGAAGGAAAACATCGTGAGGAAACCTACACACCCGAGAGTTCTTAAAAAAAAAGTTCTCGGAGGTGTGTGAAGTCCACCAATTCGCACTTGGCCAGCGCGGTGGACTATGGCCTAAACTCTCTCATTCTGGGAGAAGACCCGTGCCCAGCAGTGGGCCAATAATGGGTTGATGCGACCCATAATAATTGAGTTGGGTTTGTGTCTTGTTTACGCTTTCTCATAAAATGACAATATTTTAAAAGAACATAATAAAGAGTATATTGCCTCCGGTGACCCGAGAGCTGGAGCTTACCTCGGCCAACATATAAGTAACAATACAGCGAGGTAATGCTGCTAGTGTCTTGGGTACATTTCCACGGGGAAGCGATTTGGCTCATTTATTCTATTTATAATTGTAAAGTTAGTAAATAAATTGTAAATTTGGGTTAATATTATAAAGAGTTGTGTTGTATTTCAATTTTTCAATATACATAAATTTGAATATAAAAAATAGTAACTGAATGTCATATTTCGCATTATTGGGGGCTGATTCTTTTCAACCTAACCAGCCTACCACATCATACACTACTGAACTCATATTTTATCGATTACGACAAATACACATTAAAAGTTACTACTCACCCGTCGCAACGGTCGAAATTCAACCGTAATTTAAATTAAAAAACTAAACTTCATATTGTCCGAAGTAGTACCAATATTTCTGTAATTTAAATAAATTGTAATAATTTTCAAGTTATTTTGAACCCACCCGTTATAGGTAAAAAGCGGCTTAATAAGCTGCATTTCAAAGCAATAGCGGGTATTTTGACAAATACATCTGATATTTTTGACGTTATGTGTTCTATTTCGTTTATTATGTATGCGTAAGTAATCAATGTTTGTATGTCCACAAAACTTCCAAGCTTCATACTGTAAATTGGTAGTTTTTCATATACGATTTGTTCTAGGGGCCCGTCGAAATGCATACAATCCGATGTTTAATAATTATCACATTAATTAAGTTAACGATGGCAAAGAGAATCACTGTAGACGTTTATTGATGATGGGTCTCTTATAAATTAGGTCCATCATCATTATAAAGTAGGTAGGACCATCTTAGTCCTCGGGAACATGTCGCAACGCATCTGTGATATCAAATAGAAACCATGATCTATATGAAGTTGCTTACAGACGTCCTTAGATGACAGTGAGCACTTAGCAACAGTTTACTGCTTAAATTAGATAAATAATATATATCGCGTGTTTTAACTAGATTCTAATATACAGAATGTCTTCGAGCTACAAATCGTTCAAATACTAGGCCAGTATTATTTAAGTGCGCTACATAATTCCATTAAAAGGCTAAACGACCGGACCCTTCAGAGGACCCTTAAGAGCTTTATAAAGATGCAGTTCAATAGAGCATCCTCTCAACATTGCGCGCTAATTGGCTAAGAAAAATTAATTTCAGAAAGGGTTGCGTAGTAAAATTAGTCCCTACAGACCATTATAGGGGTCCCGGGGAAAGACTGAACCGTTATGCACACAATAATTGTATCTTGTATCCAAAATATGCAAATGAGCCTTAACTCTGAAAATTAACTTTTTCATCATGAATTATGTCCTCGAATGTCTTCTAGGTGTCTTTGGGGAGATTTTTTGAAATTTTACAACTGCGCCTTAAGGGTTAATTGCCTTTGTGTAAAGGGATGGAATGGAAAGGGTTAAGAGAAGTTTAAGATTTTACATTTTAGGGAAATGGTTTATATTCATTTGATTTTGTAATAAAACTATAATTAAATGTATCGTATATTCTTATTATGTCAGAATTAAAAATATGTTATATGGATCTGAAATTTAGAGTTTTCTATAGCTGGTATTTTAAGTATAGTCCAAAATAGTTTAAAAAAGGGAACTCTTAAGAAATTTAGCAAATAACACAATCATACGTTTATTCATAGACTTCATTATGTTATCGAAATAATTTATATTAATTTGTATAGTAGACGACAAGCTTCAACATAGTCCTCTAGGGTAGTAAGCGTTCCAGCTTATAGTAAATGGACAGTGCCATCGACATTTGTAATCCACTTCAGATAGGATAAAGCTCTATCTAGACACTCTAAGGACTAAGTTGGAACCTATTCGTACGAGGCATGTACCAATTGTCAGTTAAAAATTTAAAGGTAGAACCAGTGTAGATCGACCGGGGAAGTACCACTGCCACACCTATTTCTAGCGTGAAGCATTTCTTACGTTTCGATGGAAGGGTGTGGTTGCCGGCACACTTTTATATGAGGCGACCATTATAGTCCTCGGGACTAGCAACGCATCTGTGATTGACTTCAGATGGAACCCACGTTCTGTATGAAGTTGATTACAGATGTCCATGGGCGGCACTGACCACTTAGCATCAGGTGGACTGCATGCTCGTTTCCTACTTCAGTGAGATAAAAAAAATCTTACACAGCCACTAGATGCGAACACACCTTCAACTGAGAGAGTCCGACTAAGAACTCCTTGTCCTTTTCTTTGAATAACAAAGTGTTCTTATTTTCTCTTTTATTAATTAGATCTACTTATGCAAAACAGAATCAACCGACAACGAAAGTATTGAAAAAAAAAAACACTTTTGTCAATATTTTGTTTACTGTATAATTATAGGTTATCTATACAAATATTATAAAGACGTTTTCCACGTTGTATTTTTGTATGTTTGTCATGAATTAACTTAAAAACTACTGAACCGATTTTAAAAATTCTTTCAGCATTAGAATACTACATGATCCCTGAGAAACATAGGCTATTTTTATTACAAGAATATATAAGGCGTCTTTGCTAAAACATGAGTAATGTGATTCAAAGTGTCAAAAATTTTGCTCAAAATTTTTTTCATTGCATACACTGTAGTACCTAATGATAATAGAATAAAAAAATTCCAGGAGTAGTGCTCAAATGTATAATGGTTGGATAGATTACATTATAGTCTGCGCAAACGAAGTCACGTCGATTCTGCTAGTTTTTAATAAAATGTATTTACAATGTTGCACAAAATATTTTTTTCTATGTATACAAATATGATACTATTGATAAGCATCAACGTTTTTAATAATACAGGACGAATAATCGTTGGTTCTTTTTTTAAAAAGTAGGTCCAATTTATCGTTATGCTTTTTACATAGGTATTAAAGTCTAGCAGTTAATTTAACTTCCTCATTTTAAATAGGCAAATTAAAGCCTACTGAACCCACTACAGTTATCATTTATCTAAATTTGTCGAACGGTTACTAATACAAGTCGGTTCACACGGCTTGACTCATCCATTGTCTCGGCCAATCGATATAAATCTCAATTCAACGTGGGACATACAGGTTGTGTACAGGTGGGCGTCGGATTACTTCGTGCGTATAGTAATGCAAATTTGAATGTCTTTATCGGTTTATCTATATATTACAATATCATAACACGGGTTAAAAGGATTAAATATTAATCGTATTATTTAAATAAGAGAATTGATGTATTTAAAGAAAGTGTTTGTTTGTCTGATCTTTTGTCGTTAAGTATTTAAACGGAAGCTTATTTGAAAAGGAAGAAATGTAGAGACTGAACTCTGTGGGCATCTGATATACTAATTTCTGCTTTACGTTAACAAAAATTAAGTGGTTGTGTATTTTGTGTGGTAAAGAAAAGACCTTCCAATTTAGTTCCTTAGTTCCATTTGTGGAAACGCATCTAGCCTAACTGAGGTAAGATTCTTGTTATATCTGGAGTGGACTCTAAAAAACGATAAGAGTAATTGATAATGTATACGTTCACCAATCGCACTTGGCCAGCGCGATGGACTATGGCCCGAACTCTCTCATTCTAAAAGAGAATACCCGTGCCCAGCAGTGGGACAATAATGGGTTTGTTGATGTTACACAGAAACTGCTGCACATACCCTGGATTTTGTTCCATAGTTGCACGTTACCTACAGTCCCTGCACATGTCCCTGCAGTTTCGGGATCAGAATAGGGCTACGATATCCCCTGCTTGTCGTAAAAGGGGCTTCCGTCGTAAAGGGTCACGGGTGGCTCGAATGGGGGCTCAAACCGTTCGGCCATGTGATCCCGGGAAAGACGGCGGTATTTGTGGTCGTATACAAATACCAGATAGAGCGGTGGTACCAGCCACACTCGGACGGCCACCGCACCGGGGCGGGCATCCCACATAACCCTGCGTCGCTTTTCCCCCTTGAGGGCAAAAAAAGCACCACCTCATCTCTTCCCATATGGTAGGACCATATGGGAAGAGATGAGGTGGTGCTATTTAAGATAGGCACCACACTGCCCATATGCAAATGTATTAACAATATTATAATTAATAAGCTTTAATTATAGACAGCTCTCGAATTAAATGGCCGATAATTGTACACTCATACTGATCGCTCAACAAGATTCTCGGAATTCATTCAATGGATCTGCGATGGAAGCGACTAAAATGAATGGTGAATGGAGATTGAGTTGTTAGCACTTGCACAAATTGTTCAATGCTATTGACGCTTCATTAGTGATGTGATTAGGGATACTCGAGTCACTCGAGTGAATTTGTCAAACTCGGACTAGATGGAAACAATATCAAGTCGAGTGTCTATACACTCGAGTTACCAAATCAACTCGGCGCATCGAGTTGATTATCTTGTTGCCACTAAATATCATTTGACTTCTTTAAGTTTTTTATTTTAGCTGAACCGGCCCTTTTTACAAACCAAAATACACGGAATTAAGAGTTTATCTTTTCTTCATATTCCAAGTGTTGGAATATACATATTCATAAACGTGTTACTAAAAATGACACTTGAATTGCAAACTTGTAACTCGAGCGAGATTTCACTCAAGTGACTTGACAACTCGAGTGACGTAGTAAAATTACTCGAGAGACTCGAGTCAAAAGTTCAATGCGAGTCGCATCTCTACGCTTCATTGTCTTTGGTACTATAGGTGTGTGATTTATTCAGCTTTGTATTAATGTATTTATGATCGCTTTAACATTTGATACAAACATTGGCAATAACATCATATTGTGGCAAAGGTTTCATCTTTGATTGATTTATTTTTGGATTAGGTAATGTGAATTGAATAATAAACTTAAAATAAATAACTTATAGTAAAACTTAAAAGCCTACTGCTTAATAATCCACTGAAAAAGGAAAAACATGTACCAGGTAGTACGTGCTGCTGGCAGTGATAAAATAATTGATTCAATTAATCGCTTCTTATGAGTTTCTCTATATTGGCCTTTTTTGCATTTGATTTCCTTATAGATATAATTTACCAATATTTTGTCTTTCCCTTTTTCTTCTATTCGCAGTGCACATATAATAATAATAATATGTGAAAATTAATGTACATACATATACATATAGGTATACACTAAAGATATATCACCCTCATTCCGAGGCAGTTTAATAGTCAATAAATATTTCATATTCATTTTTGATTAATTCGATTTTTACACGAGCTTACTTAATGCATATTTTTTGTCACAAGAATTTACAAGAGAATCGTTGACCAAATAAAATATTAAGGAAAAAACTTGACATGATCAGCTTCAGTCTTCTTAACTCTAAGTAAAGATTCCAAATTTATATTTTTTTTTTTTTTTTTTATTTATAGAACCACCAACAGAAATACATGTAAGAGAATTGTACAGTGAAAAAAAAGTCTTAAGTTGCTATTTACACGTAAATCCAATTATAGGTAGTTACAGCATGCAAGATTGTTGTACGATAACATAAAATGATGAAAAAAAAAAAACTATTACTCAATACATGAATTTTGGACGGAGACATCTAAGAAAGAAAGAAAAAATAACAAAATACTATTAAAATAAAATTATTACTGGCTGAAGATTGACAAGAGTACATCTTTCAGTTAGCAATTAATTTTTTTATGATTTTGGCTTTAAATGTTGAAAGCTTGTCTCTGAACAGGTCGACAGAACCGTCATTTATAACTAGCTCGTTATAAAGCCTACTCATCCTTGGTATGAGCGAGTGATGACCTAGATTGGTTTTGTAAGTTTTATGTGTGAACAGAGGAATAGGATGCCGCGGCGCACGAGAGGGAACTTTAAACAATATTTGGTTCAACAGTTCGGAGTTGTCTATGGTACCATTCATAAGCTTGTGTAAAAATACCAAGTCGTTTAATTTACGTCTATCAGATAGGCTATTTAATTTAAAAGTCTTGAGTCGGGTAATATAAGAAACGTTTTTATTTGATCCCGTGGAATAATATTTTGTGAAGCGTCTCTGTATGGTTTCTAAACGATCTTTATGTAGTTGATAAGAGGGGTTCCATAATACTGTTCCGTATTCAAGTTTACTTCTAACCAGGGTGTTATACAGAAGTATTTTGGTATTGAGTCTTTTAAAAGACTTGGCATTTCTAAATATAAAACCGAGTGCCTTGCGTGCGGATCTACAGATGTTGTCGATGTGAGTATTAAACCGTAGTTTAGTATCTATTGTAATTCCCAAGTCATGGACCAAATTACACTTCTGTATTGGAGTATTGTCTATGGTGTAGTTACCTTCAATTGTAGAGTGTTTTCGTGTGAAAGTTATAAAAGAGCATTTAGTAGGAATTTCCCTAATACTCTATTTGGTCTCGCAACCCCGGAATAAACGCACTTCTACTTTGTCAAAGAAGTTTCTTTGACAAAGTAGAAGTGCGTTTATTATTATTAAAGTTTACAACATATACAGAATAATCGATTATCAAACTTAAAACACACTGTACTATATATAAGAAATAAATATAAAGAACTGCCTCTAAAACTTAAACTCGTTGAAACTTGCCCTCTCAATCGAGAGGTCCGAGATTCAAACCCAAGCACGCATCACTTATTTATGTGCGTATTACAAATTAATTACCACTGCTTTTTGGTGAAGGAAAACATCGTGAGGAAACCTACACACAGTACACATCGACAGATCTTTAAAAAAAAAAGTTCTCGGAGGTGTGTAAAGTCCACCAATTCGCACTTGGCCAGCGCGGTGGCCTATGGCCTAAAAACTCTCTCATTCTAAGAGAAGACCCGTGCCCAGCATTGGACAATAATGGGTTGTTCCCCGAAATAGACAGCACATTGGTAATTTTATAAAATATCTGTATATCAACAAAAAATATAGAAGATTCGTTTCCTTAGTTAATAGGAAGTCTCCGACTCATTAAGGACGCAGGGCGCCGCCCGCCCAGTGGGAGCACATGTTTTATTCAAGGCTCTTCCCACGCCTACCTTTGTCAAAGTTGAGGCACCGTAATCTATTTTAGTGATACTTTCGATTGAGATACGAATAGAATACATTATCGTGTGTAACTAGTGTATTGTTTGAGAGATGTTGTAAGATTCCATTTTAACGCCTATTCTTATTGTATTTAGCAGTTGTATTGAATGTGTAGAGCAGTGATAGCCTAATGGTTGAAACTTGCACTCTCGATCGGTTCGAGGTTCAAACCCAGGGCGTGCCTGGATTAATACGCAAAAACTTGTGATTCATATTTAAGATACTTGCCGCAGACAGATAATGCATAAAACATACATAAAATTAACAAAACACACATTACACACAATTTGCATTTGACACAAACACATACATAATAAACGAAATAGAACATTCAATGTCTTACCATTAAAACACATAACGTCAAAAATATCAGATGTCTTTGACAAAATACCCGCTATTGCTTTTATGCAGTTTAGATAATGAAATCTTATAATTATCTTATAATTAAGCTTTTTACCTTTAACGGGTGCGATCAAAATAACTTGAAAATTATAACAATTTATTTGAATTTAATAAATATTGGTGCTACTTTGGACAATATGAAGTTTAGTTTTTTAATTTAAATTGCGGTCGAATTTCGACCGATGCGACGGGGACTAGTGCATTTGTAATCTGCTTAAGGTAGATAGATGCCATCTATATGAAGATGCTTACAGATATCTGAGCGGCAATGACAATGGGAATTGCTCGTGTACAATATTATACAAAAAATCCTAGAAAAGTTACACGAATTTGGAAAATAAGGCCTGATAAAAGGTGTCGAGACAAAAACGAATAGTGTTTACGCTAATAGGAAAAGTCTTCGGGACTATAAAGCACACGTTCCTGTGGGAATTAATCACATGTTTTATTCAACCCTCCCTACTTTTGTATCCAACTTTGTGGAATACGTTCGATTGATGAGTGTGTATTTATTTAAATATTGGGTTCAACTGAGTAGCATTTTTTTATATCTTGGGGATATACTTTACGTCATTTACGTAATTAGGTAACACTAGAAATTAACAAACCAGGACACAGTATTCGTCAAAATTGCATACATATCACGTATTTTTGAAATTTTCATGTCTAAATAAATATTTTTATTATGTTACTCATGATGTGTTAGTTTTATCTAGAACAGAGGTTCTCAAACTTTTTAAAACAAAAGATTTTACTATAATTTGTCTCTGGTATAGGTCAGCGAAAAAATAGATTTTCTTATAAATCTAATTTTTTTTACCTAGTTCGAAAAATGCATTTTCCTATAATAAGTCGATGACTTTGTCTATTGTAGACATAGCAAGCGAAAAAATGCTCAGCATTTTCTGGGGCTTGTAAATCTAAACAGAAACGAGATAACTTAACCGACTTGACCGACGCGGTTAAGAGACACCCCACTTAATAGGCTTTCGGGACCAACTAGGGGACATCACCTTCGAGGAACACTCACTAGACACAAAATAACGCATCATAGTTCCACGAACGCCGTTTATTTCTGTTAAAATTCCTTGTTCCCTCACGAAACGTTAATAGCTAGTTATTAATTAAAACGGGATTGTTAAGTTGTTGTGATATGTTTACGGGTCAGAGATCCCATTAATGAGATAGTTGATAGTTCGGATTAACGTGTTTTGCGAACGTAACGTAATGTGCGTTAAAATTTCATGTTTTAAGGGATTTACGTGGCTTATGTGAGGGATTGGGTATGGCTATGTCGGTTGACATTATGACTGTTTGGTTGAACTTTGATATTTATTAATTAATCGTTTTAATAATTGTAAAGTTTGAGAACATGTGTGTTTGTGTTTCTTTAACGCAAAACTACAAGTTGCATATCGCTGAAATTAGGTACACAGATTAAAACCTCGTCGTAAGAGGCGACTAAAAGGGGCTTCCGGGGTTACAGGTGGCTAGAGTGGGACCTCGAACCGTTCGGTCAGGCAACCTCGGGAAGGACGGTGGTATGTGTGGTCGTATACCGCCGTAAAGACTAGACGGAGCGGAAGGCCCAGCCGCCCATCTGGGAGGAGCCCGATGGGGCAATGCGTTTAAAGGATTCCGGTTGCGTTCCTTTGGAGATCCCAGAGTCCTCTTTGCAGCGATGAGGATGGTCACTGGGGGGTTTTAGTGCGGCAAAAATCCCACATAACCCTGCGTCGCTCCCACGGCGTCGGGTACCCTTTGAAGGTTTCCCCCTTGAGAACAAAAAAAAAGAGATTTTAAAACCTGGATTAACAAATGGAATATTCATTAGCATGGCAAATGTGATTAAGGCGGGCAGAGGTGGGGAAATAAGTTAGTAATTATGGAAAGGTCTTACTGTTTTAGCCTTAAGAAATAATACTGTTCTCACAAAAGTTTTTTTTAACACACTTTCTACACTCATTGCCCCACAGTAGGATTTTGACCTGTGTCGTGGGTACCATGGATACACACAAGACGAATACACAAACACCCAGCCCCAGAACATGAATCTAAACTCATCATTCAGATACCTGTCTGGCCGGGAATCAAACCCGGGACCCATTGCGCGTCAGACCGGTATGGTAACCGCTCCGCCACACAGATCGTCAAATTGTTTTCTGTTTTACGAGTATGTATTAATTTCATTGGTGTTACATATTATTTTATGTAACAAACCTGTTTACCTTTTTGACAGGTAGGTACTACGTAAAAGATATAAACTCGTAGCAGTACCGTTACTCCTTATACAAAAAAATCTTAACCCAATACATTTCGATAGCTACTCCGATCTATACATAGAAGTATAAAGACACGATTACAAAATATTGTTGTTTGTTGTTTCAAATGGATTTGAATGAAAATATTAATTACCGGTCACCATCAGATCTGCGAATCTGCGAATTGCAAACACGCCGGAGGGCCGTCCGTCTGTCCGCTCTTTGACAGATGCTAGATAAACACCGATATCATTACCGCGATTAATTGCTAACGTAGACGAGGGAAACATAGACTCCTAAATTGTTAGCTTTATAAAGAAATAAATAACTGTAATTTAAATATAAGTATATTAACTAACTGTTACATATTTTATGACTATTTTTAAACGTGGCTGCAGCTTTTTCTATAGCGCATTTTGTTGTGTTGGCTTTTTCCAAGTCTTGGTAAGAACAGATATACTGAGCTATAATTCGTTATACTGAGATAGATGAACCATAAGATATTAATTGCCTTATGAACACATAGTGTGTATAATTTTGGGGACGGAGATAAAACCTCTTGTAGTTACCCAGTGGTGTATATGCGTTACAGATTTTTTTTGATATTTTTCCCACTAAGATCTTGGGTGGCCCTCCGCAGAACAATCGCTACCGACAATATTATCTGTGAAACCCGGAAACGCGTAGAGTGCCATTAAAATAATTTCTATAAATATTTTTAAATAAACCTGTCTCACATTCGGAGTCTACTCAAATTCTTTTTCATAATGCTGGGACCTTTAGACAAATTAAAACTTGCTTTGATGGGTATTTTTTCTATAATTGGTTAAAATGATCCCGATTTCCGATTGATTCAAGAGTTGGTTTATTTTAAATTTTAATATTTATACGTGAAATAGATGTTTACTATTTAAATGTAGTGTACCTCTTCTATTGCCGTATTAATTTAACTTTATTTTCTGACATTAACGGGGTTCATATGGCATTCATTGACTATTCGTGTAATTTCTTATTAATGTGCTTACGCCTCTTAGTAGAAAGTATACCATACGACAGACACAGATACTTTCTACTACCAATACCAGATGATGAGGTGATGAACCAATTACTCAGGCAGGTTTCCAACTTTCTTAAAAAAGTATTTCTGACTAACTAAATCCTCCAAAAAAGAAAATGGCTGATTTTTAAACCTATTGGATGTTACAGTAGCACATTCTGACTTTCTTGTTAATCATAATCATCTTACACATTCGATTATAAATAGTCATAATCAAAAATTAAGTTAAATTTTTATCTCACTTAGGTACTCATTTATATGAATTTCTAATCTAACCGAAATACTTAAAGTTATCCCTGAGTGATAACGAAGAGTCTATAGCAACAGCTGCGGCTAAAATTATAATTTGAATTAATTATATGCTAATACCAGTGATAGCCTAATGGTTGAAACTTACCCTATCAATCGGGAGGTCCGAGGTTCGAACCCAGGCACGCACAACTGATTTATGTGCGTATTAGAATTTAATTATCACTGCTTTTCGGTGAAAGAAAACATCGTGAGGAAACCTATATACCCGAGAGTTCTTTTAAAAAAAAGTTCTCGGAGGTGTGTGAAGTCCACCAATTCGCACTTGGCCAGCGCGGTGGACTATGACCGAAAACTCTCTGACCAGCAGTGGAATAATAAAGGGTTGTAATATACGCTAATAAGTCGCAGTGGCCATTAAAAGTTCCATTTTTACTACTTTACTTAACTATTATAAAAATATATAAAATACTTGTGAGGTAAGACACATAATTAGGCGTGTCGCATCACAGTATTTCTACCATAATTCAATGGCACCTTTTACCCTAATTTGGCAAAGTGTCATCGTATATCACAGTGTGTGACGCGAAATAACGACCCGGTGGGAATCTATGTCGTGGAAATATTGGGGTATAAGGAATTGTGTTGCAACTTGGAAAGTATCTCTTTAGAACCTATGTTGTTATTGACCATAGAACACAATCTGTTAAGAAATTAAATTACATTTAAGTGTAATTGTTTATATATTATGTTTAGTGTTTGCACGTTTTATGTTAAACAAAACGTTAAGATATTAGTATGCAGAGGTATGTATGCCTATTAGATACAAGTGAGTAATCATTAAATATCAACATCAATAGTCAATATTTACGTATAATTAGATTAAAGTAACAAGGAGCATGCTCTACCTAATGGTGAGTGGCTACTGTCACTGTGGTACTGTAAGCAACTTCAAATAAAACAAAGGTAGTATCTGAAGTCAATCACAGACGAGTTGTTACTCCCGATGACCAGGATGATCACGTCATATGGAAGTGTGCCGACAATACTAACACAATGGAAGAATTAATTTTCGAGAATTAAATTACCTTAGATGTAACTATAGTACCTGCCTACCTGCCAGGTATAACCTTGCTTGTTCTACCTTGCAAGTATGTATTTGAAGCTAACCAATCTTGCAAATACTCGCAGTTATAGAATTTTCAAGTTACAACGCATCTTCCCTCAGCACTAACGTATGCGGGTTAAAAAGACGGCTCGGTATAAGTAACTGCCCCCTAGAGTAGCATCGCATGCATAATATCATACAACTTCCCTCGGTGAGCCAAATCGTTCGCGAATTCATACGATTGTTTCCACTTTCACATATAAATTATATGACTACGATGCGCCATGAATATATGTATGAGAGGCAAATTGATATTACGAAGCCTATGTTAGACTTTCTGCTTTTACGCCGTTTTTTCCGAAATTGGCTTTTTATACCGCCCGGACGGTAAATTGTGACCGAAATGTGTAAATTACGGTAATGAATAGGTACGGTTGTGGATCGTGAATAATGTTTTTGGAAGGGCCATTTTAATCTTTTGATGCTATATTTGTTTAAGTATTGTGATTGTTAGTAATCTGTATTTTTTTCTAATTTCGTTTTTTGGTTTCTATACTTTAAAAAATATCGGATAATGGGTCAAATATTCGTGAGTTTCATCAAATACACGTTAAAATAGTACGTATAAATGGTACCTACTGATAAATTTTATTTCAAACATTTTTCTCTTTGTCGCAATTGATTCAATCGAAAGATAATTACTTATTTACTTTGTATGTACCTACTGATGAATTTTATTTGAAACATTTCTCTTTGTAGTATTCGATTCAATTGAAGGATAATTACATATTTACTTTGTATGTTTAATATGCTCATAAATGTTCAAAAATATTTCAGATTCATTTTCATTTTGTACAATACTTTTGACGAATATGTATAAAGATAGCGTTTACAAATACTGCTTTGTCGGTAACTTTCGGATCTAAGTTATAACGCCTCAGAATTAACAGGACAGTTTGTTAAACTGTAAACTTATATCACTTTGAGGATAATGTACAACTCTAAAACCGTCCTTTTACATCCCAATTTGCAGCATTTCTATAAATGAGTATCTTGTACCCCGAATATTTCAGTAGTGCTATCTATAACGACGGTCTCCCGAGGTCGTCTGTTCGCCAAAGGCCTCGGACGGTATAAATAAAGGCCGAATCGCCACAGTGACCACAAAACCGATAGTTTAAGAATATTCGGGCGAATAAATTAAACAGCGCTCGCTGTGCAGATTTCCCTAATGGTTGACCGTGAAACGTAGAGTGACCAGGCAGTCTTAAGCCTTGCTTTCGTTTAAGTATAAATATATTTAGATTTAAGTGATATTAAGCTTTTTGCAAGCTTGTCAGGGCAAATGGATTTGAGATGAATGAATTTGAGATGTTGATAAATATTTAAAAATCGTTGGTGCCTGTTTTATTATGTCCTTATTCATAAAAAAATGGTTATTCTAGGGAAAAATAGTGGAAATTACATCTACTACTAATTAACTATCTTAACCGACTCAAATCTTTCCGGCAAGTCGATTATAGTTTAATAGGAGAGCACACTGATATTATTTAAAATATATTCATATTCATATTATTTCTTGCATTCTTTATAAAACACCCAAGTATCAAGTCCACACAGTCCTCGTACACGGTAAAGACAAGACGCATGGCCGGTACAAACTAGCCGGTACTCGGGGGATGTACCACTATCTGACGGAACATTTGTATGGAAATGGACTTGTATGTACACCTACGGTTATGTCCAGGGTGAGGAATGTAGGTAAATATAAAGGGGTCAGGATAGATAAAATATAGTTTATATAAATAGGCTCAATTTAGTATGAGTTATTAGTCCTTAGGAGTAGCAACGCATCTTTGATTGACTCCAGATAGAACCCTTGTTCTGTATGATGTTGGTTCTTTAACCAACTTCATACAGAGGTATCAGAGGTATGTGCAATGTCCATGGGCAACAATGCTTACCATGATGACTGCATGATCGTTTGCTACTTCAATCCTATACAAAAAAGAGCAAGATCGAATCTGTTCAGTACCTACACTTTTTTGTTTTTAACTAGTTTTTTTCTGTTTGCTATTTATTGATGGTGTTTAATATTAT
This sequence comes from Spicauda simplicius, assembly GCA_949699795.1. Classification (NCBI taxonomy): domain Eukaryota; kingdom Metazoa; phylum Arthropoda; class Insecta; order Lepidoptera; family Hesperiidae; genus Spicauda; species Spicauda simplicius. The sequence goes on from OX453069.1 coordinate 6,324,099, forward strand.
CAATAAAGAAATGATAGAACAGAATCAAACTCAGAACTATTTGCATGATCCACCCTAATGGTGACAGCTTCACCATGCGGGCCATGATTGTTAAAAGCTTATTGATATTTTCTTAGCATCTTTTTTAGTTTAAGCTTGTTAATTCTTGTAGAGCCTATCTAAGACAAATAATGCTCCCCTTTTTAATTTTTTCAAACAGTATAAGAAACAAAGCAACCCCTAATGGCTATAACGGTGTAATGACCGCGTGCTTCCATTTACCAAATTGAGTGAAATATGCGTCCCTAAACACCGCGAGAGACATTAAAAAACGCCTTCCAAACTTTTAATATCGTAATAAGACTTTGATTTAATTTCCCTTTATCATTATTTATGTATAGAACGGTAAAGCGACAAGCCTGTACTTTCCAGGGAATTTTTTACGTCCCTTCGAAGTTTGACAAGCGTAGAGAATTGAGTCACAGTAGAAGAACATTGACTTACTGGTAAAAAGACGAAATACTCTCTTAGAATGTTTTTTAACTATGTTTTTTGAGTCACAGTACAGTTATATGTAACATTGACATACTAGCAAAAAGACGAAAGATTTTCTATAATGTTATTTTTACTATGTTTTTTACGCTTTCTTTTTATGCTAGTAAAGTTGAAAATCGTGCAAACTCGCTTTTCTGATTTCCATCTACCGAGGGTGACAAATGTAGGGTGTTAACAACTTGTTGAACCGTTCAGTTACGAAACAAACCATGTCCGGTTTTTTGTTAGCATGTCAGCTAACAATGGCTTTTGTAACTATTTTCTGAAATGTTTGATGGAAATCAGGGTGTGTTTCCTGAATTGGCGTGACTTTGGAAACGTTCTCGATTGACGTGACATGATTTGGACTAATGTTGAGAGACGGATGAGTTTGGTTTTTGGATTAGGGTTGGTGATTTTTGTGTGTGCAATTGAGTTAGAAAATTTTAGCACTATTATACAACTGTCGCCTGTCGCCTCTAATCTCAGAGTGAGATTGTTAAGGCGATAGTCTACGCGCTAGCTAAGTGAGAATTGGTATATTTAACCTTTTTTTTAAGAACTCTTATAGTGTATCATTTATTTTTTCCTTTCGGATACAGCCATCAAATTTCCATACTCATATCCCCATGCATTTTTTCTAGAGTGTTGCTGTGGTGTGTGCCTAACACACAAAGATCACACAAACATTTAGACTCAAAAAAATAAATTCTGCTATTTATCTATTTATATTTATTTATTTTTATTTAACTTGGTCTCTGCTTATTAGAGAGGCAAGATAACCGAATCTTTTCAAAAAATGTAAAATATTATATTATTCGTAGATATCATTTTAAAGTTTTTTTTTGCCTCGCTCTGTTTATTTATTATTTTATTTTATTTTAATTCGACTCCCAAAAGAAAGAGGTTACTACTGAATATTTATGTACGTACATATATTTTTTAATAATAAACGGAAATCAATAGAAATTTTTGGCCACTGTTGGGTTCGCATCTTTGACACAGTGGCAAAAAAACTTGGAAATTGGGGAAATATTTGTTGACTCCAATTGGTACTTACATATTCTATCAAGAAAAAAAATAAGCAAATTATTTTTTCTTTTAAAATCTTAATCTCTTATATCAATTAGGGGTTTGAAATTAAAATGTTAGGGTGGCGTTATCCGTTTCGTCACGGCGAAGCGAGGCGCTGGCCTGCCTTCGAAGATATTTAATCATAACCGAAAGTATCCAAACGCATTACGGAGGTAACTTACAAAAAATACTGCAATTGTGGCTTAAGAATGAAGAGAAAAGCGACTAAAATTATCATTGTAAAATTTTCATAAGTGTAAGAAGTCAAGTAGGTATTACGAGTACCTATGTTAATTATGAGGATACATTTTAAATTAGTATAATCAATAAGTTTTGAAATAGAGTAGTTTTTGGATGTTTATACCTATACGTAGGTAAATAAGTCGCGCCAAAAATTCATAGTTCCAGATCTGGATTACAGACATACATAAATATTCTACAATAGAGTCCGGTCTGTCCAGAGATTGAATCTGTAAAGTAATTTATATGTCATAGGCACCAATGTGAAAGAACAAAGGAAATTGCTATATAAGCGTCAGTTGCATGCTAATTTATATATCTTTGTATCTGCTATTCTAAATATAGTGACACTTTCCGCTTTCGCTACCTAATTGCACCACCACTAATCTTATAGCAGACAGGGGTGATCCCCTTAATGTGTTTGCATAATGGTAGCCATTAAAACATTTATAACGAGCCGTTGGATACTGCCCTTAACGAAGACATTTCTTCTATAAACTATAGCTTTATGATGGCTTAAGCGTAATGGATACACAAAAATATGAGGAAAAATTCGTTGTGTGAAATCGCTATCAACTTGTGACAGAATATTCAGGATAATAAAGAAACTAAAGGAGAAGAACACATAAATATGTACTAGTTTGAAGAATAGGCACTATCCGTTCGAACTAAGTCCTCAGACGCATAATAGTAAGTGATATTATTGTAGGCCTCAACGCCTACGCCCTGTAGTTCCGGGATCAGAATAGGGCTACGGCATCCCCCGCCTGTCGTAAGAGGCGACTAAAAGGGGCTTCCGGGGTTGCAGACGGCTAGAGTGGGAGCTCGAACCGTTCGGTCAGGCAATCCCGGGAAGGACGGCGGTATGTGTGGTCGCATACCGTCGTAAAGACTAGACGGAGTGGTGGGCCCAGCCGCCCATCTGGGAGGAGCCCGATGGGGCAACGCGCTCGGAGGATTCCGGTTGAAGTCGTTTCGAGATCCCGGAGTCCTCCTTTTCAGCGCCGAGGACGGCCACCGGGGGGGTTTTAGTGCGGTAAAAATCCCACATAACCCTGCGTCGCTCCCACGGCGTCGGGTACCTTTTGAAGGTTTCCCCCTCGAAAAACAAAAAAAAAAAGGCCTCAACGCCTATGATATTTGGTTTAGTTTGATATCATGCACTTCCTTGCTATTTTGACTACACTACATAAATAATACATCTAACCTAAACTAGTAACAACGCTCCAGTGATTGACTTTCCATGGAATCTGTGTTCCGCATGAAGTTGCCCACAATTGTCCATTGGCGGTAGTTTCCACTCACCATTCGGTGTACTGCATGGTTTTATCTTATGAAAAACTAGCTAAACACTTTCACGGACAGAACGTGATTGTACGTCATAATTTGAGATTTTGCTATGGCACAACGTACGATGATGTTCAAGTTAAAATCTTATTGGATGTACATTGTGTCACAACATGTAAAATACTAGAAACTTTACTGCCACGATTCTGTCCACGATGACAGTCCACCTGATGGGAAGTGGTCACTGCCGTCCATGGACATCTGTAATCAACTTCATACAAAACATGGGTTCCATCTGAAGTCAATCACAGATGCGTTGTTACTCTGGAGGACTAAGATGGTCGCCTCATAACAAAGTGTGCCGGCTACTACACCCTTCCATCGAAACGCAAGAATAGCTTCACGCTAGACATAGGTGCGGCGGTGGTACTTTACCGATTGAACTACACTGATTCTACCATCTTCTTTACCAAAACTGAAAAAAAAAATTCGCAATCACTTTCACAAATATCGGTAACGGATTCGCATTCGTTTTCAGGAACGTTCAAATATTAACATTTCTTACATGAGTAATATCTATATCCTACGATATATCCCTATACTACCGTTTTCTATAGTTCTTCCCTTACTCGGAGTAAGTGACAACAATTGATGTTCACAAAATGACTGTGTAAGTTGCCGGTGGAAATGAGTTGGAAACGAGTGTCACTGGAAAGTCGAGTGTCGTCTAATGAATGAGTGCAGTGACTGGCGTTTTGCTAATTGACAAATGTTGGTAAGGGGCTTGTACACTAGTCGAGTTTTCATTTTCACGGTACATGTCGAACTAAAGAGAACGGATATTTTATATAATCTTATATATAAAATATCCGATCTTATATATCGCTCGGTCTCGAAAAATTCGCTTGCTGCGAGTGACACCTATGAGCGAATTTCGATAAGTTTTATAACAATTTACAGCAAAATTTCATTTAGTCTTATAAGATGTCATGAGATCTTCTGAGATTTGTTTTTAGAGCTTAAAGTGACGTTTGCAGCCTGCTGTAGGGCAATTAACGTTTAAAGCAAATTTTTCGTGGTCCTCCGGTTAGCTACATGGCTAACATCCTATCTTCCATTTTTTAATTTATGATTAAAACTTATAATTATTTCATTACAACTTACGCTACGTTAATAAATAATTTTCAGTTTTGTTAAAAAACATTATTTAGTCATACATATTATTATCTTGCCAATATCATCATAACCTTTTACACATACATACATTACTACATCCTTAATTATTTTAATCCCAATGATATGATGATAGTGTATAAGGGTCTTAAGTATATTTTGTCGCAAAGTGCTTTACGACTTAAAGCTTTCAGAGCGATGTAGCCGTGATCATAAATTTCATGCTGTCGTCACAATGAGCATACTGTAATTGTTTGAGCGGGTAATATATTTCATTCGGATCTTGTTTCACGGTAAATAGGTGGTAGGACTGGCTTGTGTATTTAGTATGGCGGATAACAGGAGAAGTGAGATTGATACTTCTTAATTGGTTGTAGGAAAGCTACGGATGACTAAGTATTTAGATTTATATCAAGTTTTGCGTTTCTACGAGCAATGACATACTTGATGTTGGCGAAATAAGATCGGCAATTCTGGGTACATTTTTTGACACTATGCAAAGGGAAGGTTCTGGAATGATTATTTTCTGAAATTTATCAGACAAAAATCGTCTCCCTGTTTAAAAATAAGTTCCGTTCCCCTTTCCTTCTATAACACAGATTTGGTGCTGATCTATCCAGGTTTAAAAAGTCCGGTAAGGAGACACATTTGTTTTAAATGTATTTATAAATTTCATAAAATGAAATTTTAACAAGTTGTTTTCAAGAAGGTTGATAAATTTACTTATTAACGAAAAGTAATTGTCACTGTAAAATGTTCGTCAATTGGTGAAAGTTTGAAATATCTTTAATGTAGTTTTCACATTTTTAAAATTCAGATTAAACTATAGGCACATAGGTATAAAAATTAAAAAATAAATAATTATTATAATAAAAATAATAATAATTGAAAAATAAAGAATTAAAAATTTCTAGGTCAATTCTGCGGCTTCATCAGCTTCAGCCACCACCAGCGTCTACCATAAAAATGACTACCTCATGTTTTAATCTAGCCAAATTTCAGCAAAATACGATCACTAGCTTTTTCTCACTATGTCTGCATTCTTACAGCCCTTACAGTCCGAAGTCTCACCTGATATCAATAATCAATCCATCAATTAACAGATGCACGTAACCTCGGTCGCGTGCGGCGTTGCGCAAGCGCGTGCTTCGCTGCACAAGCAGGCCGCTGAATCACTTCCCGTGTGCACACGTCCGAGGGAGGCTCGTGCCGCTTGGGGCTGCTGGATGTGACACGCTGACATAGACTACTTATTTGTATAACACGCTATCACGAAGCAAATAGACTCGTAATTGTCCTAATTTGGGTGGTTCTTATAAGATTGTAGTAGCAAACGAGCATGCAGTCCATCTGATGGTTAGTGGTCGTTGTCTCCTATCTGCAAGCTACTTCATATAGAATATGGGTTCAATCTGAAGTTAATCACAGATGCGTTACTACTTCTAAGTGCGCCAGCAACCACACCCTTCCACCGAAACGCAAAAATACTTTAGGTTAGAAATTGGTAAAGCGGTGATACCAGCCCGGACAACTACACTGGTTGTACGACCTACCAAAATAACACATATATCCTCATCAAGTTTCGCTTCTATTATGTTAAACGATTATCTTTGCATTCCTATGGTCCTTACAGACTGAAATCTCACCTGATATCAATAATCAATCCATCAATTAACAGATGCACGTAACCTCGGTCGCGTGCGGCGTTGCGCAAGCGCGTGCTTCGCTGCACAAGCAGGCCGCTGAATCACTTCCCGTGTGCACACGTCCGAGGGAGGCTTGTGCCGCTTGGGGCTGCTGGGTGTGACACGCTGAATCTACTAATTTGTATAACACGCTATCACGAAGCAAGTAGACTCATAATTTTGCTTATTTGTATATGTGAAGTTTGATTTTTGGAGTGGGACTTGGTTGAATTGTTGTTGAATTCTGACGAAACGAATATGTAACGACAGTAACAGCAATTATGGGCGCTACAAGTAGGTGACACTGTAGTCCTTTCTGTATCATGAATATCCTCATAGCTTGTATAAGAGCTTAGGTTTTGTATGTGAATTAATAATAATTATTATTAAAGTTTACTCCTGCCGCATGTGAAATGCAGTCATTTTTGTTTATTATTATTTGAGGTTATTTAATATTTAGTGTTTTTAATGTAATACGTAATATCCCTTTTAAACAATTCTGTTGTCTAAACATCTTAAATACTCTTTTGGCCGTTTCAACTCTAGGTTACTACGGTTTATCTATAAGTTTAACTTAAATTGATTATACAGATACACGGATTTACATTTTTTTCATTGCCTACTATTAACAATATTATGGTGATAATAATAAGCAATGAAAATTTCAATGCAATGAAGTTAAATACTACAAAACAAAAAAATATCCCAATAAAATTAAAATTTTGTGTTGGAACATGCAAGTAGTTTAAAAATGCATAAATACGTAAGTAGGCACTTGCTATGAAATTGTGTAAGTAGTAACACAATTTTATTTCCCTACCGTATAATACCCGCGGATGACTGATAGAAAAAAATCTCGGCTTTAGGCTCGCCGTTCGTAAAAATATACGACTCCGACATTATATTGCAAAAAGAATACTCACTTAAAAATAGGTGTTAAGTGGAACAAAGCAGCATCGCGACGAAAACCGCGATGTATCATTGCTTTTACTTGTAGCATCCGCAGGGCCGTTCCACACGGCTCTCGCATCGCTTACTTAATAAATTATTGCACAACTAACCAACATTACTTTACTTTTAACATACCCCTACGTCTATACCCAGCCTTATTCACACGTGATAGAGTTAAGAATGTTTCAGACAGGTTTGTTCGAAGGTAACGTAACTTGGCGCATATATGTCCTGTCATTACGTTTGGAGGTCGATAGCGGAGGATGCGATTTCCATTTGGCTCAATTATTTTAGCGATACTGGTGCAATTAAAAAATAAAGATACGTGTTTCCTACAGCGCCTACTCGAGGCGTATTAAATGATTAAAATTAATTGCAATTATTATTGCGGCGTCACTGTACGCACTTGTTTTTGTAAGATAAAATAATTTCGAAATTCTTTCCTTTAGTGTAACAAATGTATGTATAACTTACTTATATGGACGTTATGCATAATATTTGCCCTTTTATGTCCATGGCAGGTCTTAAACCTCTGGAGTTTTTGTAGAATTAGTAATCACGCTTTGCATTTGCATAGTCTTGAAATATTATTCATTCTTTTTACATTGTTGTTTGTCTTTTATTTGTCTTGTCTTAAACTTGAAAACATTACTTATTTATGACGTCTCTGGTTTTCAATTTAAACCTTACTGATATACCTTAAGGCTTAGTTTTACCATCATCAATTAAAGTTCGAATGCTTCAATACATGTACACAGGTACCTATATTGAAATTCAGTAGTACCCTTTTCACTAGTTTATTATGTTTGCTGAAAACAATAATTATTTATGTTTTACTCATACATTCTACGCTTGTGGTTTAATTCTCGGCCATTACTTACAATAAAATAAAAATGAGCAAAAACGTAAACAATGGTTGGTTTAAGGAAATATAATGGACTCGAGCTAAGGGTATATACGATGGGCCCTGAAACAATACTTTCAATTCTTATCAAGGAATTAACGAATTTTCTTATATTCTAAATAGTGAAGTAATATCCGAGCAGTACACCTTGGTAAGTGGTAACTGCCGCTAATGGATTCAACTTTATACAGGACAAGCGTTTTATCTGAAGTAGGGAGATGTATTGCTACTCCCGAGGAATAAGATACTCGCATTATATAAAAGTGGAACGGCAAAAACAACCTACCACCGAAACGCAAGAATTGCTTCACACTATAAATGTGTGCTTTATGGTTTAACTGTGAAGACATAACCGTCACACCTATTTTTATCGAAAAACAGAACAGTTAAGCGCGATTGTGTCCCAAAGTGAAAATTATGGTTTTCTTTTTCTTATAAGATTGAAGCAAGCGAGCATGCAGTCCACCTGACGGTAAGTGGTCACTGCCGCCCATGGACATCTGTAAGCAACTTCATATGAAACATTAAGTTCTATCTGACGTCAATCACAGTTGCGTTGCTATTCCCGAGGACTATGATGGTCGCCTCATATAAAAGTGTGCCAGCAACCACACCCTTCCATCGAAACCCAAGAAATGATTCACGCTAGAAATTGGTGTGGCGGTGGTACTTCCCCGGTCGAACTAAATATAGAACAGGGGCTCTTTTTCGATATTTATGTCCAGTAGAGAAGCATAGGTAATTCAGCTGGTATTACATAAAAAACTCATTAGTAAAGAATAAACGGGCGATCAGCAAACTTATTAGGCGAAACGGTTACACTTAATGCATTGAGAGTGCAATTTACATTAATATTTGTTTTCTGGGTCGAGGTTAAGGTTGAGTTGAAGATAATATAATTTGGCATACGTAATATATTTGTTACTAGCTGTGCCCGCGACTTCGTCCGCGTGGAATAGTTATTTTGGGCATAATTTATTTTTGCAAACAACCTCCTCAGCTTTATAAGTTATAGCTGTTACCCACGACTTTGTCCGTTTCATTTTCTATTATTATTTTAGACAATTTAGTTTTGAAAAGAACATAGCTAACTCATATAGCTCATATATAAAAAAAAATATAGTGAAATTATTAGAACCTAAAACAAAATATCCTTAAAACAAAATCAAATAGTACTTAAAAAGTATTATTACACGACGATAAAACGACGCAAGATCTCTAAGATATCAATATCTTCTAAGATGTTCATTGAAATTAAGTGATGTCAAAGACAATTATGTTCACAATTAAATACTCTTAATCAACAACACATTTATTTGGACAAAGATAATTATTATTACGTTGATACAACTCTTAACTAATTTCGACCGAATTTGATTACCATGAAAACGGTTCTAGTGAGTTAATCTTAAAAGATAGACATATACTGTCACGGACATTTTTTTAGATCATTTCAAGAGAAATAATTCTTTTATACATATATTTTTGGTATCTTGTACCGATTTCGCAGCGCACGCAACGGAAGCCCTCAAGGATGAATAATTTGCCCCGTTTTTTTTTTCATTTTCCATTATTTTTTCGCTCCTAATAGTTTCAGCGTGATGTTATATAGCCTAAAGCCTTCCTCGATAAATGGTCTATTCAATACAAAAATATTTTTTAAATTCGAACCAGTAGTTCCTGAGATTAGCGCGATCAAACAAACAAACAAACAAACAAACAAACAAACAAACAAACAAACAAACGAACAAACAAACTCTTCAGCTTTATATATCAGTATAGATATAGATATCGGGATATACTTTTTCAACCAACTCTTCCACATTTAAACGAAGACGTATCGGTATAAAGATTGATTTTGACTTTTCCGGGTAACAAAGCACTATTATCTACTTGAAGTAAATCATTAGAAAATTGGAATATCACTGAACAGCGACATATATTCTAAGTTCATATTTTGTTTCATGTGGTCAAAGATAAGATCTTTTAAGAGGTGCATCGGGCTATTTGTGCGCGTAAATTGTTCTTTGTAAAGCAGAAGACAGAATCAAAACACTTTTACAATTCATAGGAACAGGGCGCATCCGCTCGCAGGGCGCTGCCGCACCCTGCTCGCTTATTTTTTATGTTTTCTTTTATGTTCCAACCTAACCTAACCCATCCTGTTTGAAAAGCTACAGCTAAATCCAACTCTTAATAATAACATGACAATACTCCTGCATTTTCAGGATTTAGGTATTCAAAGTGACACTTTTCATCATAATGTTCTCTCAGGAACGGGTCGTAATGTATTGTAATCAATAAGTACCAAAGATTATCAGGGTTGATGAATTGAAGTTTAATTTATTAATCACATTTCAGTTTAATGAGCTGTCATTAAACTCATAATATATACTAAAAACAACCGTAAGCATTATGTGACTATCTTTTATATTTTAGGCTTGCACTATCCCGCATCATCAGGGAGGAGTTGAAGGTAAAAAAATATCCCGCGTCTTTGCTTAGTATTCTTATTACTTATACGTAAGCACTTGCGAGCCAACTCCTATGGCTTAGGCTTGCAGTACCCTGCATCATCAGGCTTGAGGAGTTGAAGATCGAAATTTTCATCTTGTGTCTTTGCTTAGTAATTATATTACATACCCGAAAGCACTAAATACCTAACATCTATGGCTTAGGCTTGCAGTACCCTGCATCATCAGGGCTGAAGAACTTAAGGTCGAAATTGTCATCATGTGTCTTTGCTTAGTAATTATATTACATACCCGAAAGCATTAAATGGCCAACTCCTATGGCTTAGGCTTGCAGTACCCTGCATCATCAGGCTTGAGGAGTTGAAGATCGAAATTTTCATTATGTTTCTTTGCTTAGTAATTATATTACATACCCGAAAGCACTAAATAGCTAACTTCTATGGCTTAGGCTTGAAGCACCCCTGCATCATCAGGGTTGAAGAGTTAAAGGTCAAAATTGTCTTTGCTTAGTGATTATATTAAATACCTGAAAGCACCAAATGCCCATCTCGCACAGTTTAGGCTAGCAGTATCCTGCATCATCAGGGGTGAGGAGTTGAAGGTCGAAATTTTCATTTTGTGTCTTTGCTTAGTAATCATATTACATACCCGAAAGCACTAAATAGCTAACTTCTATGGCTTAAGCTTGAAGCACCCCTGCATCATCAGGGTTGAAGAGTTAAAGGTCAAAATTGTCATCATTTGTCTTTGCTTAGTGATTATATTAAATACCTGAAAGCACCAAATGCCCATCTCGCATAGTTTAGGCTAGCAGTATCCTGCATCATCAGGGGTGAGGAGTTGAAGGTCGAAATTTTCATTTTGTGTCTTTGCTTAGTAATTATATTACATACCCGAAAGCACTAAATAGCTAACTTCTATGGCTTAAGCTTGAAGCACCCCTGTATCATCAGGGTTGAGGAGATGATGGTCAAAATTTTCATCTTGTGTCTTTGCTTAGTAATTATATTACATACCCGAAAGCACTAAATAGCTAACTTCTATGGCTTAGGCTTGAAGCACCCCTGCATCATCAGAGTTGAGGAGATGATGGTCAAAATTTTCATCTTGTGTCTTTGCTTAGTAATTATATTACATACCCGAAAGCACTAAATAGCTAACTTCTATGGCTTAGGCTTGAAGCACCCCTGTATCATCAGGGTTGAGGAGATGATGGTCAAAATTTTCATCTTGTGTCTTTGCTTAGTAATTATATTACATACCCGAAAGCACTAAATAGCTAACTTCTATGGCTTAGGCTTGAAGCACCCCTGCATCATCAGGGTTGAGGAGATGATGGTCAAAATTTTCATCTTGTGTCTTTGCTTAGTTATTATATTACATACCCGAAAGCACTAAATAGCTAACTTCTATGGCTTAGGCTTGAAGCACCCCTGCATCATCAGGGTTGAGGAGATGATGGTCAAAATTTTCATCTTGTGTCTTTGCTTAGTAATTATATTACATACCCGAAAGCACTAAATAGCTAACTTCTATGGCTTAAGCTTGAAGCACCCCTGCATCATCAGGGTTGAGGAGTTAAAGGTCAAAATTGTCATCATTTGTCTTTGCTTAGTAATTATATTAAATACCTGAAAGCACCAAATGCCCATCTCGCATAGTTTAGGCTAGCAGTATCCTGCATCATCAGGGGTGAGGAGTTGAAGGTCGAAATTTTCATTTTGTGTCTTTGCTTAGTAATCATATTACATACCCGTAAGCATTAAATGGCCATCTCCTATGGCTTAGGCTTGAAATAACCCTTCAGCATCAGGGTTGAGGAGTTGAAGGTCAATTTTTTTACCGTGTATCTTTGCTTGGTATTTTTATTACATAACCGTAAGTACCAAATAGCCAACTCTTACGGTTTAGTCTTGAAATACCCTTACATCATCAGGGTTGAGGAGTTGAAGATCAAATTTTTGTCCCACGAATTTGTTTAACAATCTTATTATATATCCATAAAAACAAATTGACTTACTTCTACGGTTCAGGCTAGCAGTACCCCTGCATCATCAGGATTGAAGAGTTGAAGGTCAATTTTTTTAGGAAATATCTGCTTAGTAATCTCATTCTTTCGTTCGTTTCGTTCGGGAAATTTCGTAGTATCTTTTCGTCCACAATTCCTCAGTGCCTGAAGTCGAAATTGTTCGAGCAATGTGTGTTGCCAGTGATGACCTATGGCGCCGAAACGTGGTCCTTCACTAAAGGCCTCATTCGAAGGCTCAGAGTCGCTCAGCGTGCTATGGAGAGGGCTATGCTCGGAATTTCGCTACGAGACATGATTCGTAACGATGAAATCCGTAGACGAACGAAGGTTACCGACATAGCTCTCAAAATCAGCAAGCTGAAGTGGCAGTGGGCCGGCCATATCGCTCGAAGGACGGATAACCGATGGGGACGAAAGGTCCTCGAGTGGCGACCACGTTTAGGCAAAAGGAGTACAGGTCGCCCCCCTACCAGGTGGACCGATGACCTGAAGAAGACAGCGGGAAACCGTTGGATTCAGAGGGCACAGGACCGGTTGGAGTGGCGCCATTTAGGGGAGGCCTATGTCCAGCAGTGGACATCAAAGGGCTGATGGATGGATGGATGGAATCTCATTCTACATTCAACCCAATTGGACTCCTACAGCTTAGGTTTGGCCGAGTATCGCTAATTTCGTTAATTTGCTTCAAGAAAATGGATCCTATGATCAGAACCGTATCAAACTCATCAGAGTACCCTTGAAGTACATTCTTTCAAATAAAAGAAAAATCATCAAAATCGGTTGGCGGGACATTTATTTATCGCGCACATCGTTAATGCAAATATCAGACTTATGCGCTTTTCTTATAGATGCCACTGTCAAAAGTGAACTAAAAATAAATGGGACCCCATGACACGCACTACCTTTCAAATGAAAAAAAAATCATCTAAATCCGTTCACCCAGTGCGGAGAAATCGAGTAACAAATATAAAATAAAAAAATAAAAAAAAAATACAGACGAATTGATAACCTCCTCCTTTTTGGAAGTCGGTTTAAAACTATGTTTTAACATAAAAATCAAAGCGAAATACTAAATTTTATTGAGGTGGCCTCAAAATTGACTGACTTTCATACAAACTTACATCTCCTATTTGGGTTAAATTGGGGGGGGGGGGATCAGAAAATTCATTCTTAACTGACGTCTACGTCATAAAAGGAACCCCTAGTAAAAATCATATTCGTATCTTTAGCAGTTTAGGCTCTACGATGTTTATTCAAAAGATGAGTAAGAGAGCATCCTTTCGTTTTTATATAAGTATATATAGATATAGAGATATAGATTTGTATAGTATCAAATAACATAGGTACACACATAACCAATAAAAAATACATAACAAAGGAATACATTTTACAGACCATAACATGTTTAGTTTCAACCAATTCAACTATGCAGTTACATATCTTGTTAACACTCATCGAACACAGAATAAATACTGCGTTGATTTAAATTGACATAACTTTTTTAATTATAAACCGATTTACATAAAATAAACACTAAATGTTAAGTGAAGTTTCCCACAACACATGGGTGAAAATTATATTCAAATTGGATAAGCCGTTTCTGAGATTAGCGTTTTCAAACACACAGACAAACAGACAAACAGACAAACAGACAAACAGACAAACAGACAAACAGACAAACAGACAAACAGACAAACAGATAAACGGACAAACAGACAAACAGACAAACAGAAAAGATTTCTAAAAACCATTATTTTATTAAAAACCTCTAGAAATGGTTTTCACCTAAATTTATTCCATGTACAGACAGCGACCTCTTACAGATTTATTATAGTATAGAAGAAGATTAACATTATTATGTGTAAAAATAAGTTAAGAGTAGGTCTATCAATTATATTAAGTCAGTGGATATATCCTTGATATGAAAATATATTATAATTATATATATAAGCACCTATTATTATTCCTTTACTTTAATGTTTTTGAGATATGCCAATTTACCTGCTAAATCACTAAGAGTATTCTCTAAGACTTATTATACTAACTAAACTTACTAACTTTGTTAAAGATATAGATGTTTCTACTATAAATAGTAACATCTTTAAGTAGTGGATAAGACTTATATTTGAGGTTTAAAAAAAAGCAATTCAAATCTTTGCTTTCACGGTATTGAGCCCCAAAGTAAATTTAAAAAAAAAAACAGTCTATAACCGTTTATAATAAGTAATCCAATATATACGCTTAGCAAGATTTATTTATTTCAACCTAGTTGACTCGGCGAATTTCTTTCCGCCTAAAAGTCGAAAATCTAAAATTTTTAGTGTTTCTTAGACTATATTCTACATCTATTAAACTTAAAAACCTTCCTCTTGAATCACTCTTTTATAAAAACTGCATTAAACTCCCTAGCGTAGTTTTAAAGATCTAAGCATATATAGAGACAAACAGCAAGAAGCGACTTTGTTTAATACTAGATAGTGATTTAAAACATATTTGTTCAACTAATAGTAGGTACTTGAATTATTTTAAAATTAATTTAGTTTGAAATTTAAACCGATTCTTGCAAATGGTTTTCGACTCACATTTTAACAATAAAAAGACAAACAAATTTCAATTATTATTAGTTTATTAATAGATTATTAAACTCCATTTTAAGTACTCACAAAACACCACTTAATTTCGTGTCTATCAAGATGATACGAGCCTTGATCTTATTACTTCTTTGTTTTAGCGTAATTAATTCAGTGTTCGTGATACAGTTTGCAAATGGTCCGATGTGGGTCGCAGTCCATCATGCGTGGTTTTCGTGTTAAGGACAGACATAATTCTAGTCTCATATGAGCTATTTGTGGTATATTTGAATTAACGCTTTTAGAGCGTGCTCGATATCGAGCACGAAGGCAATTTGATTTTGTTTTTGAAATACGAAGTGGGTTCAGTAACGTTTTTTTTTATCTGATCGAAATAGTAGAACGAGCATGCAGTCCACCTGATGGTAAGTTGTCACTGCCGCCAATAGACATCTGTAAGCAACTTCAAATAGAACTTGGATTCTGTGTGAAGTCAATCACAGATGCGTTGCTACTCCCGAGTATTATGATGGTCGCCTCATATAAAATTGTGCTGGCAACCACACCCTTCCATCGAAACGCAAGAAATGCTTCACGCTAGAAATTGGTGAAATAGTACGAGTATCTCCTCTGTTGCACAACACTGTTCCATCTGAAGTCAATAACAGATGCGTTGCTACTCTCGAGGTTGGTCGCCTCATGTAAAAGTGTGCCGGCAACCACACCCTTCCATTGAAACGCAAAAAATGCTTCACGCTAGAAATAGGTGTGGCGGTGGTACTTTTCCGGTCGAACTACTAGTTCTACCACCTTGAAAACCAATACCAAATACCAATTATATACAATATCTACACAGCTAGTAATGTATCACGTCGATACGTTGTGTAACATTTTATACAACAAACGCCCTTAGTCGCGTGTAACGTTCGGCAACAGTATTTGTAACGTTTTTTCAGGAATCACTTCCGATAATGGATGCGGCCGGCCATCACGCGACGCGAAAGTTATTGCGTAACGTTGACCATCATTAAATATCTGTTATAGTTTTACACGATTGCCTATATATCTGTTAGTCGATAAGGCGTATATTTGTGTTTTGTTTTAAATAAAAATATATAACTACAGAAAATAGGTTTTCTTTAATTATTTAGTTCTTTTTTTAAATTTGACATGTCTGTCAAAATTTTAAAACGTCAGAATATATTTTGTGAAGAAAGATAGATTTGGTGGAATAATAAACTTGAAATGTCGTTTCTTATTTTCAAAAGCAACACATTTGTTTATTTTCCAAAACCCTAAGATATAATCTTATAAAAATATATAATATATAAATTTTCAAGCGTTGCGATGACGGTGACGGTGGTTTGCTTGACCCTGCAAGGATCACCATTGAACTTTTGGCAAATTTCGCTAATATTTGCAGTGAAATTTCATGTTCTTATAAGAACAGACACAGTAGTTTTTAACAAAGTGCTATTTATTAGCTGACGGTTTTAGCTCTGAGAAATAGACACTTGAAATTTATTATTACCGATTTCGGCGTACAGAGAGTAATCGAAGATGACGATAAATTATTCACATTCATGTGGATGAAATTTAAAATTTGAATGACACAGATTTGTCGATCTTATAGGTTAAATAATGTTCCAGTTCAGCGGTACTTAGCAAAACATAGCAAAATGTACCACTAAACTGCAAGTGCTCGGTAGATATCTTCCGACATAAATGCATATCATTGCATATGCACAAATCAAAAACAAAAAAAACAAAACGTGCGTACAAAGTACACATGTCAGAAGTGAAACTTCTTTGGCGAACTAATTTATAAATCTTGTTTATATTTATACAAATCTAAAACTTTAAATTTCCAAGATTAAGAGGAAGGGAAAAAGGCGTGATACGACGTTCGCTCTGTCTCACTTTTTCTCTCAATCTTTCTCACTCGCTTGCTCCCTACTCTCACTCCACGGCTAGTTGCTCATGCTACGTTCGCCCTGTCTTACTCTCTCTCAATCGGTCTCGATCACTCTCTCTCTCTTTTCCGACACTTCCGTTGCATACCGGCGTGACGTTTCATCTGTAAAAATTTTACCCTCATGCGCCTAAAGAAATTTCACTTCAATAATAGTGCAATACTTCTTGTATGTAGTGTTGTGTAAATACAAATAAATCAATTGTTTTACAAATATTTTCACGCGGGAGCCATTTCCGACGCGGGCGGATGTTGACTTCAGTCACGCGACGAATCGAAAGTGGCCACGTAACTCTTATGTTAGTTTTACTTAGTAAAGAAGGCAGTAGAACAATGATTCAACCGAGAAAATATACTACTGACTACCACAATATATTTTTCTATTGAAGTTGTTCTGATTTCTTATCCGAATGAACTAACAAACGAGCATGCTCTGCAACTTTTAGTAAATGGTCACTGCCGTCTATAGACATCTGTAAGGTACCTCACGTAAAGGGGTACAAGGATTCTATCGGAAGTCAAACACCGATGCGTCGCTAATTCCGAAGACTAAGTCGCCTCAGATAAATGCGAACGAGCAACCACACACTTCCCATCCGACTGCTTCACGCTAGATGTTTTTTTTTATCTGACTGAAGTAGCAAACGAGCATGCAGTCCACCTGATGGTAAGTGGTCACTGCCGCTCATGGACATCTGTAATCAACTACATACAGAACATGGGTTCCATCAGAAGTCAATCACAGATGCGTCGCTATTCCCGAGGACTATATGATGGTCGCCTCATGTAAAAGTGTGCCGGCAACCACACCCTTTCATCGAAATGAAAGAAATGCTTCACGCTAGAAATAGGTGAAATGGTACGAGTATCTCCTCTCTCAAATAACACTGGTTCTACCACCTTTTTCCATCTTGCCACACCTTTTTCTATTAGGGTTGTTTTGCGTTTTAAAGTTTGAACTGGCTGATTCACACATAAGGTGAGCATAAGAGGATCCTCAGGTGAGGCAACGCATCGGCTTCAGGTAGAACATGTTCTGTGTAGACTACTTTCCACCAGGTGAAAATATGTGGCTGGCCAATAATATTTATCTTCGTATGTTCATTTTATATCTGATTTATGAAGTACGATTTAGGCATCTCTCAGAAATTAAAAGAGGTAAGTGAACCGCTTGAGTTCTCGGGAGTAGTTATGTTTTTGAGCTCGACTCAAGGCATGGCACTACTAATCAATATATGAATAGGAGTTGGGTAGGTACGAATATCAATGGGCAACAGTGTCTACCTACAACGCTCGTAGAATGCTTTTTCATAAATATTCGTTAAAAAAACATTAACAATGTAATTCAGCGAAGGCAAAAAATAGAATAGGTTTTATTTTTCACGTTAAAATAGCGCGCTATATGTTATTAGCTATAGGTAGCGCGGTATTAGCGCTAGGTGTTATTAGCTATATTTTTTGGTATTTCGTGTTATTTTAGTCTGTAAAAGTCCCGCGCTGCGGCGGGCACGCTTTTACATCCACGATTGAACTTTTACATCCATCGTGGTGTTATACACAAGACTGGAATATTTGAACGGTAACTCTGAGCTTTAAGCAGCACCTATAGTGGATTAAATGTTTTAGCATCAATACTATACTCTTTCTTATTATGGCAGTGTTAAAGGTAATTCTTTCCTGATTTTAATGTGTAGTAAATACATATCAATTATACATAAATACATATCATTCTACAATGCAAAGCATGCTATTAACATTAACTATTTTTATCATATTTCAATTCGCAAGTGGGTACACTGTTACATTCTTGATTGGTAATAAGTATATCAGGGTATTGTATGCACTATATATTCAACTGTACATAACATGCTATAGACTATTTTCACCGCTATTTTCGCCGTTATTTTCGCTGCTATTTTCGCCGCTATATTCGCTGCTATTTTCGCTGCTATTTTCGCCGCTATTTGATATCTCAATCCGCAAGTGCTCCGCGCGGGCACGTGTCTACAGGCACGAGGCGATACATCGCGGTGTCGTGTGCAAGAGCCAGAAATATTTTTAATCCAAACAAATATGCGGCCGCTCTTCGAAATAAATATATCGGTGGAGAGTAAAGGAGACTGTAGTTTGCATGGCGAACTATTTTTCTAAACAATGTACTTTTTTTGGGTTGGTAGTTAAAATGTACTTTGTAAAATTGATTATACATTATCTATATAAATGTATATTTGCCGGTTGTTTGATTTTTTTCTCTTCTTCCTTTAGGTAATATGCAAATAGAGATTATTCTCTATTCGTGTGGTTACGTTTATATGTATAACTTAAATTGCTACTAGGCGGCAGTACGGTTGTAACGCGAATTTGTAAAACTTAAACTATAACTATGTCAGAAACGATCTATCACAACAGTTGGCCACATTAAACAAAGATGAACGTAGAAACAAACGATTGGAGTAGTTCTAGAAGAAGAGCGACAGAGAAGGTAAAAATAGGGAAATTTAATGTAACTAGCTCGAACGTATCTTTTTTTTATTACAATATTACTATTTGTAAGGATGACGTTCGTGGGGATGCATCAGGGGTATAGAATCAAAAATAGTTGTGTTACTTGACACTTATTGGTCGTCGTGGACGAAGCCGATTTTGGTACTGAATTTTAAGGGACATCGCTAAGTTTGATTCTATGGCCTATTGTAGTTGTTGACTTACAATATCTAGTGACTGAGCCATGTTTGATACCAAACGTATTTTAGTGGTAAAATGTAGTAAAAAAATAAAATGTTGTCATTAAAAAAACGTTATTGTAGTTTTTTGGACATAACCGGTTTTGGCATAACTGGTACCTATGTTTATTGCTCGTTTACGCAAAATCTGCCCATCGGATATCGTTGAAATTTGGCACATTCATAGCTTATGGCCTAGATCAGGGTTTATCAAACTTTCGGCTTCACGTACCCATGTTAAAGTTTTCAAGTGACAGCGAATCCTTAACTTAACTAATCAAATTCACCCCAAAAGTACAATAAAATTAACTGTTGAGAAAAATAATGTTGTTATTTCATTAAAAGAAATAAAGGGCCAAAAGAAATTTATTTCTACTACTATTAATGTGATAGGTGTGCTTGTTTGTTGTCACAAATGCAGTCAATTTAAGGTATAATTTTGTATTTTTATAACGTAAATCTTGTCTCGAATGGCGAACCCCTAGGGGTTCACGTACCCCAATTTGCGAAACCCTGGCCTAGATTAACAAAACATACTCATTAAAGTTGTCCACCAATACACACTTGGCCAGCGCGTTGGACTATGGCCTAAAGCTCTCTCATTCTGAGATAAGACCTGTGCCCAGCAGCGTTGTACTCCACTCATTAACGTGACATGACCGAAGCGGGCGATCCGCGAAAGTCACCCAGTGGAATATAGAATAGGTACATCAAAAAATTAACATGATATTGAGTAAACCAGTGTGCAATATCTCCAATCTGATATAAAAATCAACGTTGACCAGAGCCCGATCACTTAGGACAAAAAGAGAGCGTGTTTATGTTTCACGCCGCGAAACCGACAGTATAATATGGGTGACTGTAGTGCTGGTTGAGTCATAAGCGCAGAGCGTAATAGCGAACCGACATTATAAATATAACATATGAACATATTATTGAAAATATTATTGTAGGTGGTAGAACCAGTGTAGTTCGACCGGGGAAGTATCATCGCCACACCTATTTCTAGCGTGAAGCATTTCTTGCCTTTCGATGGAAGGGTGTGTTTGCCGGTACACTTTTATTGAGGCGACCATCATAGTCCTCGGAAGTAGCAACTAATCTGTGATTGACTTTAGATAGGACCCATGTTCTGTATGAAGTTGAATACAGATGTCCATGGGTGGCAATGACCACTTACCACCAGGTGGACTGAATGCTCGTTTGCTACTTCATTCATTTAAAATTATATTGTTTTAGTGTAATTTGAGCATAATATAAAAGTAAAATTCACTGCTTAAACTTTGCTAGGCTCTGCGAGTGTCAGTATTGAGCGAATTTTGATTTTTCCCAAAGTTTGTATCGAACATTGGCCTTGTAAATTCAGAGAAGAGAGAGTTAGCAGTTGGTAGAACCAGTGTTGTTCGACCGGGGAGGTACTACCGCTACCGCTACGAAGGTGTGGTTGCCGGCATACTTTTGTATGAGGCAATAATCTTAGTTATATGGAGTAGCAACGCAACTGCGACTGACTTCTGATAGAACCTTTGTTCTATATGAAGTTGATTATAGATTTTCATGAGCGACAGTGGCCACTTACCATAAGGGATACTGCATGTTCGATTGCTACTTCAATGTGTTAAGAATTATAAATATCAACTCAACACACGCGACAAATACAAAACTGTATCCCGCGTAGCGCAGCGGTTACCGGTCTGACGTGCAATACGTCCCGGGTTCGATTCCCGGCCAGACAGGTATGTGAATGATGAGTTTAGATTCCTGTTCTGGGTGTTTGTGTATTCATCTTGTGTGTGTCCATGGTACCCACAACACAGAAAATCCTACTGTGGGGCTATAAGTGTAGAAAGCGTGAAAGCGTGTGTATTTATTATTTTTATAACAATCCCCGACACCTTTCATTGACTTGAACCACACAATAAAAGAGTAGTGTTTACGCAGCGAGCACCGATAGCCGAGTGATTGTAACTGTTTCCCGGGAACCCGATTCGTTTATAAGCTGCGATACGACATCGAACAGAGCACTACCTACGGAGCTTAGGAATTCTGTAAATACGTTGCTTGATTCGAAGCGTGATTCTGGGTATAGATTAGGCGTCTAATCTTAGTAGATCCTGGTTCAGAGCGTTGACCATGGGGCTCTAAACATTTACATATCATAGTACATATTTAGCAAGGCGTTTGGATCGTTAAGATACCCTTACACCTATTTCTAGGGTGGTTCTTGCGTTGCGGTGGAAGTGTTTGTTAAGAAGTTCTTATGTTTCGGATGATGTCAAAGCGAACTCTCAAAACGAATAGGATTATGCCAAACCAACGTGCAATTAATGATTAATAAACTTCACACTCTTTAAAAACAATGACTTTTGATTAGGGTTTATTACTTTTGTCATTTTTATTATGTGCATCTAATACATACACATAATAAAAATGAATTCCGAATGCCTGTACTTTACATATCTGCAAAAAAGTTAGGACGTAGAAAAATTAATACAAGAAATTTATGTGCCTCTTTCTGTTTGTTTTTGTCTGCCTTTTAATTTACCTATGTGTTTGTGATTGCATCAAAATAAAACCGAAAATGAATTGATAAATAATCCATATCTTGAGGTAGTGTTTTGTCTTTACTTCATAATTTCAATCTTGTATCCCAGTAGATTGTTAGGTAAAACTGTTAAACCAAGTAACAGTCTCTAACACGTACATACTCAGGTGTTATTTTTTTTGACTGAAGTAGCAAACGAGCATGCAGTCCACCTGGTGGCAAGTGGCCACTGCCGCCCATGGACATCTGTAATCAACTTCATACAGAACATGGATTCCATCTGAAGTCAATCACAGATGCGTTGCTACTCCCAAGGACTATGATGGTCGCCTCATGTGAAAGTGTGCCGGCAACCACACCCTTCTATCAAAACGCAAGAAATGCTTCACGCTAGAAATAGGTGTGGCGATGGTATACTTCCCCGGTCGAACTACACTGGTTCTACCACCTTGAAATAAGTTATTTTAGTATATATTAAAATAACTTATTTTAGTGCACTAGATAAACCTAGACTTTCAAAGACTACCACTAGGTTATCAAAACACTTGTCCCTGTAGTTCCGGGACCAGAATAGGACTACGGTACCCTCTGCCTGTCGTAAAAGGCGACTAAAAGAGGCTTCTGGGGTTGCGGGCGGGAAGAGTGGGAGCTCGAACCGTCCGGTCAAGTGACCCCGGGAAGGACGGCGGCATGTGTGGGTGCATGTTGCCGTAAAAACCAGAAGGTGCGGTGAGCAGTTCACGCCCACCAGAGAAGAGCCCGATGGGGCACACGCTGAGGACACCGGCGGCGGTCAACTGGAGTTCCCGGAGTCCTCTTCGCAGCGTCGAGGTCGGCCACCGGGGGGGTTTTAGTGCGGTAAGAATCCCACATAACCCGCGTCGCTCCCACGACGTCGGGTACTTTTTGAAAGTTTCCCCCTCGAAAACAAAAAAAAAAAAAAAAAAGGTTATCAAAACACTAAACAATAACTCAGCACTAAGTAAGCTTGTACAACTCAGAAGCAACTAATATAAACTATTTTTCATACAGAACCAGTCTACTTTTATCGCTCCATCAATTTCACTCGCGTTCAAAGGAACTATTACTGAAAAATGTATACAAATTTAAATGAAGGATGTCTATAATATTCTAATATTAGTTGGTTTATTCGTATCATACTTTGGTTGCAAAATTATTTTACGTCACTAAAAAGTATACTTTTGGTGTAAGGAGCGTCCTTTTATTAACAGATCACAGTCACCAGGTGCTAGAACCAGTGTAGTTCGACCGGGGAGGTACCACCGCCACACCTATTTCTAGCGTGAAGTATTTCTTTCGTTTCAATAGAAGGGTGTGGTTGCCGGTACACTTTTATATGAGGCGACCATCTTAGTCCTCGGGAGTAGCAACACATCTGTGATTGACTTCAAATAGAACCCATGTTCTGTATAAAGTTAATTACAGATGTCCATGGGCGGCAGTGACCACTTACCATCAGGACTGCATGCTCGTTTGCTACTTAAGTGAAATAATAAAAAAAAAATGTTTCAGGAATTTATGAAATTTTATTAATATTACAGAAGGAAAAAATTGCTATGATATATGTTACTTACTTTTTACGTAGACTACTGATCTGAATTGAATGTGATATGATTTGAGATACATAGCTTGAAGATCTGGATTAACATATATTATATTACTTTACGATGCTAAAGTCGACTTGGGTTGCTCTATGGACTAAGTTCAAACTTCATAGATAAATAGGTATCTATCAATTTTAAATACAACAACGTCTTTTTTTGTTATCGAGGGGGAAACCTTCAAAAGGTACCCGACGACGTGGTAGCAACACCAGGTTATGTGGTATTTATACCATACTAATACCCCCCCGGTGGCCATCCTGAGCGCTGTGTGGAGGACTCCGGGATCTCCAATGGAACACAACCGGAGTCCTCCGAGCGCGATGCCCCTTTTGGGCTCTTCCCAGTGAGCATTGTACACACTGTGAGTCCTGGTGTTTACGACATCACGTGGCCACACATAACGTCGTCCTACACAGGGTCGCTTGGCTGGACGGCTCGAGCTCCCACTGTTACCGCCCGCAACCCCAGAAGCCCCTTTTAGTCACGACGTCTTTTACGACAGACAGAGGGTACCGTAGCCCTATTCTGATCCCAGAACTACGGTTACTCCCACGGCGTCGGGTACCTTTTGAAGGTTTCCCCCTCGATACCAAAAAAGTTAACTTAACGATTAGAGATGTCTGTAGTTGGCGTGGTCACTTACCATCAGACCCACGGCCTGTTCGTTAGCTACTTCCGCATTAAAAAATATTGAAATGTTACATATAACTAGGTACTTGTATCTATAACTATTACGTAAGCCATACCACACCATTCAAATCGAAATAGCCGCTCCTACATTGCTGCAATAAGGTCGAAATAATCAACACTTCGTAAGAATGGAAGTAGGCGAATAATTCTATACATTCTTACAAATAAACACGATAAGCTTAAACCAATATGTTCAATACAACCACACAACCTTTGATGGTAATAGAAACAACACGAATGGATTAAACTTGTCAGTGGGTAACCGTAAGAAAATAACCAGAATGTTTCTATTCTTTGTTGCGGGAACATTTGTTTGCGGCTTTTAATGACTTTTTAAAAGCTTATTTTCCTTTGTCATAAATGTTAGTTCAACTGATTTAGCATCTAACGCTATATGAATGAAAGATCTTGCGTTTGTTTTGATGTGTGTAATTCACTCCGTTTTATGCACAATAAAAGGTACTGCGTAAAATTTGGGATAAGACTTCATTCTACGGGATTAGGAGGATTTACGACGATGCTTACGAAATTGCTTACGTATAAACCTGAAGGTTTCTGAAGGGTATTCATGTTAGTACCAGTTTTCAGTACGCATCTAGTTTAATATTGGTGGAGAGTATAGTTAGGTATTGATTACGGCGATATAACCAGACTCGTATTAGGTATATCTCTTGTAGTGGTGTAACTCTACAAAATTTCTACTAAGAGCAGTGATAGAAAAATGGTTGAAACTTGCCCTCTAAATCGAGAGATCCGAGGTTCAAACCCAGGCACGCACCACTGATTTATGTGCGTTTTAGAAATTAATTATCACTGCTTTTCGGTGTAGGAAAACATCGTGAGGAAATGTAGACACCCGCGAGTTATTTAAAAAAAAGTTCTCGGAGGTGTGTGAAGTCCACCAATTCGCTTTTGGCCAGCACGGTGGACTATGGCCTTTAACTCTATTACTATGAGAAAAGACCCGTGCCCAGCAGTGGGTCAATAATGGGTTGTACCCCAACTCTACAAAGTTAGAAAAATATAAGCCGTTCAATCATTCCGAACACACCCACATATTAAGATGTAAATTTTTACTTTGTAGTACGCACACCTATTTGGCTAACAAAATATATAACAATTTGGTAGGTAACGTGGAAAAAATATTCCACTTTAAGTCTACTACAATCAAATAGGTATGTATGAAATGAATGGATTGTTAGACACAGGCATCCCGTAACAAGTGTTTTTGCCAATAGTAACCGCATCGCATGGTGAGCGTGTTGAGGTTACTCAGACAAGGAGATATTGTCCATAATCTTGATTTTGTGCCTTCATCCCCTTCTATAAAATCCGGGGAAAGATACGACCATTGCCAGTTTAAGTCTATAACGACCGACAGCCATAGCAAAAGAGACGTAAAACTTAGGCAAAGCGATTGATAACATATTTTTACTGTATTAACGTGTAGTATTTGTTATCTCTACAAGTTTACAAAATTATTAAATTCCCTATATTTCTATATTCTGTAACATAACACAGATCTCACATAAACAATACCAGCATAGGTATGTAGTTCGAGCTACGAAACTAGATGGCGCTGTCAGTATCAACTCACGTATCTGTAGAGCTCTATGCCGGTATAAGTTGACCTGTATTCATACGGCTATGTTTGATAGGTAAGTAATATGGTTAAATATATTTCAAGGAGGACGAACCGGTATGGTTCAACTGAAGAGATACTACCGCTATATCTATTTTCAGTTTTTACTGTGCTGGTTGGGGTTGCCACCCGTACTTTATTATAAAGTATTGTACTTTATTTGGTGGAAATATAGGTACTTTATATTTTATGAGAAAAATAAAGTACGCAAAAATACTTTATTCTGGGATTATATCATTTCTAGGTTTCTATAGTTTCTTTATGTAAAAAGTAGTAATATATGTATATTTGGTGACCTTTTGCTTGTCACATTGAATAAATACAGGCGTCTAAAATTATCTAGATTTTACCCTTTTTTGCCGATCACCACCACGAATATTCCAAAAGTTTACTGAAGAGAAAAAATAAGGAATAAAATAAATTGTACTTTATTTTGAAGCTCAGTACTTTTTTCTTTGTACCTTTTGCCAATGTACTTTAATCGCTGAAAAAAAAGGTGACAACCCTAGTGCTGGTGTGATTGCCGGCTTATTTTCATATGAGACTACCACCGTTACCGGGGATAGCTACAAATTTGTGATTGACATCACATATAACTCCTATTATGTATGAATTTGTTTATAGATATCCATGGTCGGCAATGGCCACTTATCATTTACCATGCTTGTTTCATTCTATGAAGGTGGTAGAGCCAGTGTAGTTCGACTGGGGAAGTACCACCGCCACACCTATTACTAGCGTGAAGTATTTCTTGCGTTTCGATGGAAGGGTGTGGTTGCCGGCACCCTTTTATATGAGGCGACCATCATTCTCGGGAGTAGCAACGCATCTGTGATTGACTTCAGATATAACCCTTGTTCAATATATAGTTGATTACAGATGTCCATTGGCGACAGTGACCACTTATCAACAGGTGGACTCGTGGACTGCATGACTTTGCTTCTTCAGTCAGATAAAAAAAAAAGCTCGTAAATTGTAAAATTGACCTAACTTTACTAGTATCATAGTCAAATTGCATTCTCGTTAAATAGTAAGTAAAGTGGGCAAAATTGCCAAACTGATTTTTTTTTGTTTTATCGTCCAGAATAAGCTTCTTAAATGGAACAAGCTAAAAGGGAAAACAATACTAATTATTGTGGCATTCAAGCTACTGGAATTTCCAAATTAGGAACTTTTTGAACCCACTTCTGTAGGTAGCAATCGCGAAATAAGTATTAAAAAAAAACCTTAATTTCGGTTAAATTTCAAAATAATGTAATGTGACTTTGTTGCAACAAGCGTGCGTGATTATCATTCAAATTGTCTTCGTATGGGTTTTACGTAAATTTTGTTTAAATCATTGAAATAAATTGATTCTTTACGAAACATGATACATAAATGCGCGTTTATGTATGTAAAATAATATTCTATTACATCGAGAATCCATTGAACAGTAAAATTCGAGACAGAGAATACTTAGAACCCTAGATTTCGTCATTAAAAGTGTGAGACGAGAACATGGGTCCACACAATGTAGGTATGTCAGAATTATTGTAATCAACGGTGTGTAACAATAACGGAGTGTAACATTAAACAAATGTCACTCGCATGTTTAATACATAAACGTTTTTGAATTCATAATTTAGAAGCGTTACCTGCTAATAAGTTGGTACCTAATACCTATAATCGAAATACCTACCACCAGTAACGACCTACCAGCAGTAACCACTTATATACCTAAGTACCTAGTGTCACATAAGTACAGGTAGTACCTACTTGCACTTATGTGACACTAGGTACTTATAGGTAGGTAAGTTATCCCACTTTACTTAGGTATTCAATGTTTGTTTATCTTTTAACAATATTAAAAGTTACTTTAATTACAATAGAAGTTTATTAGGCAAGTTCTTTCAAATTTTGCATATTTCAGGTAAAATGGTTTCCAAGTAATTGTTAACTGGAATGTAGGTAAGTATATTATAAACAAGCTCTACTGTAGAGGCAGGGTGTTGTCGTGATGAAATGGAATTAAAGGCCTTATGTTACGGATCGTTCAAATTTGTTTAGGAGTACAAAACTGGCGTACAGTGTATCGAGGTGCACGCGAGTCACGCAGACGTGTGCACTTATACCCGAGAGCGGTATGTGGTATGTAGTTACGTAACGACATGCGATGCTTTAGTTCTCTTGTGTTTACAGTGGTCGGCCTGCTAGAGACTGTCGCTTGTCCCCACTGCGCATCGATCCGCTCCGCCCAGCGCTCGCTCCTCCCACCTGGCCCCCTGCCCCCCACACCGACCCCCTCGGCCGCCCCCTCACCCCGGACTGCTGGCCTTTGTCGCGCGCCGCCCGCGCGGTCACCTGTGTCGCACGTCGTCAGTCGCAAAGCGGCCGCGTCGCGCGCCACCCGCTTCGTACTACGCGCTATATTATGACAGTGACGTGATGGAAGGAAAAGAGTTCGGTGCGGTCCCCGGCCTGCCCGCCGGCCTGGACTACTTCATGATGCCCCGCGTCAGCCAGCCCGCACCCCAGTTCGACTTCAGGAAGCTCGGCGCCAGCTTCAGCGGCCGCGACGACGACAGGAGTGACGAGCCGCGATCGCCGGATTACCCGCCGGAGCGCCGTGACCCGCCGCCCGCGCCCTGGCCTCTGGGCCTCGGCGTCCAGTTCGTCAACCCCGCGACGGGCAAGAAGAGAGTGCAGTGCAATGTTTGTTTAAAAACTTTTTGCGACAAGGGCGCCCTTAAAATTCACTTTTCGGCGGTGCACCTGCGCGAGATGCACAAGTGTACAGTGGAGGGTTGCACGATGATGTTTAGTTCGCGGCGTTCGAGAAATCGTCACAGCGCTAATCCGAATCCGAAACTTCACTCGCCGCACGTGAGACGCAAAATTTCCGCGCACGACGGCAGGTCTGCGCAACCGTTCCCACTGTTGCCCGCGTTAGCGAGATTGCCGCTGCCGCCACCTACGCTCCTCCCGCCTGAGTTAGCGGCGCGACTGCCGCCTCCGCTTGCTGCACCACCCGGCCACACACCCCTACCTCCGCGAGTACCTCTTGATGATCTCCGTAACTTCAGTGAAATAGAAAAAATGTACAGAAAGATACCGTCGCCGGACGAATCGTCTCGTCGTGCGTTAGATCTTGTTAAGTCCTCGCATGTGCATGAAGAGGAGTCTATAAATTGTAGTGAAAATAACGATGAATTATCCGATGATGACAGTAAAGATAAATGCGATGATAGATCTGTGTCTCCGGTAGTAGAAAGATTAAATTATGAAGATGAACCTGAAGACTTGAGTGTAAATAAAAAGAGGGAGGACACTAAAAATATTTCGCAATCAGAATCCGGCAATAGAACTGAACCCACCGTTTCTGATGATAAATCTTCGCTGGTTCCTAATAAACGTAAGAGGAAAAGTGGAAATCCGACGCGGTGTTCACAGAACAACGAATATAACGTGTCTGATGAAGAGTTTCAAGCAGATTTATTTAGAAACCTTTCAACGCCTGGTTCGAGTCGTGCTGAAGAGGAACCCTTGTCTCTTAAAAAACAAAAGCCTGAAAAGTGGGAGCCATTTCAGAACGGAGAAGAAGTTGCTGTGGACTCGCAATCGGTGAACCCTGTGAAGGCTGAAAGTGAATCAGACGATGAGTCGAGTGCCCCTAGCGTAGTTCGGGAGGGTTTGAGATTGCGGTCGGACCTCTACACACCTAGCGACAGTGGGAGTGACTTGCATACTTTGGAGGAGCGCCTAGCAAGGGCGCGATCGCCTTCGGCTAGCAGTGATAGGACAGATGACCGGGCAGATATCAACGATCTTGAAATACCCATAGATGATGAGAACCCAGATCGGTGTACAGCTTGTGGGAAGATATTTCAGAACCACTTCACATTGCGCATGCACTATAGAAGCGAGCATTTGAAATTACTTCATCCTTGTGATGTGAATGGGTGTGATGCTGCGTTTCCTTCGCGACGGAGTCGAGACAGACACAGCTCAAATATTGATCTCCATCGGCGATTATTATCAACGGGGTCGCCGGACTCTCGTGAGCAGCGACCGGCATTCGAAGTTAATGCTGAATTGTTGAATAAGTTATACGCAGATATAAAGGGCTTGGCGTCGACTCTAGAAAGTTTGAGGTACGGCGGTGAAGAGACGTCCCAGCTGCCCAGCTACGTTACGGAAACAATGAAGTTCTATAGTAGAAACTTGAACGCGTTGCAGTCTGGTCTGTTCCCGCAACTTGGCGAGCGAGGGTTTTTTCCCGCGCCCTTCCTAATGGGTAACGGTGTGCCCGGAGGGTTGTACGGTGCACCTGCGGGAGCGCAGTCGGCTCGCGAATCGCTATCGCCGCTGTCCGCTTCGTCACCTCCAGTCATATCACCTGGACGACTGGATGCAGCGCATGCACGACCCAGAGAGGACGCGAACCTGCTTTTTCGGGAAACTTCGGAGTCTTATAAGAAAATGACGTCCCTCTGCGAGCGACAGGAGCAACTCTACCAGCACCACGTTCCTGTTTCATGACGCACCCGCTACTCTCGCACGGCCTGGTGACACCTCACTCCCAAACCGATGTCGCGCGACAGACTATTCAATTGTTAATAATTTTAATTGTGTTAATTCTATCGTATTTCGTTTTGTATTTTCTTGTGATATTTAGACAAATATATCATAAATTAATCCCACGAACTTTAAGTTAATAGGGATAGTACCGCTTGGGTAATGATTTTAAAGCGGAGTGCAATACGGACTTGAATATTATAAATATTAATGGACTACGTACGATATGGTATCGTGTAGAGTACTCGTAATCGATGTTGAAAGTAAACGTTATAATGATCAGCTTCATTTATTGTTCTGGCGCAATAAACTCATTGAGGAAAAGTACGATTGTTTTTATTTTCTCGGTAAGTGTGCCGAATTGCGACGGTAATCTGGTTATGGCTTATTATTAACAATGTTTTTTAACATCGGCATTTGGAGGACTATTCAAGTGGAACAAACATCTGCCTACACATTTTTTGTTCTAACTATAACACGGCTGTTTAGTGTTAACTATAATAGATCTGCTTTTACTAATATTGATACTGATTTTGAATAACTAAGAAGACTAATACAGATTTATATTTTGCATAAGCAAGTAGAGTTATACATTCTCATGTTATATGTACACTTATACACATAATTATAGTGTTTACTATTGTACTATACCTATTATTATGATACAAAGTATAGTACTTTACAATTAATTATACAAAATTTGATACGATTAGAGGTTTATAGATAAGTAATGACTCATATTTTTTTACAAAAAAATCAAACACTCAAAGTGTTTACCAAATGTAGAGTGATACCTAATCAAATAAATTGGTATAGCATTTTCAGATTTAAAATATTCTATTAGAAGTATTTATCGTTCTCCATAGGTACTTAGAGTAAATTATATTTGTAAAAAAAAAATATTTAATAAAAAAAATGCTAAACTTACAGGTCGAGTAATAAGTAGAATTGATTTATCTCCTTTTAGCGATCGGCGACTTTGACCGCTCCGCTATAAAAGGTTCCTAGGTTCGACTCCGGTTAGGTCGAAACATTAAAGTTGATTTTAGGTAACATCTATTTTTTATCTTGATCTTTATGTATCTAGAGTACAGTGACCTCGTTTATTCGGTACTCAAGAACCGAAACAAATATAATTATATATGCTAAAAATTTACATGACTAACTTATTATCTTAACAAAGAGAGAAAAATATATTATTTTTAAATAAGATTAACTATTCATTGCTATGTTTAGGTATGAAAATTAAGTAGGTACTATCGTATTTTATAACTTCACTTACGAGAAAATAATTCTAAATTCAAATAAAAAACGTAGTCATATCTTAAAAACGTCTACCAAAACAATAATGGCGACATCCGTATTCAAATAAAATAACATAAATATAATATGATCGATCGTTAATGTCCGTCAAACTATATTGACTATAAAATCTTTAAGTTCTATTTAAAACTATGAATTCGTAATGAGTTTTCAAATAATAAATTAAATTAGACCGACATTAGCATAATCTTTCAATGCTTATTGGGTTTAGGCACGTCTGGTAAGCATTTATAATAATAATACCGGGTTATTTAACTATATTGAGTCATTTATATATAAAACTAGCTGTCCCGACAAACGTTGTTTTGCCATATAAAAAATAAAATAAATGTTAAGGGTGGCCAGCCCTTAAGGGGCATGAAAAATAGATGTTGGCCGATTCTCAGACCTACTGAATAAGTATATAAAATTTGGTAAAAATCGGTCAAGCCGTTTCGGAGGAGTATGGCAACAAAAACTGTGACACGAGAATTTTATATATTAGATAATACTAGGGTATTCAAAAAAATATAATACTGGGTTATCTAACTATACTGAGACATTTATATATAATACTAGGGTATTCACCGGGTAGTAGAACCCGTGTAGTTCGACAGGGGAGGTACCACCGCCACACTTTTTTCGCATGAAGCATTTCTTGTTTCGTTAGAAGGGTGTGGTTGCTTGCAGACTTTTACATAAGGCGACCATCTCAGTCCTCGAGAGTAGCAACGCATCTGTGATTGATTTCAAATGGAACCCAAGTTTTATACGAAGTTGCTTACAGATGTAAATGCTCGCCAGTTACCACTTAATCAAGTGAACTGCTAGCTCGTTTGCTACTCAAATACAAAAAAAATCGAAAGTATATAATAAAAAAATATCTTAGTTAATTATTTTCAAAAACATTGTTTACATAGTCTCGTTCTTCATTCAATGACCCCCTTGGCGGTTGCTATACAGGACTGACACGCAATGGGTTCTGGGTTCGATCCCCGGTCACATTGGCAGCAGAGTGATGAAATTAGATTCTTAGCCTGGGGTGGGTTTGTGTGTCCTTGCCATTCAAGATACAGGTGTAAAGGTATTGTAGGGCTATGAGAGTAGATTTCCTTTACCTATTTTTTATGGACTATTGTTTTAGATTAGAATTTTACCTTTACTCTTGTATGACCCGTTACATGCAAGACCATATCAAAAGGCGGTTCTATGACTCTGTAATCAACCCCAAATTAACACCTCCGCAGAGAAACATTAAAAAAATTAAAAAAATACAGATAAACAGTATAAATAAAAAATGTCATCCTCTAATTTAATGTCCGACGGCTGGGCACGGGTCTCCTATTAGAATGAAAAGGATTATGCCATTATACTCCATAATCCTGCACTGGTGACGTGCAGTAAACTTTCAGATTTAAACTAAGATCTTTCAGGTTCCTATAGTTTTCCTTAGCAGGTACCTATGTGCCTTAACAAGACCGTGGCAAGAAAGGTATATCCGAGGCATTTAAACTTAGCCCTCAGCGGTAGCAATGCATTTGTGGCCAACCTTAGATAAGTCTAATTTTATCGGCGGTTGATTACAGTGTTCATGGGTAGCAGTTACTACTTACCAAATGTAGTGAATACTCATTTGGTACTTCAATATAAGTAATAAGAAAAACTTTAAATCTTCGATAATTATGAGTACCCAAATTTTGAAAAATTCCTAAAAAACGTCCCTAAAATTCTATCTACAAATCTTGCGATTGAGAGGAAAAATTATAACTAGGTTGTTATTACTGCACTTTCCCATATCAACCCTTACCACATCCTTCAAGGAAGACATTTTGAACCACAGCTTTAATACAAAAATAGGTGTGTTTATAATTAAAACACGCTTTCTACATTCATAGCCCCACAGTAGGATTTCTCTCCTGTGTCGTGGGTATCATGCACACACACAAGACGAATACACAAACACCCAGACCCAGAACAGGAATCTTAACTCATCATCATACCTGTCTGGTCGGGAATCGAACCCGAGATTATCTTGTTTTGAAGTGAATTAAGAAACCATTCAATAATTCTCAATTGTGTTACAAGCAATCTATATATTAATACGTGAAGCAAAAATGAGTGATTCGTTTTTAAGATATTTGCCGCAGACGGAGGAGTACGAAATGATGCAGGTTATAGTTGATGTAGAGAAGGATTACGGAATGCTAATACTTTTTCCAAATAATGCATAGAACATACATAAAATATCAATTTGACACAAACACATACTTAATAAACGAAATAAAACATTCAATGTCTCACTATAAAAACACATAACGTCAAAAATGTCAGATGTCTTTGTCAAAATATCCGCTATTGTTTTTATGCATCTTAGTTAATTTAACCTCTTTTTACCTTTATCGGGTGTGTTCAAAATAATATGAAAATTATTAAGATTTATTTGAATTCAAGAACTATAATACACTTTAGACAATATGGAGTTAGGTTTAAGTTAAAATACGGTCGAATTTCGACCGTATTGCGACGGGTGACTAGTTGTTTATTATTGTACCTAGGTATAGAGACTACGGCACCATTCAAAGAAGGACCTGATATGATTGTCAATAGAATTTTCATTAAGTTGGCCTATCTGACTTTCGATAGGGAAACAAGGCAAAAAATAAAAAGATTTAATTTCCCGAAAATAAAACCGCACATACGCGATCTTTCTTTTTCGGAAACTAAATCTTATAGCTTTTATATGTTCTATATTATAATAATTTATTTATAAGTTTAATACCTTTTGATTAAGTCAGTGTAAAGCTAATTTATTTGGAACGATAAAAGGAATAAAGAAATAATTTGATAGACTTTTTGAAGGTGGTAGAACCAGTGTAGGTCGCCCGGGGAAGTGCCACCGCCGCATCTATTTCTGGCGGGAAGCAGTTCTTGCGTTTCGTTGCAAGGGTATGGTTGCCCACTTGTGGCACACTTTTATATGATTCGACCACCATAGTCCTTGGGAGTAGCAACGCATATGTGGTTGACTTCAGATGGAGCCCATGTTCTGTATAAAGTTGCTTACAGATGTCTATAGGCGGCAGTGACCACTTGCCATCGGGTGGACGGCATGCTCGTTTGCTACTTCAGTCATACAAAAAAATCTGACTAAACATAGCTGGGAATAATAAAGTCGTCGTTTGCTACTACAATGAGATAAAGACTGTCTAAAACGAAATGTGTACGATAGGTACATATGTCTTTTTCTACGTGAATTGATTTTTATTTAAATGAATTTAAGCTATAGTAAGAAAAGACACGCTGATGTTGTCGCTTAAAGTTAGGTACACTCCTTATTATATTTGGTTCGTTGGTGATTTATTATCCTTTGACTACTCTACTTATTATTGTTAAATGGTTGATACAAACATTGTGACAATTAGGTACCATTACTACAGATGTAATTAATTGTTTAAATAAAACATTACTTATACCAAATCCACTTTTTGCGCTTGTTGTATGTAGATATAAACAAAAAAATGATATTATTATAATTTTGTTAATATTTCAACTAACTTCTTAATGAATATTAGGTAATACATTAAAAACTCTTAGAATCCCAAGCTATTTCTATTGGCTAATTTTGAACAGGACTGAATTGATTTTAATGATTTTTACGCAAGCATTTATTCCGAATATTAAATGTATTATTTAGGTTCCCTCCATTAGGAATAAAAGCTTTTCAAAGGGATAGACGGCATACCATGTAGGATTTTGTATTCATAAATTCAAATACAAAAATCTATTAACTTATTTAAAGCTATAAAATTAAAGAAAATTATTTTATCATGACGTTTATAAAATTCAAGCGATTTGTTTAAAGTAATACAATAAATAAAGAATATTTTAAGAAGACGCTGTACACATTTGACCATAGTTGACCTCAGGAAAAAAATCTTTTGCGTCAAGACAACAATTATCCGAGTCGCCTGTGCATTGCCGTGAGAACGGACTAATTGTGGTAAAAACCTGTTAGCTTCGTGATGTAAAAAATACTGGGTACCCATGTATTTTTAGGAGTCCGTACTTAAAGGGTAAAAACGGAACCCTTTTTTTTTGTTCTCGAGGGGGAAACCTTCAAAAGGTACCCGACGCCGTGGGAGCGACGCAGGGTTATGTGGGATTTTTACCGCACTAAAACCCCTCCGGTGGCCGTCCTCGGCGCTATAAAGAGGGCTCCGGGTACTCGGTCCGACCGCAACCGGAATCCTCTGAGCGCGTTGCCCCATCTGGCTCCTCCCAGATGGGTGGCTGGGCCCACCGCTCCCTCTAGTCTTTACGACGGTATGCGACCACATATACCGCCGTCCTTCCCGGGATCGCCTGACCGAACGGTTCGAGCTCCCACTCTAGCCGCCTGCAACCCCGGAAGCCCCGGAAAATACGGAACCCTATAACTAAGACTTTGCTGTCCATCTGACTGTCTGTCCATAGTACCACTTACAGACAGAAAAGCTAAAATATTTCGAAAATCTATGTTGTCCACCAATCCCGAAGCAATAATTACCACATTGTTTAGAACAAAGTCGCTTCTCGTTGTCTGTCCCTATGTACGCTTAGATCTTTAAAACTATGCTACGGATTTTAATGTAGTTTCTTTTAATAGATAGAGTGACTCAAAAAAAAGGTTTTTATGTTCAATACATGCATAATATAGTGGAAAAACACTGATAATTTTAATTTCTAACTTTTAGGCGGAACAAAGTTCGCCGGGTAATAATCCTTTGTTTAATTTCAAGTGTGACTAGAGAGTTATTTACTTTGGTATAGACAGGAAAAACATTCAGAGCTTGTAAGACATTAGGTTTGATCGTCTACATAATTTCAGGACAGTTTTCATTAATGCTTTTTCATAAAACAATCTAGTGACGTACTTGTTGTAGTTTAATGCCAAGTGGTCTTGGACTTAAAAAGTGCCGTTCTATTCCCCTATCATCTACAGAAATAGAAGAAGTATATAGGAGGTGACTAAGGGATAAAAGAGTGACAAAAGCGTCATCCTGTGTAATATTACCACACGCTACCGTAACCAACTTGGTAGAACCAGTGTAGTTTGACCGGGGAAGTACCACCGCTACACCTATTTCTGGCGTGAAGCAGTTCTTGCGTTTTTATAGAAGGGTGTGGTTGCCGGCACACTTTTACATGAGGCGACCATCAGTCCTCGGGAGGAGCAACGCATCTGTGATTGACTTCAAATGGAACGCATGTTCTGTACGTAGTTGATTACAGATGTCCATGGGCGGCAGTGACCACTTACCATCAGACTGCATGCTCATTTGCTCCTTCAATCAAATAAAAAAAAACCAAGACGCATGTCATGTGTGACAATATATTTTATTAATTAATAATGGAACAATTGGCAAGATTCGGTATCAAAATCGGCACGAGGGACTACGGACGCATAGTTTGTAATATTACCACAAGCTACAGTCAGCAACACATATGTTATGTGTGACAAAATGCCTTTAGAAGATGCCTTTCTCAAGTAACTTCACAGAGCTGATGACTTGATGTAACAAATTAATTATAGAACCTGACATAAATTTAGCTACAAACAATATACAATGTATGTAGGTATGTATGTAATAAATGCG
Source organism: Spicauda simplicius (assembly GCA_949699795.1). Taxonomy (NCBI): domain Eukaryota; kingdom Metazoa; phylum Arthropoda; class Insecta; order Lepidoptera; family Hesperiidae; genus Spicauda; species Spicauda simplicius. Next base: position 6,361,688 of record OX453069.1, read on the forward strand.
CTGTCATAGTGGATATGTAGCCTTGGGGCGGACAATTAAATAGCTTAATTTAATAATAAGGCGATTACTTATTCATATTTCTCAGCCTTCGTGCCATAAAAACGGCAATCATTACGACTTAGAGCCATCAAGGTTTAGTGCATGGAATGTCATTTTTTAAATGTTAATAACATGTTGTCAAAAACAAAACGATGTCGAAATGAAGCTGAAAATGTTTTTGCAGTCTAGACTTTTATGGTTATGATCCAAGGATAAGAGAAACTATTTGTATCCGATCACTGCATGGCAGAGCGGTCACTATACTGATATGACATGCAATTAATTTTAATGGTTCTAGGTTCGATCCTCGTCCAGACATCTTACTGTTGAATTAGGACTTCAGATTTAGCTATTTGTGTATTCGTGTTTGCGTGTGTGTTCAAGGCATTCATGACATAAAAGAAAGATCTAGTGCAGAGCTTTTCGTATAGAAACCGATATTTAACGAATAATATAATTTAAGGATGATTTTTTTGGATGAATTTGTGTAAAGATATAGACTAGATATGTTTTTGTTGAATGTGCCGCTTATTTCTCGCTGAATTCTGTAGTGAAGTAAACTAAAACTTTCAATGCATTTTTAATGTGTAAGTCATACCTACATATACGTGTGATACCTACTTCTTACTCATGTCAACCATTATTGTCCCACAGCTGGGCACGGGTCTTCTCTCCGATTGAAATAGGTTAGGCTGTAGTCCACCGCGCTGGCCAACATCCAATTGGTGGACTTCACACACCTTCGAGAACTTTGTAGTGTAGGTTTTCTCATGATGTTTTGCTTTACCGAAAAGCAGTGATAATTGATTTCTAATACGCACATAAATCAGTGGTGCGTGCCTGGGTTTGAACCTCGGACTTCGGACCAGATACCTACTAGTTAATGTTTTTTTAATTTTTATTCTTATAATTTGTCCAAAGTTTATAATATGCAAAGTTGAAATATAGAAACAACAAAGTTGCAAGCGCGAACGTAGTAGGTAATTGAAATTAAATTTATTGACAGTTATCTTACCACAAACAACATAGATATCTAGAGTATTGGATTTGGCTACTGACTTTCAAGGAATCTTGGCTCATGAAGGAACGTAAGCAGTGATTTATTTTCGACTAACCTTACCCCGCGGTTTCGACTGTTTTAAAATGATATATAATAATTACTTATTACGAAGTGTGATGGAATTGTCCAAAACATAGAAATTCCTTTTATTACTTATACTTAGTCTCCTATTTTTTTTTCTTGTACGATTTACAAACAGATGGAATTTTCATTATAATTAAAGGTGTGTATCTTAACGTCTTATCGTCAACCCATTATTGTCCCAATGTTGGGCACGGGTTTTCTCTCAGAATGAGAGAGTTTAGGCCATAGTCCACCGCGCTGGCCAAGAGCGTATTTGTGGACAAGTTAGGTATGCATAGTTGTAAGTAAAGACTGTAGTGAAATTCAGTTTATTTACTGAGAAATTACTATCCTATACCACGCAAAGCTTTAAGGGTTTGGAATTTCAAAAGTCCATTTTCCAAAATCTGTCGTATCATAAATTGAACTTAGTGATTAAATTTCATTGTTCCACCTTTAGTTTATGGGCTTTACATCAACAGTAAGTATTATTTTGCTTCATATAGAGATTACTGATTGTGTGAGACTTAATGTTACTTTGTTATTTATTTAAATTTAATATCGACTAAAGTTATTAAAACTTAATTTATTACCAACAAGCTCATAGCTAATAATAATTTAGCTTGCTACGCAAAGGCAGCTCGCTTATGGAACAATTGGCAAGATTGGGTATCAAATCCCGGCAAGACGGGCACGAGGGATACAGCCGCATAGTTTGTCAAACCGTAATTAATAAACTAGTTGGTCTCTGATAGGGTGGCCATGTTTACAGTTTTTGACAGACTTTGTGTTTTGTGTGACATTTTAAAGTGAATGTATGATCTACGAACCTTTGTCATTGTTAACATGTTTTATTAATTAATAATGGAACAATTGGCAAGATTCGGTATCAAAATCCCAGCAAGACGAGCGGGCACGGGGGACTACAACCGCATAGTTTGTCAAACCGTAATTAATAAACTAGTTGGTCTCTGAAAGGGTGGCCATTTTTGCAGTTTTTAACGGACATGTGTTTTATGGGAAATTAAAAGTATTTTTACGAACGTAGAAACTCATTAACTTAAGAGTACGTGCCCAAAGCCGCGGGAATAACCTAGTGTGGATATAATTCTGGGTCTTTGTATAAAGAAATTTAAGGCCTGCGATATGATATATGCCTATTAAAAATACGAAATTTTTAAGTACATATGCATGCTTTAAACATACATGTTGATTGAATCCCATTATTTTTGAACTGGACGTGGATTTGTATTGATATAAATTTATATTATGATGACTTTATTAAAATTAGAACTTGTCCTATATTTCACTACCTTGCGCATGGAATTCCTACCACACAAACTAAGTTTGCGCCCCCGGGCATGTCTGCTAAATAACTGTTGAAATTATTGCATGCTCAATTACTTTATCGTACATCAGCACGGGAATTAGTATTACGTTCTGTTAGGGACTAATAAAACGTAAATATCTTTAACATGAAGATAAGGGATTTGATATTTGAACATGTTAGTATTTAGTGATTTGGCATGTTAAATGTGAATAGAATGTGGTAACTTAAAAGGGATGGTTGAACTAAGGTGAAGGTCGTAGGATCTTTTCTGATTGGTCTGATAGATGGCATTAGGCATATGTATTTATCCGAACTGTTCCAAATTAGTGCGGTAGCGACGCATCTGTGGCCAACGATAGTTAATATCTTATCCGGTGTTCATAATGATGTTTATGGTCTAAAGAAGTCACATATCATCGAGTAGACTGAAAGCTCGTTTACTAATTAGGTACCTATTATAACAACAGGTTAATTCTCGTTTACTTTTTCACTTTACTTGCCTTTAAATAATAAGGACCTCTTCTTAAAGACCAAATTATACATCACCATATAAATTAATTCTAACCTAACTTATTCTACCTTATACGAACCGTTTATTTAATTACCTATATTATTAAACCCACTTCTGCCTGTAAGCTTACGATGTGCAAAGCGAGCTTAATTAACATTTGACAATTTGTACAAAGACGCTACTTCGCCCCCAGCGCTGTATGGCAAAGGCGAAGGGTGGCATAAATTATATTTAATTTAATAACGCCAATTACAGTGTTTAAACAATTATTGTTTGCAGTTTTACTACAAATATATAGTGGTATATTTTTGTGCATATTAGTGATTACCTAAGTCTTTCTTCATCAGTCTTTTGTAGGTCTGTTGCTGTACATAGGCCTTCTTTAATTTTTCCCAGTAAACACCGCGCCTAAGTAACTTGTTCCTGGCCGTATTGGTTATATATTTAACGTAGGAAGACGCTGATTCTCTTAAATTTTGTCTCTGAGTCGCTTGTTGACATATCCACGGGACTGATGCTACTGAGAACTGGCGCTACACAGCAGATTTAGTTAATAGCCTAGGCCCTAGTACTTTGAAATCTCTTAATTTACCATTCACTAAGTTTTTAAAGAAATGCATAATAGAAACTTAGTGACATATTACATACATTTGAGATAATCTTAACACGAAGAGAACACACAAAATTTAAGTAAGGAAATCATAGTGTGGTTTTATAATTATGAATACCAGAATTAAAAAATAATACCTACAATATTACTAGACATCAAATCACTAGACAAACAGTGTTTTAAATATAATAACCGAGAAACTTAAAAACACGTTCTTAGAAACAAACGCAAGACAAATACTAACCTCATCATTTTGCATTACAATCCTTATGGAATCAGGTTATAATAATAATACCCGGAAAATCTAAGAAAAGCGTTGAAGACGAGCCTGGGGGTTCACTTTAATCTCTCTTGTCGCTTGCAAACTGTACAAACGGTACTGGGAATAGCTAATGATTCTCTTAATCTGCTTAAAAATTCTCAAAGGAGTCAAATGTTTAAAGGAAGGCGCCGCCGGCGCGGGAATTTCAATTTTTCTGATAATTTTATTTATTTTGTTCTGGATGATTGGATGGCATCTGCTACTGTTTGCAGATGCAAAAAAATTCAAATCTTTTTCTGGTATTTTCATGAATATTCTAAGACAAAAATAAGTTAATACCATAACTAATTATTATTCGGTAAGCCATTAAAATGCTTATACTTAGTTACTTACTAATAATATAAAGGCGAAAGTTTAGTGTGTATGTTTGAAGGTGGTAGAACCAGTGTAGTTCGACCGGGGAAGTACCACCGCCACACCTATTTCTAGCGTGAAGCAGTTCTTGCGTTTCGATAGAAGGGTGTGGTTGCCGGCACACTTTCACATGAGGCGACCATCATAGTCCTCGGGAGTGGCAACGCATCTGTGATTTTCTTCAGATGGAACCCATGTTCTGTAACGGAAATATATACTAAATTAAATTAAATTAAATTCAACAATAAAAAATGTCATAGTAAACAGAATTTCAGTAAATTCTAAAAATATGATTCAAAAGTTAGTCAAAACGCGTTCAATGGTACAATCGATACAACTAGTGGTATCTGAGCTCTAAAAATGTACTAAGCTTGGCACCTCCCCAACCAGTAGCATAAGTACCTCGATTTAGGCTAGTCTGCACAACGTCTAGATTCAAATCACGTTGTTTTTCCTGAGCGGAATATAGAGCATGGAATACATAATGATAGAATATCATAATGAACGTTCTCACTCGTAATATAGACGATTTATTTGGTATCTGTGATCTGAATGCTTTCAAACAAATATGCTCTAATCGAAGAGCGATATGCCGAAGGCTCGAAGAATAGAGTCCGTATGTTAATGATATATGACGATAGTTCTAAATAGATGCTTTTCTGTGTCTTATGAAGATTCACTAAGAAGGATAGACCGTATGTTAACGATAAATGGCGATACTTATAAGCAGAAGCGTCTCCGACTTGTAAAGATATTGTGATCTACAAAGTTAAATAACAGTAGGCGCGGCAGGCAACTGGAGACCGTTGGTGGCTAATTTTTTTGCACGCGGAAGTACTTTGAAAATTAAAAGCTGTCGACTGTAATTATTTTTTATTGCTTGGAATTGTTATTTCAATTTTGGAAAAAAGGGTCCTTCGACCGCACATGTATTTTTTACCTATCTCAGTGTTTTCGAAAACAAAAGCTATCGACGTCCATTTGACTATAATTATTTGCTATTGCTTGGAATTTTGTAGCTGACAATTCCTTTACCGCACACATTTTTCACCAATCAATTTGTAGCGTAACTTGTACATGGTAAATTTAAAGTATCGAAACCATTCCAGTAAGTACTTCGTTATACCAAATTCAATATTTCACACCCATCCACTACCGGTTAATACCGTAATCGCTCATGATCTGACAAAGAGATGTAAATCCTATTTCAGCGGCTGACAATGTAAAAACCCTGTCGGCGCCGTCGCTTCATACTTATTGTCTTTGATCAAAATACGTGAATAATTCAACGCTGAGCTGTCGTAGGACGATGAAGGGTCCCTAGATAGGTGTTGATGTGGTTTGCATATATCAGCCCTCTTTAGTAGGTTTGTACTCTGTGGAGGCTAGATGATAATGTACATGTTCATGTAGTTCTGGGATTAGAATAGGGCTATGCATCCCTTGCCTGTCGTAAGAGACTAATAGAGCTTCCGGGGTTGCTAGAGCGGGAAGTCAAACCGTTTGGTCACGCGACCCCGGGAATCACGGCAGTATGTGTTCGCATACCGTCGTAAAGACTAGACGGAACGGTGGGCCCAGCCACACATTCGGGAGGAACCCGATGACGCAACGCGCTCACAGGATTCCGGTTGCGTTCCTTTGGAGATCCCGGAGTTCTCTTTGTAGCGCCGGGGACGGCCACCGAGGGGGTATTAGTGCGGTAAAAATACCACATACCTAACCTTGCGTCGCTCCCACGGCGTCGGGTACTTTTTGGAGGTTTCCCCCTCGAGAAGAAAATAAAAGATGATAATGTACACAAAAAAGCAAATGGCCGAATTATGTCTTAATTTCGGTCGGAATTTTTTCCTATTTTGTCACAGATATCCACAAACGGTAGTGAATATGTACCATGAGGTAGGCGACTTTTTTTTAAATACAAAATAAATAACATACTAGCAGGCAGTCTAACTGATTGGAAGACTAAGTTAGAATGCTTCCGTCTCTGTAGCCTCGGGGTCAGAATAGGGCTACAGTATCCCCTGCCTGTCGTAAGAGGCGACTAAAAGGGGCTTCCGGGGTTGCAGACGGCTAGAGTGGGAGCTCGAACCGTTCGGTCAGGTAATCCCGGGAAGGACGGCAGTATGTGTGGTCGCATACCGTTGTAAAGATTAGACGGAGCGGTGGGCCCAGCCGCCCATCTAGGAGGAGCCCGATGGGGCAGCGCGCTCGTGGATTCCGGTTGAAGTCGTTTCGAGATCCCGGAGTCCTCCTTTTCAGCGCCGAGGACGGCCACCGGGGGGGTTTTAGTGCAGTAAAAATCCCACATAACCCTGCGTCGCTCCCACGGCGTCGGGTAACTTTGGAAGGTTTCCCCCTCGAAAAAAAAAAAAAAAAGTTAGAATGCTTTATATACTCGTAAGTATCTTTCAAAACAAGCCACATGAGTATATATTATGAAAGAAAAGTTTATTCCAACTCTTCACCTACATGCTGCTACCATGCTTTCCAACTACATGCTGCTACCATACATTATAAATATAAAATATAAATGTAGAACATAAATTCACTTGCTTTTAAGATTTTATAAAAGTATTATTTACCTATAGAAATACCAAACTTTCTCTTATATCTCTTAACGCTTGTCTGTTTACAATTTGTAATTCATTCAATATTTGTGCATGAATAAATGTGTTGAGTTTAAAATTTGTACGAGGGTATGTATTTGTACAAACTTAAAATCTATATAGAAAAAATATCTATGGACTAAGGTTTTAATTCTTACATTGCTGCTACCAATCTTGTTACCCATTCTAAAATGAATGTCTACCAGTGTACGTATTATTTATTTATTTATTTATTTTATAATTTAACCTAACGATAAGGCAGACGGGCTACCTGATGGAAAGCAGTAACCGTCGCCTATTCATCACTGGCTGTGAAGGAGAGCTCTTTTCGCACCTTTCTTGAAGAGCCCCATATCATAGAGCTCAAATATATATAATACATAGACTGAAAATAATATCACAGGTAATTCCAATTCGTTAGTGCACTTAATTTCAGTGCTCATAAGGCTATTATTCCTGCACATAAAGTATTAAATCTCGAATCATGAAATTATACAATAGTTTTAGTTTATAATGTAGACATCCACTAGAAAGTATTCTTAGATAATCCATCTCCTTTATTATTTTAGCTAATTTGTTTGTATAGTCTGCCCGTATTAGAAATTAATTATCACTGCTTTTCGCTGAAGAAAAACATCGTGAGAAAACCTACACACCCGAGGGTTCTTTAAAAAAAATTCTCGGAGGTGTGTGAAGTCCAAGTGCAAATTAGTGAATTTGCACTTAGCCAGCGCGGTGGACTATGACCTAAAACTCTCTCTCTCCGAGAGAAGACCCGTGCCCAGCAGTGGGACAATAATGGGTTGTACCCCCCAACAAATTTCTTTACGTACCCATCCCAGAACATTAAGGAACAAATAGTTATACAATGCTAAAACAAATACATACTGCAACGAATAAGACAAATGTGGCTAGATTAAATCTCCCTAAAGGTTCAAATACATGCACCCACTATGGCAGCGGGCTGACAAATTTACATTCGCAACAGGGTTTTCACTTGTCACATTACTGCCCGAAAAGCATTCAGATGCAAAACCATCGTACCGTTTGAGACAGCCCTGACGTGCGGAAGTGATATTTTTGACGTTAGAAATGATATTTTTGACGTGTGCAGTATCTATGTTTCTACATGACACTCGGATTGTCCTTGTGACGGAGTGCTGACAGAGAGTGAGTTTCTGTCTAGCTACGTCAAATATTAGATGGACTGATAGAATAAATAGGTAGAAAGTTTATTCGATTCATACTGTAAAATATGATAAAAGTTTGCAGATTTTACTTCGATATTGTCGGAAATATTATTGACTTGCCTTTTATTATACTAGGCTTTATTGTGGCTTCAGTTTTTTTATAAATATACAGTGCACATTTCAGTTCTTAAATTCAATAAATAAGTATTGTGGTCTATTCTAAGAAGGCTTTTGTATTCAAACTGGATTTGGATAGGTTAAGCGAGGATAAAGAAAGATATTTAATTTATATTTTACTAGTTGACCCGGCGAACTTCGTTCCGCCTAAAAGTCGTAAATCTAAAATTATCAGTGTTACTTCACGATATTATACAAAAAACCTTCTTCTTGAATCACTCTATGTATTAAAAAAACTGCATTAAAATCCATAACGTAGTTATAAAGATCTAAGCATCATAGGGACAGACAGCCGGAATCGACTCTGTTTTATACTATGTAGTGATTTTCAGATCGTTCGATCTTTTCAAAATAACTTTTAAATTTAACATCTGTTATAGTAGAAATTGTTATTAGTAGCTAAAATATAGATACTACTATATTCTGGTTCAAAGAGCGCGGTAAAGACTTTCCCTTATTGCACTCTTTAAAATGTGAGCTTTTGGTATCTCTACACTTACGCGACTAAGCGTCACATTATTTTCTATCTAATAATTGTATTGTTAAGCATTGCTGCGTTTTACTGATATTCTTGGTTACAAGGATGAGGTGAAAAGAAAATAATAGAAGCGTTCCAACTTTTTCCTTTGGTTCCTCACTAGTCGCCTTGTATTAACCTCAGGAAACACCCTTATCTTATCTGCAAGCTCATATAGTATCTATGGCCGACACATAATCTTATTACGTATATGATTATACATGTCAAAGAACTGTAGCGACCACTACCATGAGACTACATGCTTAAATATTACTCAACGTCTCATTATACTTAAAACTATCCTACAAAATTTCACTTACTGTGTGTGATTTTTTATTATACGTAGTATTTTATAAAATTGTACAACCTTCACCAATTTGCAAATGAGATGCAATAACAAAAGCCACGGAACCCGCAGGCGTCAAAGCACGAAGCGTGAACCGAATGGCGTATGGCATCGCGCCATTGATTCCACCCTACCACGTGCCGTTATGGTTATCTGCATGTTATTGTTTGTTTATTGCCTAAAATGTCTAGTGTCTGGATCATATGCAGCATTTTTTATGGTTGATTAAACTTGGATGTTGTGGTTCAAATAAAACATTATATTTTTGTTGTCAACACATTATTGTCCCAATGCTGGGCACGGATCTTCTCTCAGAATGAGAGAGTTTTAGGCCATAGTCTACCGCGCTGGGCAAGTGCGAATAGGTGGACTTCACACACCTCCGAGAACTTTTTTTTAAAAAAGAACTCGGGTGTGTAGGTTTCCTCACGATGTTTCCCTGGGTTTGAAGCTCGGACCTCCCGATCGAGAGAGCAAGTTTCAACCATTAGGCTATCACTGCTTTTATATTCTTACATGAGATTAAATATGAGGTCTCGTGTCTCTTGATTTTGAGAAAATATTCTGTGAATGTTACTTACTTAGATCATAACTACCAGGTCTTTAGTCTAATTTTAAGAAAAGACCCTGCGAAGGAAAATAGCATTTTTACAGTATCCAATATGATAGTAAGCTGACACTCTGAATTAACATATAAGTATGCTACTTTTTAATGTAGGAAAATATCTTATTCCCACGGGACAATAGATACATCGTTTTTTTAACGCGGGCGAAGCTGCGGGGTTCAGCTAGTCAAATATAAAACTCTTATAAACCTTTTAATAATCTTATTTCTGTAAATTTCCCGCCACGGTCGGCGTTAAGCAGCATTCACCGATCTACCGCCATGAAAGTTTGAGGTTCAATCTCGTGCTAGATAGACATCTTAACAGTAAATCGATAAATCTGAACGTGGGTTTGTGCATAGTGACACAGAATCCTGGTGGCCTATGACTATAGCGTCGCTGTGGCAGCACCGTTCCGTATTGCCTCAAAAACCGTCACGGGACGTCAGCCGATACTATCTCCGGCACGTTCTCGTGACAGATCGCGAGATACGTGACAATGGACTCAGAGCACGTCAAATGACATCCGTTGTACAGACAGACAGCTCACCTGTTTTTTAGACAAGGATAGGAGTCGTAAATACGTAATGATGAGCGGGAGTTTGTGACTTAGTTACGTGTATGGAAATATACTTCACATACATAATTTATATAAAAATAGTGCTGAGTACCTAGTCCACCAATTCGCACTTGGCCAGCGCGGTGGACTATGGCCTAAACTCTCTCATTCTGGGAGAATACCTGTGCCCCGCAGTGGGACGATAATGGATTGACGAGAGAAGTGCTGAGTACCTACAAATCGATACCAAATAAGAATGGTTTGTTATAAGACGTGTCAAGGTAATCAAATCTCTAAGAAATCCATTAAGATCTGACTTAACTATGTGGTATTTTTATGATGTATTATTTTAGATATATAAACAAAATTTGTATTTAAATTAAGTCACAAATCTCAACATTTACAAAGACTTTGAACGTTTTTCAGGTGGTAGAACCAGTGTAGTTCGGCCGGGGAAGTACCACCGCCATACCTATTTCCAGCGTGAAGCATTTCTTGCCTTTCGATGGAAGGTGGTTGTCGGCACACTTTTATATGAGGTGACCATCTTAGTCCTCGGGAGTAGTAATTTACTTCAGATAAAATTTACGTTCTATTTGAAGTTCCTTACAGATTTCCATGGGCCACTTGCCATCAGGTGGACTTCATGCTCGTTTGATACTTTAATCAGATAAAAAAACATTCAAGAGTTTTTTCAATAATAGAAAACACCATAATAAGCTTAAAAGTTCTAGTCAATACAATAGCTCTTTCTGCTCACCACACATGCATCTGGCTGTCTACTAAGATTTTTTCCCATGAACACACACCGACGAATTGATACCTTGTACATGCATGAACATTAACTATAACATATATTAGAAACACACATAATGCCTTTATAAACCAGTGCTTAAAAGACTTGGAAAAGAGGACCATGGGGTGATCAAGTCACTTTTTCGAACAAACACGCGCGACTCGCCAAGAATGTCCGAGCGTTCTAATTATAGTACACTTACAAATAACCTACATTTAAAATCCATACAATAACATGGGTGTTTACATGATAGAGGGGAGGCTGGGGCGTATCGGGCACACCGCAGTCGCAACAGAAATAGCGCTTGACGTTTGTATCCGCGGTGGCGCCTGTTCATTGTCAACTTTATAGAGTAGATTTGGATAGAGACGTTTTTTTATCTAGCTACCTAGATAAATTTACCTATTTAATGCTAGTATTCTGACGTCAAAATATCCTACATCTATATGTTATTATGTCATGTATTGTATATTTTTTTATAATTTTTATAGGTATAATCGGATAAGGACTTTAAATTACACCTATTTCTTATATTTGATAACGGAATTGTGAGATATTAGAAGGTATAAGAGTGATGGTTTTGACAATAGAGGTACCACAATCGATGTATTTGCATCAAGCAGTTCTTGCGCTCTTTGAAAAAGGAACGGTTGCCGGTTTACTTTCGAATAAAATCACCATTTAAGCGCTTGGGAGTAGCATCATAATAGTTTAATTCCGAGAAAATCAGGGACCTTATAAAGTTGCTGAAAGATGTAAATGAGCGGCAGTAATCACTTTAATTATAATAATATATAGCATAATTTTGGCACTTCCATAATTTAAGTGATAGTTAACTTTTTGGTCCCAATGCAACGGTTATACCTGATAGAAAATGATCATCTGAGAAATTCTGTGATCAGCCCTAGAAAAGGTAACAGGTAACAGGTAAAGGTAAAAGGTAACAGGTAACGTACCTGAGGTCAGCACAGCTGTTTTGATAGTGTTCAGAATGAATGCAATGGATTATTATGTCTTTAATCAAACTTTATTCAAACCGTAACACAGGAATACTTAATATGTAGTGGAAGATGCGGCGGTAGTGCTGTCGGAGTCTGTTCGACTACCTTCAAAATCTGTTCTATGTCAGAAAATAATATCTCTGTATTGTGCCTACTCTGTGTCGTTAAGGAGGGCGCGTTAAAATTGAAAATAAATTCAATATCAATTTGAGCGCGCGCCAAGTGCTGTATCGCGTTCGTGTCGATACGTGACGTTTGTTGCCACTCGACATCGAACGAAACTAATAAAATACTTTCGAACTTTACTATTTCCCGCTAATATGTGCGCGGGAAATAAATCCGTAGTGGTTTTACCACAGATAAAATAGCTGCGTTCATGTTATAGATTATTGATTTTACCATAGATAATTAATGCAACTAGCATTTTCCCATCGCTGAGGTGAAAATTCAGTCGTAATCAAATCCAACTAAAACTAAATTTGATGTTCACAAAAGTGTATCAATTTCTCCATTTCAATATGTTATATTTATTTCTGATAACAAGCATAATTTGTAAACAGTTCTGTCTAATATAAAGCTTTAATTTTCCGCCTGCGTATATATTTTCGACTTATTAAAAAAAACAAAGATATTGGGAAATTTAAATGCAATTAACTAAACTGCATTTAAAACCCATAATATGTTTTTAAACATAGACATGTGCATACATTTTAGTATGTACTGAAATGCCGAATGTCTTATTTTCTTAAACTGAAACAAAGGGGAATCGGAAGTTTCAAATCTTATACCTATATACAGATTATTAAGAATAATAAAATTTAAAATGTTAATGATAATACGTAATATATAACATTCTGACGCGATACAATTAATGTTTACAATGCGAACTGTAAATATTTTATTACAAAAGAAAACAAAATGAAGAAAGATAAATCTATTTTAAACTATATATTTATATAAATATTAGATTATTTAGAGAAAAAGCAGCAAAAATTTCACCTCGTTATTCGGTTCAGTTGAGACATAGATAAGAAATATGTCATAAGTAACTATACTAGCAAATATTTTAAATATAATAGGCTAAACATGTACCTATTTGTATCAACAAATTTAATTAACTAATCTCAAGTTGGTAAAACCAGTGTAGTTCGACCGGGGAAGTACCACCGCCACACCTATTTCTAGCGTGAAGCATTTCATGCTTTTCGATAGAAGGGTGTGGTTGCCGGCACACCTTCACGAGGCGACCATCATAGGTCTCGGGAGTAGCAACGCATCTGTGATTGACTTCCGACGGAACCCATGTTCTGTATGAAGTCGATTACAGATGTCCATGGGCTGCAGTGGCCATTTACCATCAGGTGGATTGCATGGCCGTTTGCTACTTCAGTTAGATAAAAAAAATATCATGTATCAAAAAGAAACAGCTTTCTAGGTGAGCGTTCCGTAAAATTATTATTATCTATCGAAACAGCGCCGCAGCAGATGGGCCACTCAAAAACTAATGTTCCCAGTGACGCACTTATGCTTACAGGCGGCAATATATTTATAAACTATCAGAAATCTTGCAACGTGCCATAGATGATGGAAATAATAATAGCTCGATGTAATCGATTTGATACATAGTTGTCGAATAAAAACCATTGAGCAGCGCGTACAGACGTCTGAGTTACAGATGGATATTCAGTATAGTCCGTAGAAGAGACATCTGAAGAAAAATACTTTTAGTTTGGACGTTTTTGGGTACAGAATCCAGGCCAAATTTTAGGGTTTCTTACTCAAAGGGTAATATCGAAATATGTACTATTTTGGAGCGACTGTTTGTTTTTGTCCCTCAGTTATGGAACTTTATCATGGAATTATGGATCAACAGTTCTGTATAGTAGCGCCGAGGACGGCCACCGGGGGGGTTTTAGTGTGGTCAAAATCCCACATAACCCTGCGTCGCTCCCACGACGTCGGGTACCTATTGAAGGTTTCCCCCTCAAAAGAAAAAACAGGGCATTACGGTTCAAAGTTGGCGTTTTAAATAGTTACTCCTTACAAGGGCACAAATGGTCTTACGAAATGAAAGCGATCCGTCTACTACACCCCTCTACCGAAACTCAAATGCTTTAAGCTAGAAATCGGTGTGCCGGTGGTACGTGTCCGGCTTTACACATATGAAAATAAGTTTAAAAAATGATTATATTTTTAACTTACGGCTATCTATATCTATATTACTAAAACGTATTATAGTCTAATACGTATATTTACATTAATTTGTTCACATTTATTTGGGCTAACTTAAGGTGAGTTATATGTGAGTGAATATGTTGTCCTAACCACACCTCTCAAATCAGAACATGGCAACACTTAACTCTGATGTTATCCTAATTATAAAACAAAGTCACTTCCCGTTGACTGTCTCTATGTAAAGGAAGGAAGTAAAGGAAGGTTTTTATGTATAATACATTTATATTAAAGCGGAGAAACACTGATAATTTAAGATTTTTTACTTTTAGACGGAATATAAATATCTTCGCCTATAAATGTAGTTGCACTTAGCTTTTCCGTATTGTATAATTGTGTTATTTTATATTATAATTGGTGTAAACTATGTAGGTGGTCAAAAATAAATAAATAAACATAGTTTGCCGGGTTAACTAGTAAGTAATAAGAGAATAGATGTAGTGATATATTTTCGGGATCAAACTAGAAAGTATTCTATGTACATTAATCCGACTACTTTTATTCGAAAATGCGAGTAGGCATGCTTAAACCTACATGCTTAGTTACCGAACAAAAATTGAAAACCATACATCGGAATCCGCGGGCGAAAGCTCGTAAAATAAAATATGTGACGCACAAACAGTCAAACAAACGTGATTTAATAATCTGTGCTGATATATTGAGACTATTTCGGTACCTACTTGTAGTATACCAAGAAAAACAAGCCGGAATGTATCGGTTCGCGAGAAATTATGTCCGCGCTCAAATGTTGTTTTAGTTATGATTGACGGTTTCTGGCGTTATTTTATCTGTGGGCTGTATCGATGGCTGACTATTTGTGTATCGGTCCTCGTTGTGAACGAAGACTTTATGTAGGTATTGGATTTTAGTAAACTTATTAGCTTTAAATGCGCGATACTAAAAATTTGTTGCTATTTAGTTAACGACTAGAATAACAAAATTGAATTATGAATATGTATTTTTTTTTAAATTTTTTATCTGATTGAAGTAGCAAACGTGCATGCAGTCCACCTGATGGTAAGTGGTCACAGCCGCCCATGGACATCAGTAATCAACTTCATACAGAACATGGATTCCATCTGAAGTAAATCACAGATGCGTCGCTACTCCCGAGGACTATGATGGTCGCCTCGTGTGAAAGTGTGCTGGAAACCACACCATTCCATCGAAACGCAAGAAATGACTCACGCTAGAAATAGGTGTGGCGGTGGTACTTCCCCGGTCGAACTACACTGGTTCTACCACCTCGAAAATGTAGAGTAATGTCATGTGTATTATTTATCGATACGATTAGCCAGATTTTTGTTAAGAAAGTATTTTAAAGAAGAACTAGGAGTGAAATTTCTCCCCTTTATCGTTTAACAATTTCTAAAACGAACCTACGTACTTTTACCTTCACCGGCACACTTTTATATGAGGCGACCATCCTAGTCCTAGACTAGTAACGTATCTGTGATTTCAAGTAGAACCTATGTTATATGTGAAGTTGTATACAGATGTCTATGAACGGCGGTGACCATTTACTATCAAGTGGACTGCATGCTCGTTAGGTACGTCATTATTATGAAAAAAAAACTTGCTTTAAATGATTCCAGATGAAATAATCACTAGTAAATAAGTATGCAATATAAGTAGCAAAATCTTCAAGAATAACGAATTTCCTCTTTACGTTTCGGAAAGCTGCACCACATTAGCAGAAGGAATGGGGAAAACCGCAATGGATCGTGATAATATGGAGATATATCAAAGACATACTATTTTATTCAGTAGTACACCGAAGGGGAAGTTCGGCGTGATTTATTTATCGCTATCGGCCCTAACCCTTGTCCTGGACCTACCCAGTTAGTCACATTTTTACCCGACGACGTCAGAAGGAGAGTAATGTTTTTCTAGCGTATGTCCGTACGTATTAGTGATTTAACGAATTTTCGAATTTGCATTCGCAAGAAATGCTCGCCAAATCTTATTCTAATTGCAATCGAATGCAGTTTGTCGACCATTTCATAAAGTTCGTACTCTTGTACACCGCGCACTCTTGCACCACCCTACCCTATTGTGTAACCTTTTTTTTTGTTATCGAGTGGAAACCTTCAAAAGGTATCAACGCCGTGGGAGCAACTCCGGGTTATGTGAGATTTACTCACTAAAACCCCCCCGGTGGCCGTCCTCAGCACTATATAGAGGACTCCGGGATCTTGAAACGACCGCAACCGAAGTCCTCCGAACGTAATGCCCCTTTTAGGCCCTTCCCCGGTGACTGATACCTTGCCTCTCGGTGTTTACGACGGCATGCAGCCACACATGCCATCGTCCTTCGCGTGGTCACTTGGCTAGACGGTCCGAGCTCCCACTCTTACCACCCGCAGCCACTGAAACCCCTTTTAGGTGTCTCTTACGACTGGCAGAGGATACCGTAGCCCTATTCTGGTCCCAGAACTACAGGGACAACCCTATTATGTAACCTAACTTAACACATTTATGTTACTATTCTACAAAATTATTAAAGGAACAAACAACCCGATTTCTTAAAAACAAATTAGGTAAACTTAAAACAACAGTGGTTTTTAAGCAGTCGGTTTTTTTTAAATGATAACAATTTGAATTGTTGTTTCGTAATGCCTGCAATGTGTTTAGTCAAAAACAAATAATTTTATTTTATAGTAATACTAGCTATCCCGGCAAACGTTGTTTTGCCATATAAAAAAATAAAAAAAATGTTAAGGGTGGACAACCCTTAAGGAGTATGAAAAATAGATGTTGGCCGATTCTAAGACCTACTGAATAAGCATATAAAATTTGGTAAAAATCGGTCAAGTCGTTTCGGAGGAGTATGGCAACAAAAACTGTGACACACTGTGACAGAATTTTATATATTAGATAATATTCATAGAATTGTAGTTCCAAAAATTAAGCTATCAATTTTACTAATTGTTATTTAAGAGTGTACAAAGATTTCTACTATAACGAGACTAATAACGTAGTTGCGTGGCGTAAGATTATTTGATTAACAGTGAGTTTATGTCTTTGATGTGACAATATTTAATATAATTATAACTCTAGCAACTAAAATAAAATTTAGAAGCCATTTGTACTGTTAACATTCTTAAAAAAAATGAATACACAAACAAGTAATTCTTCAAATTGACGATACTAACACAAAAAGAAGCGTTGCAAACCATATCAAAATATAAACTAGAGTAATAGATTTAAATTTTACGCATTAGTTTAAAATTCGCCGAAACCAGCCTCCTTTTATTAAATAAACCCGGATATACACAAAGATAAGAATCTTTTTACAGTTAGACATGAATCGTTCGCAAAAACTCGGATGCTACCGGACAATCATTCAAATGAGATTCGTCCCATAGATTCATGATCTGTTTTTGAACTTCAACTAACATTTACCTGTCGGAAGTAAGTAGTAAAAAGTCGTTGCTGAATATAGTCCAGTATAATTAAACACGAACTTATTAAAAAACTGAATGTTAAAACTTAATAACTGAGTTTTTGTTTTTGCAAAAGTATATTTAATTCAACGCTTTTTATGAGTTTTCTTAAAATCAACATACTAATATTATAAAGGCGAAAGTTTGTGAGTGTGTATGTTTGTTACTTCTTCGCGTCTAAACGGCTGGAGCGATTTTCATAAAATTTGGTAGGAAGTTAGCTGACACTCTGGATTAACATATAGGCTACTTTTTACCGTCGGAAAATATTTTATTCCTACGGGACAATCGATACATCAATTTTTTTAACGCGGGCGAGGCTGCGGGGTTCAGCTAGTTAGTAATAAATATGTCACAAAAGTACTGTATCCAAAGATGTAATAAATTATCTTTGGAATATTTACTAGCTTTAATTTGATACCTATACTTTTGTGATAATAAAAAGAAATTGTCCCCTCTACTCCTTTTTCTCTGGCCTCTGGAGCCATTTTTTTCTTTTTTAACTCACTGAAGTAGCAAACGTGCAGTCAGTCCACCTGTTGTAAGTGGTCTGAAATCAACTTCATACAGAACATGGGTTCTATCTGAAGTCAATCACAGATACGTTGCTACTCCCGACGGCTATGATGTTCGCCTCATATAAAAGTGTGCCGGCAACCACACCCTTTCATGGAAAAGCAAGAACTGCTTCACGCTAAAAATTGGTGCGGCGGTTGTACTTTCCCGGTCGAACTACACTTGTTCTACCACGCTAAGATGAATTATAAAAATATTATAGCCTATGTCACTCTGGCAACTGAATCGATTCCAGAATCATATTGTTGTAAATTGTTTCTACAATAAATCAAGAGATGAAGTAAAATTCTCATCGTACAAGTGAATACAGTATACTCAAGTGTTGAATCTCCAAAAACCTGATTAGGTAGCATGGAACACATTACTTATGTATCGAGGAGTATAACTAATGGTAGCAAGAGACACTCCCCAAGGATGAAGAGAGAAATAGGACTGGGACAAGGGATTAGGGTTGAATGTGGCTGTATCGTACCTATCTAAGATTTGATAGACTTTATACAGTTTTCTTCTTCCGTGACAGCAAGTGACAATTCCGTACCAGGCGTGAAGTTGATAAGTCGACCTACAGTTGTTTTATTTTAAACCCGAAAATGGCGCTTATGATTATACAATATATCGTCGTCAACCCATTATTGTCACACTGCTGGGCACGGGTATTTTTTTTAAATATAATATTTGATACAATCATATAACACACAGTAGAGTAACACAAAATATGTAATATTTATAAAATATGTAGAGTTAACCGCCGATTTCCGGATCTAAACAAAATATATATGTACGTCGACGACGAACTTATTCACGTCTGATACGGGATTAATTCCTTATACACATAATTCTGGAAAATTTGAGATTCATATCTGGGATTCGAATCTCAATCCAGGCACTCTGGGTTAGTATAGATGCTTAGTAGGTCTAATTTGAACTATTTCTTTCACTTGTTGCCAAGAATACAGGCACGGCGATAATAATCATTGATTGTAATTTTGTCATTTAATTATGTAATTGAATATTAACAAAAGACGTAATAATACACGCTTTCTACACTCATAGCCCCACAGTAGGATTTCTCTTGTGCTGTGGGTACCATGGAAACACATAAGACGAATACACAAACACCCAGACCCAGAACAGGAATCTAAACTTATCATTCAGATACCTCTCTGGCCGAGAATCGAACCCAGGGCCCATTGCGCGTCAGACCGGTATGATAACCGCTGCGAATAATAACATAAAATCTTAGCCTGAATATTATTACAAATTCTGTATTTGCATGCAGTATGAGTATCTTGGAATTCCTTTGCATTTCTGACAGGTAATAATTTTTGCTATGCCCCATCCTAGTACAAAGATCGAGCCTCGTACGGCCTCGTTCGAAGCAAAGGACGTTTTGACAGGTTTCCATTGTCATACGTCGTTTCACGGATGAGTTTACTAACTCATCGGTGCAACGACGTCCTATGGGATTCTCTTATGAGGTTTAGGTGTTTTAAAATTACCTATTACATCAATGATTTTATTAATGTATGTCTAATATTAAGACAAAATAGAACAAATGTGTTTATTTGTAGGAATAAGGAAACCATCAAGTGTACCCTGCTTTTATTGTTGCAAAGGTACCATCGTCATACTTTTTAATATGTAACGAAAACTATTTGTTTCGTATTTGTTGCTATAAACATCATGGAATTCCTAAAAGAAATTAATTTTTCTATGTTACAAGTTAAATTCAGATAACCACAATCTTTATATTAATCGTCAGTCAAAGAGATTCACGAGTTGGATAACCATTCCTATTATTATGGAAACAAGCCAATGATTAGTCACACTACAATCAGGCACTTGCAAAAGTATTGCTATCAGAAGTTCACGACTGGCCGATTATCACACGATCGGGAACAAGCCCACGTCATTATATGACTGCATCACGAAAATGGTGACTAACTTGGTATTTACTGTTCCCATGTAAATGATTACAAATTGTAATCGTGTAATGTATTCATTTTACGTCTTGTAATAATTCTTCGGTGTCAGATTAGCCTAAAGAATAGCCGATATCTGCATTGCTAAACGGCCTATTGAGATTTAACTGTCAACGCTGTGTGGGCGTTCACCAGGGTATCAAACTAGCTCCCATAGTATTGCTACATGATAATACACTTTATAGGACACATTTATAGTCCCCAATCGCTCGTAATTGGTGTCGATTGAAATGTCAACCTGGTACTATTAATTTTGTAACTCAGACTGGTTCTAACACAGTTTTATAATATCTACGCGTGTCCGTAAATCTTTCCGTTAAATAAATTTGATGTTTGTTTTTATCGGTGTGATTACCGTGAAGTTACTACTTTAGTGGCGATGTTTCTCACGGACCCACTTGGCTATCAGTTGCTAAATATCTCACCATTTATCCTCTATAGCACTTAAATTAATTTGTAAGTAGGCATGGTTTGATGTTTTTGATCTATGATTCCTTTCACATTTTTTATAATAATGAAATTTACTGATTATAAAGTTATAAATTCATTTCATTATTAATTAGAAAATGAGCATTAAGATCTCTTGATGGTAAGAGAGAACTAAATTCTATTGAATAGCTGTAATAATATCCAAATATATTTAAGGTCCTGTCTATTTACTAATCAAAAGCCAGCAAAGTTTGCTACTTCTGTTATAAGGCAGAAATAGGTCATGCATTGTTGCTTCTGGAGCTGAAACAAAATTGGTATACATTTTTTATTCATTACATGTGACAATCGTTTCCGTTGCACAATGATAAATGGCTACACTTAATAATGCATATTTCTATACAACGACTTAAAGAGATATAAAATACTCGCAAAACTCGCGACTTCTTTCGCGCCAAGCATAATGTGATCCATCTATTAAACTTTCGAGATCCACTGCAGGATATACCTCCCCCGCCGTTACGACAACAGTAACCAATATACTGAATCACAATTTAAAAAATGAGCTTCCTTCCGAGGTATTCCCGGAGCGCCATGACATGGGGCTCTTCAAGAAAGGTGCAAAAAGAGCTCTCCTTCAAAGCAAAGGTGATGCATTGGTGTCTCCTCTGGTGTTGCATGTCTATAGGCGACGGTAACCACTTTCCATCAGGTGGCCCGTATGCTTTATCTTTGGGTACAAATATATAAAAAAAACTAACATAAAATTGGTGGATTTTCCATAAAATTTTTAACCCTTACTTTACCTTCTTAAGGTTCGATTTTCCGAAAATGGTAAAATCGATTTTCCATTATATCAAAATAGAAAGCCATATGCTAAGTTTCATTTACATATTCATACAAAGGTTTCCCTCTATTTTTGTCCCCCTAAGGGGCGAATTGTTGAAAATTCTTTTTTAGTTTTTGTCTTTATTTTAAAAGTATACATGTTGCTAAATTCCAAGTTCCTAATCATAATAGTTTGGGCTGTGCGTTGATATGTCAGTAGTTAAGTCAGTTTTCCTTTTATATATAGTTGTGGATGTAGTCAGGTGGTTAATTGCGCAAACATTATCAGGATTCATGACTCGGATGTATTTTCTATTAGGTACGGATAATGCTGTCACGTTTATTCATAGTTTTAAGCCATGTTTTAAACGGTTTTATTGCAAGCTCTAAGATACATAATGGCTTCCTATTAATTAATGCAAAACGTGGAGATCAGATTATTAGGTAATTTGTCAGTGTTTATCACAGATCCTGTGTCTGGTTGTTAAATTAATTTTTTGATTAATTGAATTATTGTTGCAGTTGCCCGTTTAGATCTGACAGGAATGCAGTTCACCTGACGTCAAGTGGTCATGGTAATGAGAACTATTTATTATATCACAGTCGCATTCACTTGGTATTTGACTAAATAGAATTGCTTTATTTTACTTATTATTACAAATGTGACGCAAAAAATACATAGGTCATCAAAGACAAGATAATACAGGTATTCACCTTAGTGTTTTTAATGGGAGTCTCGATAACAAATCCTTGGGAAAGACACAGTCAAAGAACGTTGATTTCTTTGAGTTTCTTTTAGCATATTAAATATGGATACTAATTTTAAATTTTATATAATGTTGAGAGAAACATCGTGAGGAAACTTGGCCTGGGAGTCTATAGAAATGTTTTTAAAGTGTGTTAAGTTTACCTATCGGTAACAGCGTGGTGGTTTATGATTAAAAAAAACACACGCATTCTACGCTCATAGTCCCACCGTAGGATTTTCTCCTGTGTCGTGGGTACCACACACACACACAAGACGAATACACGAACACCCAGACCCAGAACAGGAATCTAAACTCATATTTCAGATACCTGTCTGGCCGGGAATCGAACCCGGGACCCATTGCGCGTCAGACCGGTATGGTAACCGCTGCGCCACGCGGGTCAGGTTTAAGCTCCTCTTACTCTGAGAGAAAACCCGTGTCCAACATTGAGTTAGTATCTAATATACGTAGGTGTAGGTATCAATTTGAAATGCTTCTTTACTTTGACATTGCTTCAATTTTTTTTTATCTGACTGAAGTAGCAAACGAGTAGTCCACCTGATGGTAAGTGGTCACTGCTGCCCATGGACATCTGTAATCAACTTCAAACAGAACATAGGTTCCATCTGAAGTCAATCACAGATGCGTTGCTACTCCCGAGGACTATGATGGTCGCCTCATGTGAAAGTGTGCCGGCAACCACACCTTTTCATCGAAACGTAAGAAAAGCTTCACGCTAGAAATAGGTGTGGTACTTCCCCGGGCGAACTACACTGGTTCTACCTTGAAAAACAACCTTATTTGTTAAACATGTTAGGTTATATGATATACTCTATGATTATTGTATTTGTATGTAATAACATAATTGGATACACTAATATCTATTTTTATCTTCAATCAGCAATTACCAACTAATTGTTGACTTTAATACTACTTTATTTTCGTGGTTTTGTTCACTTTAAAATTAACAATATAAGTATTTTTACGGCTCTTACGTAACTTACTTAAGTGATTTCTGCTGGATATTGGTATGATTAAGTTCTATCAAAATAAGTCTAACTGTTGCCAACAGAGAGGCAAGGCTAGACAAACACAGGACATGTAATTTGTAACTGGTATTCGTGTCATGAAAATAATAATGAGTTCATAAATAAAAGACATTTTAGAATTACAGATATTTTAAATTCATATTAGCGTACAAACATGTTATATATATAGATATAGAGCAATTATGGTATAATAATGGAAACTTGACCATTCGGAGTGTCCAAGGTTCGAGTCCCATGCACCTTAAACTTTCTGAAGTTATATATATATATTTGGTTTTTAATTATCACTTGCTATGACGGTAAAGGAACACATTGCGATTAAATGTACCTGTCTTTATAAGTCCTTAATGGCGTGTGATGTCTACCAATTCCTTTCTGCACTTCTCTGGTGCAATTGATTATGACTTTAAGCCCTTTCAATATTTGAATTCTATGCCCAGCAGTGGCACAATAATGCGTTGCCGTATACATAACCTGTGTGTGCTAGATTCCATTAACTGAAAGTTTAAACATTAAATATATTAATGTAACTTAATATTTTAGGTTATACAGTTATATTTAGATGCAGACAAAAACAAAACAGCCAAAGTCACGAGTCTCGTCTAGCGATGAACTGGAAATCGTTCCCATGTTCTAATATAATTGATCATCCTCATGTCTGTCTGTACTTTGATTAACACGAGACGAATCACACCCTTTGACCCCATGCTTGACAAATGACTTACACGAAATTTTGACTTCTCAGACCCAATTTTGGAGAAACTATTTTGAGTCTTAACACAAAGGAAGATAGTCTTAAATCAGTTTCAACTATATGTTGACATAAACAAAAATATTGGTCCTCCGAACCGGATTTTGAAGCGAGCGGATTTGAATTCTATTCACTGGTAGTAATGTCTGTATTTGATTGATTCTAATTATTTTGGATTGGAATGCCATCTTGTTAGACACCTCACAGATTGCTAGATTACATGTCAAATTTTTATCAAAGTTCAGTATGTAATTAAATATCTATTCGATAAAAATCTATGTAAAAGTATAATGGTTGTAGAACGCATGTAAAATGAAAGTTGTAATTGATATCGTTTTAATTGTTTTTCTACATGGACAATGACTTTATGACTTATAATTACTATGAGCGTTTTTTACTAAATTGAAGTTGTAAATGAGCACGCAGTGTATTCGATCGCATATGAACACTACCGCTTATGAACATATATAATGACTAAACATGGGACTTTATAACATGTAATAATTTACAAGTTTCTTTCCTTTTGATTCTTGAATAGCCCTTTTTTTTGTTTTCGAGGGGGAAACTTTCAAAAAGTACCCGACGTCGTGGGAGCGACGCGGGTTATGTGGGATTCTTACCGCACTAAAACCCCCCCGGTGGCCGACCTCGACGCTGCGAAGAGGACTCCGGGAACTCCAGTTGACCGCCGCCGGTGACCTCAGCGTGTGCCCCATCGGGCTCTTCTCTGGTGGGCGTGAACTGCTCACCACACCTTCTGGTTTTTACGGCAACATGCAACCACACATGCCGCCGTCCTTCCCGGGGTCACTTGACCGGACGGTTCGAGCTCCCACTCTTCCCGCCCGCAACCCCGGAAGCCTCTTTTAGTCGCCCCTTACGACAGGCAGAGGGTACCGTAGTCCTATTCTGGTCCCGGAACTACAGGGACTCTTGAATAGCCCTATTCTCTTCGTAAGGTTGATTGATACATTAAAATACTGCAATTTGATATTCTAATATGGCTCTGATCTTCCGGACTAGTCTGTGTGATTTTGCTCGCAAATCTATAGGTGTGTCACGGGAAAACAAAATTCTTTGTCTTTATCTAACTGAAGTAGCAAACGAGTATGCAGTCTACCTGATGGTGAGTGGTCAGTGCCGCCTATGGATGTCTGAAATCGACTTCATACAGAACATAGGTTCCATCTGAAGTCTATCACGGATGCATTGCTACTCCCGAGGACTATGATTGTCGCCTTATGTGAAATTGTATCGGCAACCACACCCTTCTATCGAAACGCAAGAAATGCTTCACGCTAGAAATAGGTGTGGTGGTGGTACTTCCCCGGTCGAACTACACTGGTTCTACTACCTTGAAAACCTACTTCTAAGGACTACTCGTTAGCATATCTTTCTCGTGTTTAATGGTAATCGAGTCGTTTGGGAAGAGCCTTTTTTTAAGACATTTTGAGGGTGGTTTCTTGTTTTCAATACCAGAGATACCCTTTGTTGTTCAACACCAGAAATACCACCGTCACTTTTATTTCTTAATCACGCATGAATGTATAAACACTGTTGTGTTCTGGTCTGAAGAAAAAAAATGTAATAGTGGTCAAAACCCAATATACTTATCATTTAAATCATTTTACTCAACAATCCTAATCATCATTTTCAAAGTGGTAGAACCAGTGTAAATCGACCTGGGAAGTACCACCGCCACACCATTTTCTAGCGTGAAGCATTTCTTGCGTTTCGATAGAAAGGTGTGGTTGCTGGCACACTTTCGCATGAGGCGAACTTCATAATCCTCGGGAGTATCGCATCTGTGATTGACTTCAGATGGAACCCATGTTCTGTATATAGTTGATTACAGATGTCCACGGGCGGCAGTTACCACTTACCAGCAGGTGGACTGCATGCTCGTTTGCTACTTCAGTCAGATAAAAAAAATATCCTTCCAATAATGAACACTAAGTTCACAAACACGTCTTACGTTAGACAATTATCACTCCAAGCGTCCCCAAACAAAAAACGAAACCGGAACGATAAGCCCACTTTCGTATCGCCTATCAATCTAACATGGCCGTGCCAGCGGGTGATCCTTATTATATTTTATTTTATCAACCGCACGCTCTGTATCTGTATTAAAAAAGGTGTCGCTATGTGCTTCGAATATTGTAAAAGTGGTTTAGATAAAGTAAAGCTACCTAAAACTATGGACTCTGTAACTTTATCGCAGACAGTAGTCATTGGAATCATTTGAGGCGTTACTGCAAACCCTAGTTCTGTCTTCTTAAGCGTTATATGCTCTCTTTTCTTTTATCTTTTTACTTTTATCTGATTTTAGTAGCAAACGAGCATGCAGTCCACCAAATGGTAAGTGGTCACTGCCACCCATGGACATCTGTAAGCAATTTTAAATAGAACATGGGTTCTATCTGAAGTAGATTACGATGGCGCTTAAAGCATAGGGCACTCACTACTACTGTATCATCAGTTAATTCTAGTTAAGATAGATAGATAACTTAGGTAAAGTTGGTAAAAACAATTATGCATTCAGTTAAATATATTTCTTACCAAAGCCAGAGTACAGCAGCCCTTTACATTGCTCTTATAATAAAATAGATTGGCTGCATTACCTCAATCGAATCATAAAGGGTTTAACAGCCTGTACGTAGAATTCTACTTTTATTAGTTCCACAGAAAACAGTAGCAGTAGCAACAAAGCTATAAATATCAACCTACTCATCAGTTTACGTCGCCTTAGATTTGTAACTCGTGCGTGCGATTCGTTAGGAACAAACGAAACAGAATCGATCGATGTCGATTGTCTCCGTCGCTATCGACAAGTCATTAAATCATTTCGAACCGAGATTGAGTCACGTATTAAACCCGGATAGGAGCTTCTTTCTAATTACCTGAGATATGTCAAACTGTGGTTGGTAGTAGAAAACATAAGCGGAAGCGGTTTTAAGCGGGTGTCTTTAAAAGGCAACATTTTTTATTCATTAATATCTGTGTGTCACACCAATGTAAGCTTTATTACTGACAACGTAGTCAACTGAATTAATTGTACGTTGATTGTGTTAATGATAAAAGTAATTGTTACATACTTGTGGCGGAAAATAGTGTGACGTTAGTTACTTCGAACTGGCACAGGTGTTGATGTTTTTATGTCATTCTAGTAAATTGTCTGATGTACAATAAATTATAATTTAATTATAAATACGAAGAGTAGACACGTGGAATGTGTTATTTCCTGGGGAATTTCTGACTTAACACGTCATCAAATTAAAAAGTGTACGTACATTATGAAATAAGAAATAACTACTACTTGCTTCTTCGACATGAGATTGGGAATCGTAAGTGAAAATCAAATCAATCTCAAGAACTTAGAAGTTTGCCAAAGATAATTGATAAGTGTTCAAGTCTTAGGTGGCCGTAATAGATGAACATTTTTGGTAACACGCTACGTACACTCGGAGATAAAAAATGTGGTTCAAATGCAATATATTTCACCGAATTGTCTCACAGAAGGGTATTTTAAAACATTGATTTCTTAATGCAACTCCTACAATAGATGAATTCTTATCACTGTACACTATTCAAGGGAAACATAACTACTAAACACGACACTTTCGTGGTCATTTTCATATGTTTAAAAAACCAAAGTGCATGCAATTCTGATGTCTACAAATCCAGACCGAAGGATGTTCTCAGAGCCGTTGTTAGTTTAAAGAATTAAGTTGGAACACCGTGTATACGTTACGTCTGTCTTCAAACCAGAACACACCGCAAAGCAACGAGCCAGTCGTCTATAACTTCCACCAAACACCGCAGTACGAGCGGCGCCTCCGTCCATGTCACAACAAATTCGAGTCTCCCCCGACCTAGTTCCCACAGCTACGTTAATATATTGTTAATACTGTCTTCTTGTCGCGACCGGTTGTGACGCAACGATATTGATTCAGTTTTTTAAGCTAGACTTTTTATAAACACTACCTGTGTCTACTTTTGCTTCTGGATTGTTTTGGTTTTGAAATATAGAAAGTTGTTCGAAGGAAGTATAAATATGCAATATATAATATTAATGACATGTTGTTAATGTTGATTTTTTAATAGAAAATCACAACACGTTCAAAGGAGAGACAAATCGTCGTCAACATAAGAAATTCCATGGAACCGATATACGATTCTTCGGAAACAATGTGATGATAGATCAATAATAATTAAAGTATCATCTAGACCACACTGCAGGGCTAGATGTTTATGTAAATTGTCATTATGAACACCTGATGACAATTAAATGCAAATGAACCTATTTGCAGCAGAAAAATGTCATACTCATCCCGTAGAGGAATTAAATCAAGTCATGACGAATTCGTCATTGATTTTATTGTTTGTTATTTCCTGCGGCTTTGTTCATGCATTGTATCTTCGGCACTTTTTGGTCTGTGGTATTTAATTCGTGGCAGTAGTATTTGGGCACTTACTGGTACTCTGCTGGCGTGATTTTTGTATATATTATATATGTAAATTTAGTTTAAGTTCGCAAGCGTGATTGTTGGGTTAAAATGAGAAATGTATGTTTAAATACGGAGCAGATTCTTCGAAGATATTTATATTAATTCAAGTGGTTAAAAAAATATCTTTTATCTATAGCAATATTATAAAGGGAAAAAGTATATTTGTTTGTATGTTTGTTTGAATGTGGTAAAATATCGAAGTCCTAGTATTTATTCTTAATATTAAAATTCTATAATGATTATGAGTTTTGTATAATGTTTACTTTAATGGATAAATGTCCCATAAAATATGGCTTACATATGTTCAGCAACGAAATAATATTAGGTGGAAGATAATGTTATATATTTATATTACGCTAAGTCAATTATAGCTAAGTTACTTAGATTTGGTGTGGTGACCGGTGACCCGGTGACCCGGTGGTGACGGTATTGAATAGCGCCACTAACTTGTTCTGTGGATGTCATAGGAGGTAATTAAGGGAAAAATCCAGAAAATGGTCAGCAGCATCTTTCTGCACAACTCCGATAACTACTGTAGTCGTCATCACTATGCGAACCGCGGTGAGCATTGGCAAAATCCTTTGTTAGGAGAGGCTTTTGTCCAGCTGTATTTATCAAAAGGCTGATGGATGGTTAGTTTAGGTAAACAATTTACAGCGTTACTGTCGCATTAATAACTTAAAAACTTAAACACCAGGTACTTTAATAGGGCTGTGCCACAATATTCTAAAAAAATATATCTTATTGATGAGTCTCATATCCCTACCTACTAAAACTATTATACTAGCACCAAACTTTGTAAGGTTATTGATTTAATATGCGAGGTCTAAGACAAATAAGTGAATACTTTTTTTATCAAAAATATAAAAAAACATACAAACAAACAAGTATAAAAAGTGACATGTATTAGAAAAGCACTCAAATTGGTCGAATTAAAGTGAGAGAAATAAATCACCAAGTCCTCTCCGCTAATTAGCAAACTTTACGATGCCCAATTAAGATGAAACTTAAAAAAAATATTCAAAACATCTACATGTGAGTCACATGTACATGTGTATGTATGTACATACACGGACAAAATAGAGGTATTCGAAGTAAAGGCCATTCCAATTAAAGTAATCGACATTAGCATAGAAAATACGCGTTTCAATCCTATTTTGGTTGAGATAGTTGTTTTGTTGTGGTGCAAGTTATAAGCAAGTACAGTTTAGTAGAAACAAGTATTACATATCTACAAGATTTATGTCCTTGTCAAACAAGTTTCTATTATTTATAATTTTAGTTTATTTATACCATCGGATTAATACTAACAATAAATTTTTAATACACACGAGGTGTTTTTATTTAGTCTACATATCATCCACAATCAATCAACTGGTAGGTCTTCTATTAAAGAACAGACATTTATAATCTTTTTCGTTTTAGCTTAATATTGAATCATTCCTTTGATATTACACATTGATGGTTTTCAACTAAATCTCTATGTTATTAGCTTGTTCTCGCAGCTTCGCCTGCTTTGATTACGTTTTTTACACTTAAACCTAGCGATAAGGCTATCTGATGGAAAGTAGTCACCGTCACCTATGATCATTTGTAACACCAGAGATCAGTGCATCGTCGGCTTTGAAGAAGAGAGCTTTTCGTACCTTTTTTGAAGAGCCTCATGTCATAACGCTCCGGAAATACCTCACGAGGAACCTCATTCCAAATCTTGCACGTCCGTGGCAAAAACGAAGTTAACTCAGGTAATGAATATTCTTTGTATAATCAAGGTCGTATCTATCTCTATGTGCCAAACTCCAGCGAAATTAAAATCTGTACTTTGTATATAGGAGTAACTAACACACATTCATCCTCACACACTTTAAATTTAATAATGTTGGTATGCTGATGATATGATATTAATTCGCTACATCTTATAACATATACTGCACCCATCAATTCTTCGCTGATTAATGCTTGCGCGCAGTTTTCCACTAAAATTAAACAAATCCTCTGTTATTTTGTCACCGTCGTGACTTCGCCGCCAAGGCCGCCAGCATCATCAGTGACTAGGGTTAGGACACCTCGACAGACACATTTTATATATAAGTACACGTTCTTAAATTACTTGACGGTATGTTTTTTGTAAAATAATAACGAACGGGCACGTGAATTGATCGGGAATGGAGACTATGTAAGAGAGGTTTTTTTTATCTGACTGAAGTAGCAAACGAGCATGCAGTCCACCAGAGATGAAGTCCAGCAGCGATGGTAAGTGGTCACTGCCGCTCATGGACATCTGTAATCAACTTCATACAGAACATGGCTTCTATCTGAAGTGAATAACAGACGCGTTGCTACTGCCGAGGACTACGATGGTCGCCTCATATAAAAGTGTGCTGGCAACCACACTCTTCCACCGAAACGCAAGAAATGCTTCACGCTAGAAATAGGTGTGGTGGTGGTACTTCGCCGGTCGAACTACACTGGTTCTACCAGCTTCAAAATGCTCCATGCCTGGCACGCATGTCCAATAAAGCATGTTTACTTTATTATTTAATAAACTATGCATAGCCTAGTCAGACTACATTTGAAGAAAGCGGTAGGAAAAGAATCTTTATTAAGACGTCTTCGTTCATTTATTTTCCTAAAATGTCCTAAATTCTGCCATGTAATAGTTAAAAAACAAGTTAAAAAAATTAGAGTTAAATATCACACGGAATTCCGAGTCTGAAATTCAGATAAGAAAGCCCGTAAGAAAAGAAAAGACTATATGTGCCTAGAGTTACACTGAAAAATATAGACGATTTTATAAATAGATGCTTTGATATGACTTATACTTCTAACTATAAGCAATAGATTTCGTTAATAATGTAAACTTAATAGTAACCAAATCCCATAACTAAGCAAATTTCAAAATCCAGTCATATAACTTGATATCCTACGAACAAACAGAAACGCGAACAATCGATTGTTAATTTATATTGTGTTTGGTATTGGGACATAGATTCGGCATAATATTAATTTGCGCGTGGGCAGAGCCGCGGCATGGGTTTATAGCTATCGTTTGTAATGACAAATGACATAAAGATGAAGCAACGTGCTTTTAGTGCTTAGGTTTAGGTAATAAATTGTGACTTATGCATTTAAAGTAGCAAATAAACTAGCAGCCAGATGGTAACTACTAGACATGGACATACATATGTCAACTCCAAATAAGATGAGATTTTATGAGATGAGATGAGAATCTCTATGACACCCTCTACAGATATAATGAAATGAAATGTCTTTATTTTTTGTATAGGCCTACGGGGGCACTTACAAATTGTCAGTTACATTTTTTTTTCTTACACTACCACCGGATCGGATTACGACCTCAACTGAGAAGATCCGGCAAGAAACTCAGCGGGTTTGTCTTTTTTCTTATTTACATCCATTTTTTTATATATAATTACAATCATGATTTTTTACATGGTAATGAAAGTTAGCTCCAGTATCTTGCCTTACAGTTCAGTAAAAGAGAACCCTGTTTGGCAAGATACGCTACACTAATTAATGTCAATTAATTAAATATACTATAATAATGTATATTATTATGTAATCAGAAATTTTATAATACGCTTTACGGCAGAGTTTAATCTTAATCAATGCTTTGAACTTATTCGTTGACAAATTTCTGATTTCGACAGGAAGTTTATTATAAAAGCGTATATACATTGACCCATAAAAGAATTATTAATTTTGTGAATAGTGTGAATAGTGGTATAATAGAGAATACGTCCGCCTCCGATGACTAATTTGGGGCTTTTGGAATATGTCTCCAACACATTTCGAACCAGTGAGTAGTAGCAGCGTTTACAGATAAGTATAGTGCTATAGATCTTCCAGATCCGTACAGGTTTTGACAAACAATACCTACCTACATATACTTTTTATAAGATGGAATTAGCAAACGAGCGTACAATCAACCTGATGATTAGTGGCAACTGGAACATGGAATCCTGCTTTACGTCGGAAATAGATGTGGTGGTAGTACCTGTCCGGTCGAACAACACTAGTTCCTATATGATTTTAAACTAATATTATCGCGGAATTAATACATTTTAATACTTAACGGGTACTCACGATATACGGTTTTGAATTCTTTACAAAAAGTTTAAAGTTTCTTTTAAAAACCCTAGATCAACCGTTAATTGCGTTAACTGTTAACCATTAACCGTTAACTAGTTATATATATATAGATGCAGATCGATGGTACATAGGAAGACACAACTGCTCATATCTTGGACTTTGTCCTCATCTCCTACGATATCGATGGGAGACTGGGAAGGAAGAGAATTGTAGTAGGTACTCAGGACCGACACCATTCGGCACTGACCAACACCATACTAATACTATAATACGATGTAAATTATAAGTTTAGACACACCTGAGCGCTATGACATGGGGTTCTTCAAGAAAGGTGCAAAAAGAGCTCTCCTTCAAAGCCGGCGATGCATTGGCGACTCCTCTGGTGTTGCGAATGATAGGCGACGGTGACTACTTTCCATCAGGTAGCCCGTCTGCCTTGTCGTTGGGTTAAATTATGAAAAAAAAACCCTTAAGAATGTATAACTTAATTAAGTACCTAATTATGAAAATAGAAGTACGAGTATTTGCGAGTTTTTAGTAACTGGTATCTACTTATTCATTTAATGTCTCATTTACCACAGAATCGAGAGGAAAGCCAATCTCCATTCCAAAGTAAGATGAGCGAGAGAGAAATACCAATAACAACCATATTTTATTGGTATCTAATATATGTAATCACAAGCAACATGGCAAGAATTTTGGCGTCTTAATCAAAATATTCATTTTAGCATACCATTCCTACCTTCGTTAACTTAATGAGATAACTTAACACCAGTAGCAATATATTTTATGGCCATTAAAGCTAAAAAGACGTATATATCTTTGCATTTTTAATTAGCTTGACTTTGACAGTCGTAAACAGTACTTTAATCAAGATGAGATTGGTTTTATTTTCGTTAAATACTAATGCGTAAAAAAGTGTGTCCCGTTTTTTAGATATAAATATTTGATTAGTGGCGTACTTTTAATTTTGCAGTATATTCATTATGTGTGACAACTGATTTGTCCAGCATCGCATTTGGCAAGCGTGGTGGACTATGGCCTATAACTCTCTCATTCCGAGATAAGACCCGTGCCCAGCAGTGGGACAATAATGGGTTGACGACGCCGACAATTGCTGTAGCACTCTAGACCAAAGTGCAATGAGCGAAATACTCTTAATAGGAATAGTTAAGTTAAAATTTGGAGAGGATGTCACATTAGAATGGCGTTGATTTGGAAACGCGAATGTAGTATGTCAAGTAGTTCTAAAACGGCTGACAAATACGTAAAAAACTGACAAATATGTTAGCCTATGAGTTATTTGTAATATGTATTTTATAGGAAGCTGATGAGAAAGCGACGCATTTGTTTACTTGTGGTAAATATTACGTATGAACGGAATCAGTTCATCAGGCGACATCAACACCAACCGACTGTAACCCTTTCATGACCCTTTTATGACCCGATACTTAGAACACCTTTTCCCTATTATTCAACAACTAGTTGAATCCTGCAGCTTCACCCGCGTTTACAAAAATCGATTGTCCCGTGGGAATAAGAGATTTTCCCAAAATAAAAAGTAGCCTATATGTTAATCCAGAGTGTCAGCTAACTCGCTACCAAATTTTATGAAAATCGTTCCAGCCGTTTGGACGTGAAGAAGTAACAAACATACACACAAACTTTCGGCCTTTATAATATTGGTATGATTGGCGAAAAATGAGTCGAGTAAAAAAAATAAAGTAAGTAGGTATGAAATAAATACCCGAAAACTTGAAAACAATTAACTAAAAATAGGAAAAAGCAAGGCGGTGGCACAAAGTATAGGTAGGCACCTACTTCTAATCTGTATTTTTGTTTGTGAAACGTAGACAATTCAAACAGAAACAGCGACTTATAGTGAACTACCAAAATGATCATTGTGGCAACCATATCCATCGACGACAATCATGGGTAATCACGACGTATGACGTCATCAGTCGTGCAGCGATGCAACCTTCATGCCTGTCAACCGATTGCGCGAGATTCGATTTGTCTAAATTGCGGTGACATTGGACATAACCATAGAGGTGACAGAAGGTCTCGGTAGTTTTGGAAGGTCTCGATTTAGTGCCTACACGCGGTTATTATTTTTTTTAGGTTTACTTTTAAATATATTTTTTTAAGCTTTGTTCTGACCAAATTGCGAATTTTTTTTGCCTTGCCTTTTATACTTACCCCTATAAAAAAGATATTAAATGATAGTCTTACCTAAAGTTTTGCCTAGAAACACACAATTTGTTTAATCTTACGTGAGACTGAAATGTGATATGTGTTTGACTCAAATCGCATGGACATCCACCAGAGGAGGACGGGGAACGTAAAGATGCTAAAATGTCTTACGTTATTAATAAGTGCGTTCTAATAAAGTTAAAGCTATGCCAATGATATTCCTACCGTAAAGTTATTTCTAACGTTTTACCGCTTAGAAAATAAAAAGTTTAAAAATAAAAAAAGCCGCAACTTTTTGTATTTTTAGCAGTTTTAACTGCTACTTTATTCTACTTAGAAAAGGTGTGATGAACCAGAGATAGTTACAATTAGAGTCGCACTTAGTCCTCACTACCTTCAGAACGAGCTTATTAGGATTCCTTAAAACAATAATCGTTTACGTTTTAGACAAAAAATGCATAGTTCATTGCAAGTTATGCCGACAATAAAAAAGAAGCTTTCAATAAGT
Organism: Spicauda simplicius; assembly: GCA_949699795.1. Lineage (NCBI taxonomy): Eukaryota > Metazoa > Arthropoda > Insecta > Lepidoptera > Hesperiidae > Spicauda > Spicauda simplicius. Next base: position 6,397,141 of record OX453069.1, read on the forward strand.
ATTTTTTATAGGAAATAATGTATTAAAAAGTAGGATAGGTATTCATTATTTAGGTATATACATACAATGTTGACCCAGAGAACTTCGTTCCACCTCAAAGTCAAAAATCTAAAATTATCAGTGTTATACATGTATTATACTTAAAAATCTTTCTCTTGAATCACTCTATCTTTTATAGAAACTGCATTAAAATTTGTAGCGTAGTTTTAAAGATCTAAGCATACTTAGGGACAGATAGACAGAAAATGATCATTGCCGCCGATGGACATCTGTTTACTTCAGATAGAATATAGGTTCTATCTGAAGTCAATCACAGATGCGTTGCTACTCCCGAGGACTAAGATGGTCACCTCATACGGAAGGATATTGGCAACCACACCATTACCACGACAACCACGATAAAAACGGACATATTCGCGGGAATAAGCTACTTAGTATTACGAATTTAAAACTAAGTGACGATATTTTTTTTATCTGACTGAAGTAGCAAACGATCACCTGATGGTAAGTGGTCACTGCCGCCCACGGACATCTGTAATCAACTACATACAGAACATGGGTTCCATCTGAAGTCAATCACAGATGCATTTCCACTCCCGAGGACTATGATGGACGCCTCATGTGAAAGTGTGCCGGCAACCACACTCTTCTATCGAAACAGAAGATGTAACAAGAAATGCCTTACGCTAGAAATATGTGTGGCGGTGGTACTTCCCCGGTCGAACTACACTAGTTCTACCACCTTGATGACCGAACGAACAAACGAACGAATGTATGTACGTATGTTTGTTATTCAGGCAGGATGACTGAAGTTTGGTACACACTATTATGATCTAGATTAACACAGGATACATTACCGCTTTAGACGTGAGCGAAGTCGCGAGAATAACTAGTTGCTTAAAAACAAAGCATAATTCAGCTGTTTTCGCATATTGCAATTACACATGTTTGTTTGGTAGGCGAAAAATTCAAATATATCAGGATAATATACAAAACAAACCTATAGTATAATTGTAGATGTACTTATATATTAATATTTATCATTACTCCAGAACGAATATAAATTATAAATTAAAAAAAATACAGATATATAGTTTTTAAATAGTTTGAAAATAGTTTTTAGCTTTAAATAATAACAATAAATCTAACATGAAAATGTTGCCTATGGGCTCCATTACTATTACTTTTACTTTACGTACTATTACCTACTTTTATATTATGAATATAACAGGCGTCATCATATAGCTTCTTGGGGTTTTTCAAGAAAGGTGTAAAAAGATCTCTCCTCCAAAGCCGGCGATGTATTGGCGATTCCTCTGGTGTTGCAAATGACCAATGGCGACGGTGACTGCTTTCCGTCAGGTGGGCCGTCAGCCTTATGGTTAGGTCTAACTATAAAAAAATACCTTTCAAGCTTTCTGTTTTTTAAACAATTTTGATAACGTGATCAAACTGAAATATTTCTTAAACTTTTACCCGAATGCGTCAGAAAAGAGAGCAATTTTCGTCAAGCTTACGTATGTACATAATATGTCAATTTCTTTGGAAAGTGAAGACCAAGTAGCTTGACGTAGTGTAACATATATTAAGATATATTTTATTTATTATTTAATTTAAATATTGGACCGCGATTAGGGAAAAGGAAGAAAGGGAAATTTTCATATAACAATAAATTGTTAATATGTTGTTCTGATTATTCAAAACCAATATGATATCGAATTACTTATCTTCTTTACTAGAAGTGTGTATTTTTGAATTATTGGACCTTCTGTCAAAACTATTGTGCATTGACGACACATTAGTCGATTTGGTCGTTACCTTAAATGGTGGAACGTAAGGACGCAATTTGCGCGGTAATGTGACCGCAGCTTAAGGTTTGTGGGCCATCTAATATTTGATGTGGGTTAGTAATGAAATCGGTGGTTTAATTAGCGAAGATCTGCGGATGTTACGAAATTTTATGAGATTTTTACCTCATCATAAAATACCAGGTATACACATAGATTATGTGTATATACATTAGAATACGCTTTCTATACTTGTAGCCCTACACTACGGTTTTTTCAATGTAATGGGTGCTTTTTTTTATTTTCGAGGGGAAACCTTCCAAAGGTACCCGACGCCGTGGGAGCGACGCAGGGTTATGTGGGATTTTTACCGCACTAAAAACCCCCCCGGTGGCGTTCTTGGCGCTGAAAAGGAGGACTCCGGGATCTCGAAACTTCAACCGGAATCCTCCGAGCGCGCTGCCCCATCGGGCTCCTCCCAGATGGGCGGCTGGGCCCACCGCTCCGTCTAGTCTTTACGACGGTATGCGACCACACATACCGCCGTCCTTCCCGCGATTGCCTGACCGAACGGTTCGAGCTCCCACTCTAGCCGTCTGCAACCCCGGAAGCCCCTTTTAGTCGCCTCTTACGACAGGCAGGGGATACCGTAGCCCTATTTTGACCCCGAGGCTACAGGGACGATGTTATGGGTGCTATGGACATAAACAAACACATAGATCCAGAACAGAAATAAATTTATTATTTAGATCATTGTCTATCCCAGGATCGAACTCAGGATCAGATCAACATGTTAATTGCTCCGCTAATTGGGTGATTCATTGACATTCTATATTCTCAGGTTATGTATACTGCTGATATGCATGTGAATACGTAAATGAAAGTCTAAAACATAAGTACATAAAGAAATACATATATGGTTTAGGTATATCATATTTGCCTGAACGTTGTCGAATCCTATTGCACGTAGAACCTTTGTTTGCCATTTGACGTGTTGTTTGCAGAAAATAGAAATAAAGAAAGAAATTGCGGGTCGGTTCCGTGGTTATGTCTATGTACTATCTATTATTTGGTATGGATATTTAAAGAATTACTCGTTCCAAATAAGATTGAAGACGTAATAAGGATAGTAAGATTTATATTTCATACTTTGATGGAGCGTTTGATGTACCTACCTACTTCGCAATTTTATTGCTACAATTTTTATCCGAAACAATCCTTAATATATAATTTAGTATCTTAGTTTTTGATTTAGTCATCTTAGTTTCTATAAGTAATTTCAAATGACCATTTTTTACTTGTCGTTTCAAAAAAGTAACGGTAAGAAGACACGAGATCATCGTTGTTTATTATGATGCTGATGTTATGTCACACGATAGTTAGTGGCCAGAGTCGTTAGTGGATCTGTCTAAAACTAATGGAGGTTCCAATGATCATTAATAGACCTACGTCATTCATTAGTGCTTACCAGTGAGTCACAAAACAAATGTTTCCGTAGACGCTGACGCTTTCAGCTGCAAGCGAATTTCTACAAATTTTCCCTAAAATATGCTGCGAAATTTCAAGAAGAAGTGTTCGTTAGAAGATAGGGCCCATAGGTATATTCGTTTTTAGGCTCGACGCTGATGCTTGTGTGACGCCATCAGTATTCAGAATCACGGCGTCGAAGTTTTCTTAACTTCCTGCAAATATACAAGTTTCGAACGGAGACTATCGGAGAAGCCGCTCCCAAGGCCTGGCCTTACCTAGCTTGGCGGGAGATCTCCCTTTGTCACACTTGTTATGTTATGCTATGTAAATGACGTTTATCGCGAGCTTTGAGATCATCAATATACATATATATCACACGTCAGCGACCAAATTTGCGCAGCTTATCTAATCCAATCTTCATAACTCAAAGGACGTCAGCCGTCCCTTGGGTCAGCCGCAATTAACTAGGAGCGAGAAGCTAGGACTTCGGCAGTAGCTAGCACCGCAACTGTCCCTCCATCTAGCGAAGGAGGAAGATCGAGAAACCCGGCAACGAGACCAAAGCCATCCCTCTCTTACCGCCCACAACCTTCTTGTTCCGCTCAAACTTTAGAACTGGTTTAGTTCGACCGGGGAAGTACCACCGCCACATCTATTTCTAGCGTGAAGCATTTCTTGCGTTTCGATAGAAGGGTGTGGTTGCCGGCACACTTTCACATGAGGCGACCATCATAGTCCTCGGGAGTAGCAACGCATCTGTGATTGACTTCAGATGGAACCCATGTTCTGTATGAAGTTGATTACAGATGTCCATGGGCGGCAGTAGCCACTTACCATCAGGTGGACTGCACGTTCGTTTGCTACTTCAGTCAGATAAAAAAACAAACCCAGTGATGCTGTAACGTCCACTAAGGCCAACAGAAACTACAGTTGCTAATAAAAGACTACTGAAGCACGGCTGCCCTCCAGGTATGATTGCTAGCCTGACGAGAGATCTTCTTTTGTCGCACTTGCAACGCTATGTAAATAAAATTTGCAGCGAATTCGTGTCCCTGGGTTAAGGAGCATAGCGACTTTCGAAAGTGCGTGATTAGCGCAGCTTTGCATCACTACAGAACGTTCTTTTTCCATTGTTTACCCATAAAATCTAGTTCACAACACCACTCAGCACCCGTACTTTAAATAATAGAACAAACATTATCTGGCCGTTACGAAAAACACGTTAAATGCACAAACGAAACGAGACAATAAGCGTAGCATCATGAATCATAGTATTTGGAAACCTAATCGGATAGCAACAAAAGTTTTGTAACCATCCGTCTTATCATACATGGAAATTAACCCCTTATTTTCAAACACAATAGAGGTTAATTTAGTGTAAAGTGAGTACGGTACAGGTGTGTTTACTTATGGTGTCTGGTACATTGTGAAACTGCGTCAAGCCAGAACGGTGTATTTAATAGACTTCATCGATCAAGCTATTGCGTGAACGTTTATGTCTCCGACTCTATTGTTTTTTGAAAAATAAGGATGAGTGCAGGCTGGAAACTGAGAGATGCTTACCATAATTAGTGGTTCTTTCGTAGCAAACTTTAGAAAAACAATCTGATTCAATGCATCTTATTTTAAGTGGATATTTATGTTTGCAAACAGATCCTATTACGATCTTTTTTATGATATCGACGATAGGTTTAAATAAGTCACTACTGCCGGTCATAGACATCTTAAAAAAACTAAAACTTAAAACGCTTTCTACACTCATAGCCCTACAATAGGATTTTGTCCTATGTCGCGGCTGCCATGGACACAAACAAAGACGAATACACAAACATCCAGATCCAGAACAAGAATCTAAACTCATTCAGATACCTGTCTGGCCGGGAATCGAACGTATCCACACTGCGTGTCAGACCGGTATGGTATCCGCTGAGCCACGCGGGTCGTCTATCTGTAATTACATAAGATCAATATCTTCCCTGATGATTAAGTTGTAGCGCCTCAAAATAAACTTTTCTCCAAACCAGAATACAACAGCGGGTGCTGTAAGAAAAACATATGGTTTCAATTAAATTACAGTAGCAAACGAGTAAGCAACGTATTCGATTATTAGTGGTCACCGCTTCCCAAACTTATCACCACGTTTAATGATATTTCATTAAAGGTGGTGATAAGTTTGGGAATTATCATTACACAGGTACCTATTATTATTTATTAATAATACCTGTGGCAAGCCAGTCATTAGTACATTTCATGATTAATTCAGTATATTGACCTAATTAAAACCTTAAAAATAGCGCGTGTGTCTCAGACTTTTACAAAACTAAATGAACGGCAGAGTAGACTGTCTTCCATTCATCTTATCTCCAATTTGTACTACAGACAAAAATGTACGCCCATTTTTTAACAATTAACATTAAGTGTGCAACAAGCTCTATCCAACCTTGGGACTCACCGTTTAGAAAGGTCACAAATATCGGAACAATTCTGCAAGGTACTTATCTAGTAGAATTATGTTTTATGCAAAATTAAGCTACACTCACATTGCAACGTCTTTTAAAGCCAATTCTATATGAGATTTTAAACACTTTACTTGTTTTCTACGTTTATCTACTTGCAAATAATGGTGCTTGGCATATCAATATGTTTTTTGAAGTATACTTAAAATGTCTTTTGTGGCAATAATTGGTGCAAGTTTCTATCAAAAATTCCTAGTGAAAAATTTTCAAGCCGAAATAGACAACATGGTAATATTTAATAGGTAAATGTGACGAGAAATATAATTTTATATGCTTTTTCTGACCTATTAAATATATATTCGTGCGATGTTATTATGATGATATATGGATCTTAACATGGCTAAAAGTTGTCCATTATGAACGGTATTTACCTATTTTCAATAATCAGTATTTTTTTTCTATCTGACTGAAGTAGCAAACGGGCATGCAGTCCACTTGATGGTAAGTGGTCAGTGCCGCTCATGGACATCTGTAATCAACTTTATACAGAACATGGTTTCCATCTGAAATCAATCACAGATGCGTTGCTACTCCCGAGGACTATGATGGTCGCCTCATATAAAACTGTGCCGGAAACCATACCCTTCCATCGAAACGCAAGTAATGCTTCACGGTAGAAATAGCTGTGGCGGTGGTACTTCCCCGGTCGAACTACACTGGTTCCACCTTCAATAAGTGAGAATATACGACACCGATATTTTGTATCACAATTTTATCGAACCAAGTTATAGTGCCTTGAAATCAAGCCCGAAAGTTAAAAGAGCTTCGTTTTCCGACAGCGTTTTGTTATGCGCTTAGCTTTACAACTACAGGCCACAGATTCGGTACATTTACGTTATGGGTTATGGCATGGCCGTTAAAACAACATAACAATTGTATTGTCGTGATATTCATCGTTATGGTAAACGTTTGGCCTTGAGGTATTTCATGTTTACTTTTCGGTAAAAGTTTGTAAATCATACATTCTTTTGTTACTGCTTATTTTTATGGTTGCATCGAATTTTAGTTTTTATTTGAAAGTTTTTCGTACAGTTTTATTGTAATGTATGTTACTTTTATGGTATATGCCAAAATGCCGATACTTTTACCAAGTAACCACAATTGATTTATTCATTTTACCAACGGTGTGGCAACGGAACGACGGAAGTCGAACTAAATGGTTTAATTTTTTTTATCTGACTGAAGTAGCAAACGAGTAGTAATATTTAATAAGTAAAGGTGACCAGAAATACTGATTAATAATTTTTATATGCTTTTTCTGACCTATAAAATATATTTTCGTGCGGTGTTATTATGATGATATATGGACCTTAGCATGGCTAAAAGTTGTCCATTATAAACAGTATTAACCTATTTTCAATAATCTGTAAGTTTTTTTTTATCTAACTGAAGTAGCAAACGAGCAGGCAGTCCACCTGATGATAAGCAGTCACTACCGCTCATGGACATCTGTAATCAATTTCATACAGAACATGGGTTCTATCTGAAGCCAATAACAGATACGTTGCTACTCCCGAAGACTATGATGGTCGCCTCATATAAAAATGTGCCGGCAACCACACCCTTTCAGCGATATCAACCTTTAGAAACTGCGTAATTATTAAACTGTGCAAGCGACAAACCAAACGAATACAGTAATAAAGATGTTATCTTGCATTTAATTTTGCAACGCTCAAATAGTTCCCAGCCCTTTATCAGATTTGCCCACCACTTTACATACAAGGCAGCACGTAGGCTTGAAATGCATTAATCAATACGGATCATCAGTATTAGATATGAAAATAATCCTGTTAACATGAGCTAGTGGGTATAATGTATGACTAGATTCTATTGTTAGCGACGATTGATTTTTGCGCAACTTTCCTATTGATTTGAATTTGGTTGAGCTTTCGATTTCTACACAGAGCAGAGGGAGACAGAGGTGATAAAATATAGGGTAATTAGTGGTAGAGATAGGATGTGTGTAAACATGTAGTAGATTCCTAGGTATTGTGTGTGTTTGTAATTTAGCAATAATTAAGCTCCCTCGATAAACTCCTCATGCTACCAATTGATAGAGTACTATAGTTAGTACTATATTTAATTGCCGTGTTCTCGTACGTAAATTAAGAAGATTTGAGAATATACGTAAACGTGAGAATCAGATAACAAATAAACTAAAAAAACACACGCTTTCTACACTCATAGCCCTACACTAGGATTTTCTTCTGTGTCGTGCGTACCATGGACACACACAAGACGAATACACAAATACCCAGACCCAGAACATGAATCTAAACTCATCATTCAGATAGCTGTCTGGCCGGGAATCGAACCCAGGACCCATTGCGCATCAGACCGGTATGGTAACCGCTCTGCTACGCAAGTTGTCACAAGAAATATCAAAAATTAGCAAGTAAAAGTACAATGCTTGCTGCTGCAGTCACTACTAGACATGCAGAGGGTTGCGGGTTCTGGTTCGAACAGACAGAGACGGGTTCTCTCCTTGACTAGATAGTCAAGGAGAGAACCCGTCTCTGTCTGTCTGATAAAATGATATGCTGAAATGACTCTTTCTGAATTATTCTCAATCTCTCAATTCAATTCTCAAGAAATGTTCTCATAGAAGTGACTTGTAATGTCTTATTTGAGAATAAATATAATATCTTTAAACCTCTTTCTAAGTCTAGGTGAATGTACTACACTGTGAGTGTAATACACCTGTAAAAATCTATGATAGCTCTAAAATATTAAGCATTAATGCAATCATATTATAACATACCTAATTCGATAATGGCGTAGAAAAAATGTTAAAAGTATCAAAGAAACTATAATTGGTGTGTATTCAATTTCTCATTCCTTTAATATATATTATATCACAAACTCGTTAATTTCATAATAGTGGCATTAAAACATGAATGAAAATACACAATCTGTGTAATACTTAACACTATATAATATCCGGACAAAGCGACAGACAGCCTGACATACATTTATAAGTACCTGTTAATAAGCACATTTAATAAGTTTATTTATCTCAGTCGATTCTATCAACACTAATAAAATAGTAACTTTTAGAGTTCCGTTACAAAGAAAACAGAACCCTATTAGGTATCTAGTTTAGCTATCTGTATGGGTTTCTGTCACAGTCTCTACCCCTTGAGCTTTAATAGAAATACATTAATAATTAATACAGTTTATATAAATGTGGCAGATATAACGACAAAACTAAAAATGAAAATAAATTAAAAATAAATGAGGATCCCATAATAAACACCGATATTTGTAAGCATACTTCAATTGAGTTATTCAACGGTAAAAGCGCATATATTTGAAAAAATGAAAATAGGTTTATATGTTTCCAACTTTTAAAATACATGTACTTCTACAGCTTCGTGCTAACAAATACGTTATAAAAATAAAAAATAGATATAATATATATCGAAATATCGGTAAAAAGAATTCGAAAAGGATTCAAAAACCGCATATCGTGAGTACCCGTTAAGTATTAAAAAAATAGATATTTGAAATATTGGTGCTACGGAACCTCCGTTTACCATTCTGGATCGCCATTGTCCAATTATTTATTCAAGTTTGAATACAGTTATTTGGTCGTATAAAAGAGTTTAACATCAATAACTTAACGCTTACTGGATTATATTGAATAGTACCGACATTCTGATAAATGCTAGTGACAGCTAGTCAAATATGTCATGAGTCACCAAGTAAGGGTGTTGTTGTATAGCGATGGTTGAAGCGAGCTTTTCGTTTGCGATATTTGCTTTATAACTATTTTGATGGAGTTTAGTAGATATAATGTTACATTTTTTATCTAATCGAAGTAGCAAACGAGCATTCAGTCCACCTGATAGTAAGTGGATGAAAAGTGGTGACTGCCACCCATGGACATCTGTAAGCACCTTCATATAGAACATTGGTTCTATCTGAAGTCAATCACAGATGCGTCGCTACTCCCGAAGGCTATGATGGTCGCCTCGTATAAAAGTTTACATATCTAAATTTTGCTTAGGAAGAGTTATATTTGACTATTTCTTCTTGACACTCACTGCTGGATCAAATGAATAAATCCTCTCCGGCATTCCGATAAAGCGGTATGGATAGCGGTACATCTCATCCTCCTTGGCCCATTAAGTCGTTCCTTTCACAAGAATTAATGATTTGGATGATCGTACCGCCTGCCACCGATGTCCTTTACCACCAAAACCAAAACCATGGCCGCAAGCGAGAGATCAGCGACTAGTATTACGCTAACACGCCGCGCTTCGGACTCTACGCAGAACGCACTTCTAACTTATCCGTCATGAAATTAAATGATTGTACCTACTTAACTGATTCAATAATATTTCTTCCTATTATTCATTAACCTCTTACTTATTTAAATCTTAAATAACACAGTATAATTAATTGTTTTGTACACATATCAATTTAGAAAGCGAATAAGTTGAAAATGTTTAGTTAAAATATTATATGGTAGCTTAGCTTTGAACGATATGACTGGTACCTTACCATGTCTATACCGTTCTTCATTAATTGTAAATCAGCATCCGATGTTAACTGCTTGGTACACGGAAGCAGCAAGTCATTCCATCATTGTAATGAACTCTGAGATAATTCAGGATTAACTTAATGCGCTTAGCCTACTTGTTCGATACTGTAACTACTGTGCTTGAATCTTATAGTATTTTATGTGGGTACGTTATGTTCGTACACTGTAATGTTCGGAGAGTTGAATGTAAATATCTGTATAAATATATGTACATATGTACGTACATGCACGAGTATTTTTCAGTAAAGAAACTATAATTAATTATGTTATGTTTATTTTAAGATTTAGTAGAACGCATGCTGCCGGGAAGGTATTACTGCTACAATAACTTCTAGCGTAAATTGGCTCTTACGTTTCGTCGGAAGAGGTTGGTTGCCGGCGCATTGTCATTTGAAGCGACTATCTCAGTTCGCGTGAGTGGCAACGCATTTGTGATTGACTTTAGAGACCTGTTCTATACGTGTGGTCAATAGTCAATCATGAAATAGATGACGATACGATTGATTTCTACTTATATCTTACAAAATGAAGTACCTAAATATACAAAGAGATATTTCGTTTTTATGTCAAAAATATTACTTATAGCATACCAGACAGATTATTCCTGTAGTTCCGGGATCAGAATAGGGCTATGGTATCTTCTGCTTATCGTAAGAGGCGACTTAAAGAGGCTTCAGTCGTTGCGGGCGGTAAGAGTGGAAGCTCGAACCGTCCAGCCAAGCGACCCCGTGTAGGACGACGACATGCTGTCGTAAACACCTGGAGGCGCAGTGTGTACAATGCTCACTGGGAAGAGCCCAAAGTGGGTATCGCGCTCGGAGGACTCCGGTTGTGGTCCGTTAGATATCCCGGAGTCCTCCAGGCAGCGCTGAGGACGGCCACTGGGGGGTTTTAGTGAGGTGAAAATCCCACCCGGCGTTACTCTCACGGCGTCTGGTACCTTTTAAAGGTTTCCCCCTCGATACAAAAAAAGGATATCAGACAGACACGAGAGCGTTGGTCCTTATATTTTGTACAATATATGACCTGTTGTAATTGCTTGGCAATTTATAAGCAAAAAATACTTGGGTAAATTCCTTCCATCTTAGACATAAAGTTTTAAAAAATATGATTGGATGAATACTTGACATTTACGTAAAAATATGATAATATTTACAAACTTCTTACAAAAGCCAATCTTTATAAACATGACAATTAAGATGCTTGATCTTATGACATCGACGAAAGGATTAATATTATTAAAATATTATTACTCTATGAGAAAGGATGTTAGCAAATACAGGAAATTTGCATCAATTCATTGCGACACTTTCGTAATTAACTTGACTGGTCTGTGATTTGGCTTTGTTTATTTTGTTAAATATTACTTTATATAAAACTAGTTGAATCCCGCAGCTTCGCTCGCGTTTACAAGGATCGATTTTCCCGTGGGAATAAAATATTTTCCCACAGTAAAAAGTAGCCTATATGGTAATCCAGAGTATCAACTTACTCCCTACCAAATTTTATCAAAATCGCTTCAGCCGTTTACACTTGAAGAAGTAACAAACATACACTCACAACCTTTCGCCTTTACAATATTAGTATGATTGTAGTAGCAAACAAGTGTGCAGTTCACCTGATCTTAAGTTGTTACTACCGCACATGGTTTACTGTCGACATTTTAGTGTCGACCTGGTGATCTATCAGAAGTCTATCAAAGATATGTTACTACCTACTTTAAGGAGAACAGGAATAGAGTAAGGTTACAGCTTCATTTTGACATTTAATTCCCTTAAATTTAATGGAAGATGAGAAAAGCTCGCCAAAATCTTAGTTAAACTGAGGGTGAAACATATTAGGTACATTGTATTAGGTACAAATTAAACATTAAACTGGCGATAAAGTTTTAAGGTTTATTGTTGCTTGTTTTGAAGCTTCTAAATGTATCTTAGGGTGCCAGATTAAGTTACTTTAATCAAAAGAATATATATAAGAATATATATATAACTTTATAAAAACGAACAAATTTAAACTTACTTTCGTTTAAACTGCTAAGGATAACAGTAGTTCATATGCCACGTTATTCCTCTATTACGTTGCGACAGCCGGAAATGAGGACTTCAATCTCAGGTAGATTGCCTGCGCTTATCTGCGGATCAAATGGAGGCTAGCATGCAACAATGCGACAGTATCGCGGCTCGTGGGCGCGTCAAGTGAGCGCTGAGCCCACATGCGACTGATTCAGAGCTCACACTGCCAATGTTGTAATGTGACGTCTATATGCATTAGAGGTATGCAGCATGTGTTAGATCTCGTATGAACACCTAGGTAAAATTGGGTTGCTATTTCTTGTAAGCTCTTACACACAGAAAGGCTTACAGATGCACAGAATAATAGTAAAACATAATGAAAACATGGCTTATTTTATGAGTGAGTATAGATAGATATCCTGTTTAATTTCGACTTGTTGAATTAACCATTTAAAACTCGATAGATGTCGCTTGTGTTTGCCGATAGTAATGCAAAAGAATAAAACCAGATAAAAAGAAGGATTTTTGAAAAGTCTACACTTGGGAATATATGATTGTATTTACCTTTAAAATGTGTTGCATCATTTTAGGAAAATTGGTTTTGTGCTAAATTATTACAAACGTATTCCTCTATGAAATGTGTTGTAACAGCAGGAAATGAGGACTTCAATCTCAGCGGGCAGATTGCCTGCGCTTATCTGCGGATCAAATGGAGGCTAGCATGCAACAATGCGACAGTATCGCGGCTCGTGGGCGCGTCAAGTGAGCGCTGAGCCCACATGCGCCTGACTCAGAGCTCACACTGCCAATGTTGTAATGACATCTACATAATAGCAGTCTGTATTATGTGTGACGTCCATTGCGTGAAAGCCATATCAAATGTCAAGTGTTTGACAGGTAACTGAAAGGTGTGGTAAGGGATGCATACTTATTAAGGCATTCTAACTTAGCCTAGCGTGAAGCAGTTTTTGCGTTGCCGCGGAAGGATCTTGTTTTTTTTAAACAATTTCTACACTCATAGCCCCGACATAGGATTCTCTCCTGTGTCGTGGGTGGATGGACATACACCCAGACCCAGAACAAGAATCTAAACTCATCATTCAGATACCTGTCCGGCCGGGAATACACTGCGTGTCACACCGGTATGGTAACCGCTGCTCCACGCGGGTCGTCGCGTTGGTGCTGGCTAACTTTTATATGATGCGAACATTTCATTCCTCGGGAATAGCAACGCGGCTGTGATTGATTTTAGATAGAAACTCCGTTTTATATGTAGTTGCTTGCAGATATTCATGAGTAGCAGTAACGCAGTTGAAGCCAATCAATTCAGGTAGGACGCGTAGTCCACCAATTCGCACTTGGCCAGCGCGGTGGACTATGGCCTAAATTCTTTCTTTTTGAGAGAAGACCCGTGACCAGCAGTGGGACAATAATGGGTTGATGACGACGCGTAGTCTAACTTCAGATTAATAAGTCTATGGGCGCCTACGCTCTTTTACGGTCAGTCGGGCTGCTCGTTTGCTATTTTTTTTTTTTATTTGACTGAAGTATTCAACGAGCATGCAGTCCACCTGATGGTAAGTGGTCACTGCCGCCCATGGACATCTGTAATCAACTTCATACAGAAGATGGGTTCCATCTGAAGTCAATCACAGATGCGTTGCTTCTCCCGAGGACTATGATGGTCGCCTCATGTGAAAGTGTGCCGGCAACCACACCCTTCTATCGAAACGCAAGAAATGCTTTACGCTAGAAATAGGTGTGGCGGTGGTACTTCCCCGGTCGAACTACACTGGTTCTACCACCTTGAACTGTTGTCTGTGCACTAAAGATAAACTTACAACACATAAACAAATATGAGCGTAATATAAACCAAACCAATTACACTACATTAGGAAGATTACACCAAATCCCAACACGATACATAGATTACGAGAGGTCACAGTAAGCACATATAGCCGCAATGACCGTAGGCACAATCACTTGTAATTGTCTCAATCGGTCAGATCGCCTGGGGATACTATTAACATTGCAGTTCGCTGTAAGGCTGTGTGCACAGTAACATAAATTGTAGGTAAATATTATTCAATTAATTGTGTGAGATATTCAGAGAGGGGGTCTGATCGAATGTCATCAAATCTCACTTAGGGGGAGAGGGGACTTATCTACCTATATGTCGTCAACCCATTATTGTCCCACTTCTGCGCACGGGTCTTCTCTCAGAATGAGAGAGTTATAGACCATAGTCCACCGCGCTGGCCAAGTGCGAATTGGTGAACTACCTATATACATGAAGAAAAATTAACTTAACTATTGACATATCAACGTACAGCCCAAACTCCTGTCATTAGAAACTTGAAAAGTTTTCATTTATAATTAAGGTAAGCACTAAGAAGGGTTTTTTTGGAAATTCGTCACTTAAGGGAATAAACATGAGGGTGAAGGTTTATATGAAAGTACGCCAAGTTTAATGCTGACTTAATGAAAGAGTGTAAAATATTGGCGATTGTTGACGAAACGGGGCGAGGGGGGAGAGGGGGGTATATCTAGCATTGGATCTTAAAAATCTAATGAATGAATCGTATTTTTTAGTGCGAACGCAGTCTGGACTGGAAGTCGAAATGGACATTTTTTCCGAGTGCATCATAGGCGAAAATTGGCTCTCATCAACCCACCTTTTTTTAACTAAATTTTTCAACTCAACCAGTTTGAGCGGAACCTTCGGCGCTCGAACTATGGTAGTCTGCCGCAGTAGCGCTGCAGTAGTCACGTCAGGGCTAACGTGTGCACAGCATGACATGGGCCATTGTTGCCCAAATATCAGCCGAGTTTTTATGCTTCGTTATGACAAGGACTCTCAATTTTGAGCACTGTTTGTCGCAATAGACTTGATTACCATAATTGATTGCTGTGATTGACTTAGGTTCTATACTGAACAACGATTTTTGTTTATTAACGTATGTTCATATTTTTAAGATAGAAATACAATGTAAAAGAGTAACTGACATTGGTACTCGTTCTTCGATATTTGAGTTCGATAGTTGGTTGACTTTGGTTTCTAGTTTTATTTACATTACATTACATTACATTAGTTTTATGTACATTAATTTCATAGTTACAAAAATATATATAAATTACGTTTTGTCCAGCCAAGTGACCCCGTCGTGTAGGACGATGGCATGTATTACATGCTGTCGTAAGCATCAGGAGGCGCAGTGCGTACAATGCTCACTGGGAAGAGTCCGAAGGGGGCATCGCGCTCGTAGGACTCCGGTTGTGTCCTATTGGATGGCCGCTGAGGATGGCCACCCGGGGGTTTTAGTAAAGTAAAAATCCCACATACCTTTTGAAGGTTTCCCCTGGATAACAAAAAGGGGGTAATTCAATTGTAGCCAACCTTAAGTAAGATGCTGAACTAATTTGGAGTCGATTATGGGTATTAACGAGCAGCAGTGGCATCTTCCTATCAGGAAAATTGCACTGCCGTTTGCTACTTCCAAATAAAATAAGCGAGTCTCCATGAAGCACGTTTGTACGTTCGTAAGGCTGTTAATGCCGGCTGACCTAAATACGATATTACTTATTTTATTCCTCAGGAGTTTTACACATAGAACCTCTATGTGAAGTTGTCCATGAGCGGTAGTGACCACTTTCCATCAAATGAATAATCTCGTTTGCTACTTCAAGTTAGAATCGTAGAAACCAAAACATAAAATATCTATCATGAATATCATTATTTTATTATAAATATTACGGTGGTTTACTAAGCAATCTAAGTGTGTCCTCATAGAAAGTGGCTTTGTCAATCTGATTTTAAGGCATAAATCATAAGATTATGATAGACATTTATAGTTTTGTCGCTACGTTACCTAACGGACGGTAGTCATTTTGCATAACCGTTGCGTATGTGCTCACGGATTTGCATATTTTAAGACACTGGTTCTCAAATTTGGAAAAAATTGAGTAGGAAATCCTCGTCAACTCATTATTGTGCCACTGCTGGGCACGGGTCCTTTTCAGAATGAGAGAGTTTAGGTCATAGTCCACCACGCTGGCCAAATCAAAAAAGAAATCAAAAAAGGGTATTTATGGAATCGAATAATTACAAGGAGTTCATAAAAATGATTTACAAAACTATGGTAAACCTCATTTAAAAAACTGACTAAAAAATAAAATATAGGTTGTTTAGTGATGTAAAAATGATCAGCGTATTAGAAATTAAATTTTACGGTAAACGACAATATCATGAAGAAACCTGCACTTCTGAGAGTTTTTGAAAAATATTTCAAAAGTATGTAGAGTCAAAGTCACACATGGCCAGCGCGGTCGACTATGAGCTGAAACGTCAGTAGAGACCCCTGTCTTAAAACGATGGGTTGAAAATGACCTAAATTAAATATATTCGTAAAGAAAATGTAGTGTATAGCTTTGATAACAACAGTGTCAAGCATACTATTTCAAGGTGGTAGAACCAGTGTAGTTCGACCGGGGAAGTACCACCGCCACACCTAATTCTAGCGTGAAGCATTTCTTGCGTTTCGATAGAAGGGTGTGGTTGCCGGCACACTTTCACATGAGGCGACCATCATAGTCCTCAGGAGTAGCAACGCATCTGTGATTGACATCAGATGGAACCCACGTTCTGTACGAAGTTGATTAACGATGTCAATGGGCGGCAGTGACCACTTACCATCAGGTGGACTGAATGCTTGTTTGCTACTTCAGTCAAATAAAAAAAAAAAAAACTATGTTCGACCTTGCAAGCCCCACTTTGGGAAACCCTGGTTTGAGATGTTTTCTGTTTTTGCATTTACAGATTGATGACATCTGGACTGTTTTACTCATTTTTTATTTGTAACTGTTTTGTGATATAATATGCTTATTTTGACATTAATGTTCTATAAGGAAGCTAATTAGAAGATCATAAATGAAGGTAAATTGTGTTGAAACATTGCTTTTTAACGACTTTAAGATCCTAAGTTATGTGAAAAAGAGGAATCACCTAACAAAAAAGACATATCTCTTGAATTTAATATTGGGAGTTACAAAAATTTTAAAATTGTTGCAGCACACCTGTTTGTGAAGTACACCTGATATTCTGGAGAATTATTGGGTTATCTGGTATTTCTATTTAATAAAATCTTCTGGGTGTCGATAACCCGCGTACAGGGAGTCACTGGAATCGAACGTACCGGGGTTACCCTTGCATGACGGCATCTTGTTGTCTTGGAAGGAGGAGTCCACACTGATGCACGAACATTACAAAAAAAATGTGACTGTAAGTTGTCCTTTCACAAAAGTTCTTATTTATCGTCTTCGCAAAAAAGTTGCAAGGGTCATCAACTGGAACTATAGAGCGCATTCATCCTTACAAATACGACTTGTGTAATGTGCCACTAATCGGTCCATTTTGTCTATTTTTTAAGTTTTTAGTTTACAAAAACATCTACACCTACATTGCCTTTACATCAGATAGTTTTATCAATAATATTAAAAATAATGCCCATATAAAATATCGCGTGGTAGAAGTTCATTTATCTTTTCGACTCTTAATTGGATTCAAATTAAGTATGATAAATTTATTTATTGCAGTTGACTAAAATATCCAGTTTTTGTATTAATATTACACATATTTACGTGTGCGTTTGTATATATACAACTTTTCTGTGTATTAAGGTAGGTAGGTAGAGCAGTGATAGGTAATGGTTGAAACTTGCCCTCTTAATCCGGAGGTCCGAGATTCAAATGCAGGCACGTACCACCGATTTATGTGCGTATTAAAAAATAATTATTACACCCGAGAGTTCTTTAAACTTTCTTTTAAAACATTCTCGGAGGTGTGTGAAGTCCACCAATTCGCACTTGGCGAGCTCGTTGGACTATGGCCTAAAAAACTCTCATTCTGAGAGAAGGCCCAGCAGTGGGACAATAATGGGTTGACGACAAGGTAGGTAGGTTTCCATCTACGTTTTATTTAATTTAGACTATTTTTGAACACGATTCACCTTCTTAGGCATTAAGCCTATAAGCATATATTTGTACCCAATAATAGATGTTTTAGGCGATATTGTTTTCCGTCTGAACGGTGTTTGTTCTGGTCTGAAAGGAGATATAGTTATACGAGACATTCCAGCTTAATCCTGAAGGTAGTAACTACCATGAGAACTACTTCTCTTAGTCTTCTTCTCTTCTTCTTCTACTAAGACTTTAATGCTATCATTGGTTGGCTACAGATATTTATGGGGGTTAGTGGACACTTACTATTAGTTCGAATTTAACCTCGTTTACTGTGAGTTTTAAAGTAAAAAAAACTTTTTTCGTCCAAATTATAAGTCAAGAATATAAAAATCAAATAATAACAAGCAACGCTGCGTAAAGAAGCTAGTTATTAATTAAGAGAGTAACACGGAAGTGCCGTGGGTAATAAAATAAAAGTGGAATATGAGTGTAAAAACATCGAATATAAGAATGTATTAGTTTCATTAGGCAACCGTCTAACTGTCACCTCTACGTGCTTATTATGGAAATAGCGTCTTCAAATCGCCTAATTTAAGAAAACGACGTATATACACTATAATTACATCGAAATTTAACCTTTATATAAGATATAAGAAGGGTTAAAAACGCGTGAATGCGTCCAAAATTGACTTAAAGCTGAACTGTGCCGGTTCAATTCGGATAATAAATTTTGACATAAAGTTTTAGCACCGACCTACGCCACTAATGCACTAACAACCATTGAAATTTCGTAGTAATACTACTTTGCTACAACAAAGAGTAAGCGATAAACGAGTATTGTCATAGTAGTCTACATAGCCCATTTGCACTTGGCCAGCGCGGTGGACTAGGGCCTAAAACTCTCTCATTTTGGGAGAAGACCCGTGCCCAGCGGTGGAACAATAAAGGGTTGACGAAAGAGTTTACATAGTTTCAAGTAGTAGCACTTTTCTCTTTTAAGGGGATGTTGCATTAATTAAATTTATTTAGGATTTAATTAAGATGTTGAAAATAACTTTTTTTAGCTATAAATAGCTTGTTTTTACTAAAATGAATTGAATCACGAGTTTCTTTTATGTACAGTATGAATCCTGTTTCCCTGCGAGGATGTTATTATTCATTACGTCGTGTTAATTTAACGTTACGTTTACATTTACGTAAACATACAAAAATAAAGCAAAATTCATATGATCCGGTAAAGACAGAAAATTAAGTATTGAGTAATTATTCTCGTAGCATAGTGTTACAATATATATGTGTCTTCTATAGAATCGTAAACTATTAATTTGATCATGTGATGATCTTTTGCAAAGTTCTTATTCATGAGCTCGCGAAAGTTCTGTTGTATTTTTTTTGTGGCGTAGCAACGCGCGTAGGGTACAGCTAGTTAAAAGCAACATTGATACACCCAATTCAAATTTCTGTTCGGAATCCTAAATACTTTTAACGCTGTTCGCTAACATTCCGACAAATGACCAACCAACTGATCTGAGTTCCTTGTGACTAAGGATCGATTTTGAAATAATCGCCTTCCTACATTATTTAAAATAATGAACCACCCAACGCACTAGCTGGCAATGACATTTTGCAAAATTGCACTTTGCGACTTAGACTGATTAATACTGATTACACTGTTGACTAAGCCGCTAAATTATTACTTAGTTGTATAAATCTGAAATGAATATTTATAAGTTACACGGCATAGAAGTGGCAAACGGCATGAGGTCTATCAGTTATATATCAAACCGTAAATTGGTATATTGGCACTGTTTGAATAATATATTTTATATCTATAATTCAGTGGGCTCAATTCCTACAGTTCTGTGCCGCGAATTTGTGCCATGGATAGTACTGAATAAAACCAATTCCTCTCTTTACGTGGATGTTGCAGGAGGCTACAAATTCCAAGATACAAGCAACAGCGTCTTTCTATATAACATCAATACCCACTGGGGTCACTAAGGCATATTAGGCGAGGTAATTAGTGGCAAAAATTCTTATTACGGTAGGCCTATGTCCTGCAGTTGACATTAAGAGGTTGATGGATGGAATTCGTACACGCTTTACAACTTACATTGTACCTACTCGTACACATGAATACGTACCCTATTCTTATCTCTTAGATTTTTTTGTATATTATATAATATTATTCGTAAGTGGCAATTGCCGCTGCAGGGAATCTTTAATCAATCCCAAATACGATTAGAATTCTATCACAGTTGGTTACATATAAATTGCTGTCACAGAGCACTAAGTTTGAGTAGTGATAGCCTAATGGTTGAAACTTGCCCTCTCAATCGGGAGGTCCGAGGTTCAAACTCAGGCAAGCACCACTGATTTATGTGCGTATTAGAAATTAATTATCACTGCTTTTCGGTGAAGGAAAACATCGTGAGGAAACCTACACACCCGAGAGTTCTTTAAAAAAAAAAGTTCTCGCAGGTGTGTGATGTCCACCAATTCGCACCTGGCCAGCGCGGTGGACTATGACCAAAAACTCTCTCATTCTGAGAGAAGACCCGTGCTCAGCAGTGGGACAATAATGAGTTGACGACGACGAGCACTAAGTTTGAACTCCTCGGGAAAGAATGTCTCTGTTACTCTCTCTTTGCCTCTTTTAACTTTTCAGTCTATTCGTAGAACATATCAACGCTTAATCATTTCAGGGCCCAATTTGGAATACCCCAGTTTGGGAAAGACATGCTTACCAAAGGAACATAGGTACAAAGCAAAAGGGATACAAAGTGTTACAGTCACTTTCTCTCGTAGCTCGTCAAACCACACAAGCAATTGAACATTAAATCAAATATTGTCATAATAAAGTCTAGTACTAACTATATTCAAGCACTCTGACCAATACAAGTCAATTTTAATTGTCAAACATTCCTATAAGTTGAGAACTCAACCACGAATTCGTAATAAATCGTGTGTAGCAGAGTAACGGCATCATTTAAGTTACAACAATTTATGTGGTTATTTTGTGTAGATTAAGAGGTTTTACTACGATATTGGTGTATGAGAACATCGTGAGAAAATGGGTTAAGAATTCAAACAAGTTGAGAATTCTTCAATAATTTTAGAGGTCTGCGAAGTCTACTTGCTCGCATATTCAAGGTCTGGAGGTTTACAGATTAAAAAAAAAAAGAAAACGCTTTCTACACTCATAGCCCCACAGTAGGATTTTGTCCTGTGTCGTGGGTGCCATGGACACATACAATGACGAATACACAAACACCCAGACCCAGAACAAGAATCTAAACTCATCATTCAGATACCTGGCTGGCTGGGAATCGAACCCGGGGCCCACTGCGTGTCAGACCGGTATGGTAACCGCTGCGCCAAGTGGGTCGTCAAGACCCACTTGGCGAAGCGGTGGACTGAACCTTTTTATGATGTATCTATCTCTAGCGTGAATCTGTTCAAGCGTTTCGTTTAAATGTTATGTGGAGGTGGTTACAGATGTTCTTGTACCAGGTGGTAGAACCAGTGTTGTTCAACTGGGGAGTTACCACCGCCACACCTATTTCTAGCGTGGAGCATCTCTTGTGTTTCGATAGAAGGGTGTGGGTGCCGTCATACTTTTATATGAGGCAACCATCTCAGTCCTCAGAAGTAGCAACGCATCTATGATTGACTTCAGATAGAACCTATGTTCTATATGAAGTTGCTTACAAATGTCCATGGGCGGCAATTTTACAGGAAAATCTCCCAAAATTACGTTTTGTCATCGCTCGAGGCACATTTTAATAATATTTATTTTGCATAACTAACTATAGGTCATTGTTAAGTAGGTCAAGTAACTTCTCTATTAGTTTAGCTTTTCAGTTCATTATTTTACTCTGATGGGATTTTTTATTTTTGTACTATTTTTTTTCCTTTTTTATCATTGTTAATATACTTATAATTCTTTGGTTTTTTAATTCTCTTTTATTATCACTAGAAGTGACATGTTAGCCAATTTTCATTTTATTTAATTTAAGCTAAATCGTGTTAAGCGCCAGACCGATCGGCGTCGTTTGAATATTATTTATTATTACAACACAATAACTTGATAAACCATTGAGCATAACCTTCCTAAATCGAGGTGTATTGAGTGTTGTCGTGACTCAACCTCTCAAAGCCTATTACTAGACAATGAATGGGCAAACATTTGGCAATAAACGTTAATGACTGCAATTCACATAAAAGTAAAGGATTTCTACCGTTGAAAATCTGTATCTATACACAGGTTTATTGTTTGGGTATATAAAAATAAACTCAATGAAATGGAAAAGTTTAAAGTAGGTAATACATGGTATGTTTAGTTTTGATTAAAAAAATCCAAAATTAATCTTTCTCCATCACTATTCCTATTTTTTTTAATACTACACATACATACTGTCACATACATAATTATAATAGAAGGCTATGTCACTTGACACCAATTCGCACTTGGCCACTACGCGGTGGACTATGGCTTAAAACTCTCTCATTCTGAGAGAAGACCAGTGCCCAGCAGTGGGACAATAGAGAGTTGACTATATGTCACTTGATGTATGGTGTGTTATAACACACGAGCAAAAGTATGAAATACAGGCAGGAGGAATCATGCTTAAAAGCTCTAAACTAAAACTCTAAATGTGTAAGTTGCAATGAAACAAAAACAGATGAAGCAGTCCCGTTGCCATAACGTCATCAAAACACTACCTTTTTTTTTGTTTTCGAGGGTGTAACTTTCAAAAAGTACCCGACGTCGTAGGAGTGACGCGGGTTATGTGGGATTCTTACTGCACTAAAACCCCCCCGGTGGCCGACCTCGACGCTGCGAAGAGGACTCCGGGAACTCCAATTGACCGCCGCCGGTGTCCTCAGCGTGTTGCCCCATCGGGCTCTTCCGTGGTGGGCGTGAACTGCTCACCGCACCTTCTGGTTTTTACGGCAGCATGCAACCACACATGCCACCGTCCTTCCCGGGGTCTTAGCCGGACGGTTCGAGCTCCCACGAGGTTCGAGGCCCCTTTTAGTCGCCTTTTACGACAGGCAGAGGGTACCGTAGTCCTATTCTGGTCCCGGAACTACAGGGACAAATAAAAAGAAAACACTACCTAACACATAATTAGAACTTAACACAAACGTAAATGATGCAATAAGAACTTAAATATAATCCTCCTAAAATAAACACCATAAGGTGATAGTTCAGAAGAGTATTTATCTTTGTCGCATAATACCGGTTTATAGTGATGGCGTTGGCGATAACTTATCGATATTTATGACAATGTAAATTTGCAACGATTGAATATTTATCATGGCGTAATTGTTTCTCCGCGGTATCGTAATTAATGGTGACGTGTCAGGATTAGGCACGGGTTTTACTGTTGAAGGGCGAACAGCAAGCTATTAAAGCGTATGAGAAATAAATAACTGTGAAAATAATCCAATATATAAAATTCTTGTGTCACAGTTTTTGTTGCCATACTCCTCCGAAACGGCTTGACCGATTTTGATGAAATTTTTTTGTGCTTATCTGGTATCTATGAGAATCGGCCAACATCTATTTTTCATACCACTTAAGGGTTGTCCACCCTTAAGTTTTTTTTTATATGACAAAACAACGTTTGTCGGGTCAGCTAGTATATGATATAGTATCAATAGTCTTGCGATAATTTCAGAAAAATGTTAGACATAAAGTTTATTTGCAATACCACCCTTGTTGCAATGTATATATGTGTACGTCAGATTCACAAAATTTTACATACTTTATATAAAACTAACTGTCCCGACAAGCGTTGTTTTGCCATATAAAAAATAAAAAAAATGTTAAGGGTGGACAACCCTTAAGGGGTATGAAAAATAGATGTTGGCCGATTCTCAGACCTACTGAATAAGCATATAAAATTTGGTAAAAATCAGTCAAGCCGTTTCGGAGGAATATGGTAACAAAAACTGTGACACGAGAATTTTATATATTAGAAGATTGCAAATAAGTGATGGATAAAAAGCTTCCTGCAATGGAGATCCCGGGGTCTCCTGTAAGCGGCTAGCTAGGCCACCGGAGGTTCTATTGGCTAAAAAGCCACAAAAACCTGGACTCTCTCCCAAGACTTCGATGTAACTTTTGAAGGTTTTCTCGACGACACAAAAAAAGGATTTTACTGCTACAAAGTGTACTTTCTTCTTTTATTATTTAAGTCTGCTGTTTATATATTTTTTATAATTAAAATACAATTATATAAAAGGAAAGAAAGAAAGGTAACAGAACCAGTGTTACTTGACCTGGAAGTAACTCGGCCACACATGTTTCAAATGTTCAGTATTTTTGGTTTCGGTGGCTGATTTAGATGTGAGGCAATCCATCGCCTTAGTCTTTAACAGTGGCAACACATCTGATAAGCCCTAGGTATAATCTCTGATCTATATTTAGTTGGAGGCATGTATCCATGAGCGGTAGTTACTTTACTATCAGATATACAGGTCATGCTTGTTTTCTACTTCATTTAGTATAAAACTCCATTTGGAGCAAAATAACGTCGACATGATGAAATACTCGTATGTTAATTTGGTTACACCTTACAACCGGTTAATGTGACAAATTTGTACTGCATTATGCAAATGGGGCGCTTCGTGAGAAGTTCATAAATCGAAATGACGGTAATTAATAACCTTAATAGTCACAGCACACTTCCGCATGACTTCTCTCTTAGCACCAGTGGCGGCTGGTGGGCCATAGTACTGGTGCACTTTATTCGGTCACAAAATAGGGTTATAAATTATTTTTTACGAATTACTTTACTAACGTTTTTCGTTCGACTGTGCTTACTTTTGTTTTTTATATATTAGATTGATACGTCGATATTTTTCCGAGGCGAGATATTTTATAGCAAGCAAAAGAATGCGTTAAGATGTTGACATAAATTACTTTTTATACATTTTACCTGTAGATGTTGTCAACCTATTATTGTCCCACTGCTGGCCATGCGTTTTCTCATACATCTTTTTGTTTTAAGAATTATTCGCCGTGTCGGTTTCTGAGACATATTTTCTTTTACCGTTTAAACCAATGACAATAACTTTTAAATAAATGACATTTTAAGCAGATGATAAACTTTAACTCACCCCCCACGTTTAAAGCGATCACTGTATAGTTACAAAGATTATGCAACTAATTTTCGTAGTCGTAACCAACAATCTTCTATCGCCTACAGTTCAAAGTGTGACAGCTACAAAGGAAACACTCGCTTTGCGTTTTAGGTAAAGTTTATTGAGCTGATCTGTCGTAATCGTTAAACGACTCCAAGATTGATGCGATAAGCCGATTGTAGTTTCTATCTGCAGTTTCTGGGAATTGTATGATTTATGGCTTATTAATTACGAGATTAACCTCGCGGGTCAGTTTGGGCGCGTCAGTATAGATGGATTTTTCAACTTAACGCAGGATCTCTAGAAATTCTCTTTGTACATAAAATTAGTCTAGTTAGTTTCATAGTTCTACTGTCCATCTTTGGGTGAAGATCCTATTAAAATATTAGTAAATACAAAGAGATAAAGAGAAAAACAAGAATCCATACATAATTTGTTTTTATTGAAGTTGGATGTTACAATTTCGTATATTGTTGACAAATTAATTTCATGATTAATTTGCCATTTATGTTTTTTTACGGTTTAAATATTACAACAATAGTCATAATACCCAGATGTATATTATATGTTTTGTATAAAACTAGTTGACCCGGCGAACCTCGTTCCGCCTAAAGTCAAAAATCTCAAATTATCAGTGTTCCTCTACTATATTATGCATGTGTTATACAAAGAAACCTTCCCCTTGAATCACTCTATCTACAAAAAAAAACTGCATTAAAATCCGTAACGTACTTTTAAAGATCTAAGCATGCCTAGGGGCAGACAACGTCAAGAGACTTTGTTTTATACTTTGTAGTGATTTTACTAAATAACACAATGCTGTAAAAATACAGGACCTATCATTAGCTCAGAGGCTCTTAATATCAATTAGTAGGTTTATTATAGGTCTACACTAGTGTCAGAAAGTGAGACACTGTAATAGACAGACTTTTAAGTACCTATAGATCAACTTTATGCTAATTGTTGTTGTTATGTTAATTCTAATCTCTTAATTAAAAAAGATAATAACGATTTTAGTTATATTTTAGCGAATATTCTAAGTTATTAATATGTTTTACTAGATTGTAAGCCAGTGTTGTAACATCTTTTTATTATAATAATGAAGTAGCAAATGAGAGAGTATTAGGCCATAGTCCACCACGCTGGCCAAGTGTGAATTGGTGGACTTCACACACCTTCGAGATTTTTTTAACTCGAGGAAAACATCGTGAGGAAACCTACACAAGGTTTCCACACGATGTTTTCCTTCACCGAAAAGCAGTGATAATTAATTTGTAATTCGCACATAATTTAGAAAAATCTGTGGTGCGTGCCTGGGTTTGAAGGCTATCATTGCTCCGCAGCAGTAACAACTTACAATCAGGTGGACTGCTCGCTAGATTGATTTTTCAATCAGATAAGAAAGTGTTTTTTCTAAAAGTCTTATTTTTTGCGGACGTTATCATCCTTTGGAAAAGCAAATCATTATGAATACTTACATTTAAAATATTCTTAATCGGTAACACATACTAGCGATAATTACATATATTTTTTTTAATGTTCCATACATGTATGTATGTGATAACTACCTACTTGAGTAGATCCATTAGGTAATTATTTTTTACTTATGTTAAATATCAATATGTATCACACATTTGTTATCGATTGTGCGAAAAAGCTCGAAAGATTAATACCTGTTCTTTTAAGTGATATATTTACAAATTCACCATTTTGTAGACACTGATAAAACCGCTATTTTTGATAATTATTATCATGAAAAAGTAATAAAAAGAAGGCCAAGTCATTTAAAGTGAACTTTAAGTAGTTTTGAAACAAACCCGCTACTATCTTTTAAAACTAGTTTCGGTCACGATGAACGAACTTATCACAAGTAATTTGTCAACTATAGTTCAATGTAAATGTTGCTGAATTTATCAGCAATCGTATGTTAGGTGTCACACGGGATAGGTACAGCCACAGATTTAAATCTACAGACAAGTTTCAGTATGGTTGTCTTGAATTTATCATTTTTTAACAAAATATATATAAATATTTGATAGGTGTTAGAACCAGTGTAGTTCGACCGGGGAAGTACCACCGCCGCAACTATTTCTAGTGTGAAGCAGTTCTTGCGTTTCGATGGAAGGGTGTGGATGCCGGCACACTTTTATATGAGGCGATCATCTTAGTCCTCGGGAGTAGCAACGCATCTGTAATTGACTTTAGATAGAACTTCATGTTCTATATAAAGTTGTTTACAGTCCATGCTACTTCAATCTTATAAAAAAAAGTAATTTGTCAACTAAAGTTCATTGCAAATTTTGCTGCATTTATCAGAAATCGTATGTTAGGTTATGTTATCTACAGACATGCTTCAGTATGATTGTCTTGACTTTATATATATATTTTTTTATAAAAAAATAATCTCATATTAATTAGCATATTACAATGTCGTTGAATTCAAAAGAATGAGTACGAAATAATAAAAATAAATATATTTATATCACTATGCATTTGCTTTTCTGATTAACATATTTAATGACACGTTAAAACTAAAAAAAACACTTGAAATCTAAACATACATTGTCATGCGTGCCAATTATGTGCCTGCCTTAGTCAAATTATATGAAAACAATAGGTTTATTTATTTTTTCCATACAATAATTCGTTGTACCTACTCACACGCACAAGACACAAACGGAAAATGCAATCACAGCTTAAAAGTATTATTTTATTCAGAGTTTTTTTTTCTCATATACCCGTTCAAGACATAAACGTACAGTAAATGTTTTTTGGGGCATATCCAGTAGTTTAAATCTATATGTTCATCACTAAATCACAGTAACATTTTGATTAAGAGAACCGGCCGATGTGACAAATTCTTAATACATTGGGCAAATTGGGCGCGTCGTGAGAATTTCGAGTGGCCTCTAACGGTGATAGCCAACATTAATCGCTGCCTTTGACACGACGGCTGCCGGCGACGATTATTATCACTGTAGACTAACTTAGTTTTGGGTGTTTGTTCATGTTTAATGGCAATTATATAGATAGAAACATTTTTTACATTATTATTATTTTTTATCTGTCGCGAGTAGCAAACGAGCATGTAGTCCACCTGATGGTAAGTGGTGACTGCCGCCCAGGGACATCTGTAATCAACTTCAAATACAACTTGCGTTGCTACTCCTGAGGACTATGATGATCGCCTCATATAGAAGTGTGCTGGCAGCCACACCCAAACACAAAACAAAACCAATATTTTCAAATAATAAATAAAATAAAATAATGATAATAAATAATAATAAATAAAAATAAAATCAACCAATATTTTTTATTTTTAAATAGTATAATACAAGAAAAAGGTTCTCAATTAGACATGGGTATTAAAAGTCTGTAAGTTTATGACTAATATTTTTATTGATAGCATAAAAATACAGACACACGTATAAAACAGTTTTGTCACAGAATACATTTACGTGTCGAGAGGTGATTATCGCTTGTTATTATAGATTTGTTTGAGACAACTTGTAAGCGGTTCAAGTTACTGGAAATTGCGTTCGGCGATTTATTACTAGTCACCCGTAGCATCGGCCGAAATTCGACCGTAATTTAAATTAAAAATCAAATGTCATCTGACATTCTTGACGTTGTGTCTTTTCATTTTCATTTACTAAGTACATATGTGTTTGTGACAAATGCAAGGCAGTGTGTGTAATGTGTTTTTAGTTGATTTTATGTATGAAAAATGCATTATTTGAAAAAAATATTAACATTCTGCACTCCTTCTCTACGTCCACTATAACCGTGCAAAATTTCATACTAATCCGTCCGCGGCATATTACTTAAAAATCCGTCACAAAATTTTGCTTCACGTATTAATATAATAATAACAATCTAAATATAGTTTATTTATTTGCATGTAGAATAATATTATCGCCGAATTGAAACATTTCAAATGTAACTGACTATCACAGTATGCATATATGGACATTTATGTTACAAAAAAGGTTAAACAAGAGTTTAAGAATATTATTTATCTAGTATTACTATTAATATTATTATTATCTAGTATTCGTATTAGTATTAATATTATAATTATCATGTTAAGATTGGTACTGATAAAAATGCCTTTAAATCTCTTCGGTGTAAAATTTTGTTTAAACATAAACAAACATATATTCTTTACATTAACCACCGTTAGAAGTTTATAACAATTAAAAAAATATTCTAGGAACTTTTTTAGGAACAACTAGAATTCATTTGTTGTAACATTACAAGAACTGAATATAACATGCGTTTGTGTCAATTTGACATTTAGTGTTGTTTAGCCCGCTATTGCCTAACATTTGCACCATTACTGCAAAATATGGTCTCCCACGGTTATTACGGCAAGTGCTTTATCTTGCTGCTAATTGTACAGATTGGAGTTTTTGCGCAATTCCAACTAACACTAGGAAATCGATTTGTTTAATGCGATCGAATTATCGTTAGATTGGTACACAAAAAGCAATTTGTGCGTATAGGAAATAAATTAAGTGTTTACGGTTTTTTCTTTGATATAATTTAGCAAACGTATGCAGTCATATAACGGTAAGTGGGTATTTCCGCCCATGGACATTTATAATCAACCCCAGATAAGATTGAAAAGACTCATTAGACGTAGGCCCCAGATGCAACTCATACGAACTAAGTTACAAATACTTTGTGTGACTGTGTCTCCCTTACAAACTAGAACATAGAACTTCACCTATTTCTAGCGTGAAGTTTTTCTTACGTTTCGATGGTAGGGTATGGTTGTCGGCACACTTATATGTATATGAGGCGACCATCGAAGTCCGCGGGAGTAGCAACGCATCTGAGATTGTCCTCAGATAGAACCCATGTTCGGTATGTAGTTGATTACAGATGTCTATGGGCGGCAGTGACCACTTACCATCAGGTGGACTGCATGCTCGTTTGTTCCTTCAGTGAGAAAAAACCCTTATACTGTTATCATAGGGCAAAACTCTGTAAGCGTGGCATTGATGATCGTATTATTAAGTCATACATAATTTTATCATGTCAAGTACCATCCAAATCACTTGTAACTGGTGTTTAATTTCTTCTTTAATCACTTTTTTCAAGCGGGTGAAAGCAACATAGTATAAAACAAAGTCGCTTCTCGCTGACTGTCCCTATATATGTTTAAATATTTAAGACTATGTTACTGATATTAATGCAGTTTCTTTAATAGAAACGAGTGATTCAAGAGGAAGTTTTTATGTAAAATAGATGTATAATGTACCTAGTGGAGAAACACTGATAATTTTAGATTTTTGACTTCATGGAACGAAGTTCCGGGTCAACTAGTTATCATATTATATTATTTAAAAGTCAGTACAAAATTTTGTTACCATACTTTTCAATTCAGTATAGAAATAAAACCATCATCCGTCCCCCAAAAAATACTTGAACAATTCTCAAAAATATTTCGCTGTAAGTTATTTGCAAAGTTCGCGACAGGACCACCCTTTTTGTTGTTTCAAAGCATACTTGATCCGCAGTTAAATAAATTGTACGGTTATCGTTAGTGGCGTTTAGAAGGTAAACGGACAAATCTACGGAAAGCCGCCAAAGCAAATATTTGAAAAGTTTCCGAAGCTACCAAACACCTGCGGTCACCCTTACGATGTCCACTTGGTGGGATTACATTGGAGTTGATATAACCAGCATAAAAAGTGCCGATTTGCAAAAAAATATTTTAAGTAATATACTTGTAATAAAAGTCACAATAAGT
The DNA here is from genome assembly GCA_949699795.1 of Spicauda simplicius. NCBI lineage: Eukaryota > Metazoa > Arthropoda > Insecta > Lepidoptera > Hesperiidae > Spicauda > Spicauda simplicius. Next base: position 6,428,343 of record OX453069.1, read on the forward strand.
TTGTTTTACCTATTTTATAACATATTTCAATGTACCGAATGTAATGTGATTTACATTAATATGAGGAAATTTTCGAATGAGAGAAAAAGTAAGTAAGTTTCTTTTAATTTATACTTTTCTGATAAGATTTTTCGACTGACATAGCCCTCCACCAGGTGGACATATGATCTGAAAAAGACAACGGGAAACCGTTCTGAAGGCACAGGATCGGTTGGAGTGGCATCATTTAGGAGAGGTTTATGTCCAGCAGTGGACCTCAAATTGCTGATGGATGATAACATTTTGTAAAAAAAATGTGTTATTTATTTTTTATTTTGTTTTGTATATACCGTAAATAGATTTGTTTGTTACGTAAATGTAAAAAATATAAGAAATTAATAACATTATTGATATTGGTTTTTGGTAAGTAAGGCAATATTATGCTATAAAATCATTTCAACATGAAATCATAAGAAAGTATATAATAATCTTTATAGTAGATAATTCTAAACAGAGAAGGAAAAAACTGTAAAGTTTTTATTCACACTTAACGGTTTTTTATATGTAAAAAAAAATAAAAGAAATAAATTTATATACCGGTGTATAACCTGATTTGCCACGTTCCAACTACCGTTTGCAATTAGTTACACCTGTGACTCAAATTAATATAAACGGGACAATTAAATCAATCTACATTTCCTTAAACAGTCATATAAAATATAAATCCTTCGTGGTAATATCATCTCTACGTAGATACCTCTTAAGAATTTTCACATACTCTTTCGGCCCTTATTTTATTTCGCGACTCAATACATTCTCTATTTTGGTCGTACGTCGGAGTGTTTGCCCTTTTCCCTTTGTGAGGGTTCTTGAGGGTCGGCGAGAAGAATACTGAGTGAGCCCTTTAGCTTAGAGGGCTGTGAGTGTCGACTGGCCATTCCTTTTGCTATTTTATTAGTTGTCGTACGTGGACCGTAATTGTATGGCGGTGAGTGGGTATAATGGGGTGTCGATAACAAACGTGCTTTTGTATTACGGTAATGAGGAAAACAAAAGTAGGTAAGGAACTAAGAATTTTCGTAGTTCACCTTTTTGTAATATGGAAGTTTACTGACTGAAATAGCAAACGAGCATGCAGTCCACATGATGGTAAGTGGTCACTGCCGCCTATGGATAAACTTCATATATAACATGGGTTCAATGTGAAGTCAATCACAGATGCGTTGCTATTCCGGGGGACTGTGACGGTCGCCTCATGCGAAAGTGTGCCGGCAGCCACACCCTTCCATCGAAACGCAATAAATGCTTCACGCTAGGAATAGGTGTGGCGGTGGTACTTCCCCGGTCGAACTAAACTGATTCTACCACCTCGCTACCTGATGGTAAGTGGCCATTGCTGCCCATTGATAACAGGGCTACCTGAGGACTTTGACACGCCTTAGATAAATATTACCCTTACCACTCTGAAGTGTTACATGGTACAGTGTTGTAATTAGGCAGAAGTAAGTATTGCGGTGATGCCTCAACTGTCGAACCGCAATAAGTTTTACTACCATTTTCTTTGGTAAAGTGATTTGACGACCCACGTGGCGGAGCGGTTACCATACCGGTCTGACGCGCGTGTCCTGGGTTCGATTCCCAGCCAGACAGGTATCTGAATGATGAGTTTAGATTCTTGTTCTGGGTCTGGGTGTTTGTGTATTCGTCTTGTGTGTGTCCATGGTACCCACGACACAGGAGAAAATCCTAGTATGGGGCTATGAGTGTAGAAAGCGTGTTTCTTGGGTAAAGTTCTATTTGCTTGTCGCTTGGCGAAGTAGTCGCTATAATAACACGGTTTCCAAATTCGATCCCCGGCTATCCAAACGGCTGTTTAAGAATGTGTCCATGTAATAGTACACTCCTTTCTAAAAGGATCTTTGTTCGAAGACACGCGTAACTACCAAATGTAGTATTATAAAGGAATAATAAAAGCGTACCTATTACTTCCAGAAATCATATCTACATAACAACATACGTAGTTATTGCATTATTGTGGCCTATTACGAAACATCAACGCTCAAATATCACTAATTAATCTCAAGATGCTATCTCTATGATCTTTGTTGGAGACTATTTTGACCTGCCGCGGGCGGTTCTCCCATGTTATGACTAAGACCCATAGAATAGATGGCGAGGTAATTTAGAGTAAATTACATTTTTCGTTTTCCTTATACGTTTTTTAACACTGAAGTAAACGAGACTGCAGTCTACTTGATGGTTATCGCTAAATAACTATAACTATTAGAACAGGGATTTCATCTGAAGTCAATCACAGCTGCATTGCTACTCGTATGTGCTAAGATAGTCAAACTACACCCTTCCACCGAGCCACCACGCTAGAAGTAGGTGTATTTTCAGAGTACATGATTTTTCAAAATCCCCTATTTTGAAAAGTCAAGTACTATATTAGCTAGCTTATCAGATAACTCTACTGTATGCGGTAATGCTATTTTCTTTAGCTTAACTCACTAATTTTGTTTGGAGGTGATACAAGTATATGTCTAAGGACGTATCTAGGGATTGCAATCCGGAAAACCGGATCCGGTAATCCGGCGGATCCGGCTCAAATTTACGCAAACCGGATCCGGTACCAATTCACAACCGGATCCGAAGCTCCACCGGATCCGGTGATTGTATATTTTGACAAAGATTTCACATTACAAAAATAATTACCGTTAGAAATCGATCCTTTTTTTACACTGTTTTAACCGTTCGATTAATGCCGCCGGATCCGGTCGGATCCGGCCGGATTGAGAAAAAAACTGCCGGATCCGGCCGGATTGAAAATGATGCCGGATTGCAATAGACGTAACTCCTTGTCAGAGTCAGGATGATGATTGATCGTTTACGTCAAACACAAATAATGTCATTATGAGATAGCAGATCTTAAACTAACCCTGCCTGTCAAATGAGTATATAATCCAAATGTAATGGCAACCCCAGTTAAGCAACCGTAAAGTAGGCATAAAACTACACTTTGCCATAACAACAAGTGCATAATCTATGACCCACCTACGCAAAGACAGCTTAGGGCTGCGGCATCGCCCGTGTCTAATGTTGAAGACAATGCCAGTGTTTAGATATTGTTAAATACCGTAATATGAGGTACTTTGGCTAAATAATGTTATGCTTGGATACTGTGGAACCGTTCTCTAAAATAGTTCATATTAATATTGTGGAGTTAAAACCATTTATGTACATCCGCTTTCTTGCATGCTTAGTATTGTATCATATAGGCTTGAAGCAATATACTGTGTACGTTTGTAACTTTACATTTTATCTGTTCACATAATTTGAATCGAATTTTATATTTGCACGATTAGGGTAGTAATTTTATACCATTTCTATTAAGTTGACTAAAATATTTATTATACCTTTCGCAAAGACGCAGAAAAAGTATGATTCAAGAAGGTACCATCGCCACATATTTCTACCGCAAAGCAGTTCTTGAATTTCAGTGTAAGGGTGTGGTTTTCGGCGATCACGTTTGTCCTAGTAGTACGAAGTAGTTTGTACATACGAAGTAGAAACGCATCTGTTATTGATTAAAGTTAAAATCTCTGCTCATCAGGAGGACTGCATCCTCGTGTATGCCGCGGACGGATTAGTATGAAATTTTTCCACAGTTATAGTGGACGTAGAGAAGGAGTGCAGAATGTTAATATTTTTTTCAAATAATGCATGTAACATACATAAAATCAACTAAAAACACATTACACACACTACCGAGCTTTTGTCACAAACACATAAATCATAAACGAAATAGAAACATTCAATGTCTTATTATGAAAACACATAACATCAGAAATGTCAGTGTCTTTGTCAAAATACCCGCTATTGCTTTTAAATGCGGCTTAGCTAATTAAACCTTATTACCTCTAACGGTCGCGTTCAAAATAACTTGAATATTATAACAATTTAATGGAATTTGAGAAATATTCGTGATACTTTAGACAATATGAAGTTTAGTTTTTTAATTTAAATTAGGGTCAAATTTCGACCGTTGCGACGGGTGACTAGTATTTGTTGAAAAGTGCTATAGGATATAAACCCTGGACTCTCTGTATGACAGATCGAAAGCCAAAGGGCTAAGCTAAATGCTACGATTAATTACCGTAGATACAACGATTTAGCAATGAGAAACATGAAGCCTTTGCAACCGGTAGCGCTTTACAATGTTTATTTAACCTATACTTCATGATAAACCGTCACCGTTAAGCTATGAACTACGTAACGATTTTTGTATAACATTACTTCTATATTACAGACAAGAAGTCCATTTATCAGAAGTGGCTAATTTGCCTATAAAGTCTGTAGGTAGACCGATTTTTTATAAGATTTAAGTGTCAAGATGTCGGCTCGATGGTAAGTGGTTACCACCGTCCAATGCCGATATCTGTAATCAACTTCATAGAGATTGGTTCACAGATGTGTTGCCTGCTAAGGAATAAAATAGTCGTCCCACATAAGTAAGCCGGTAAAAACACCCTTCCGCCCAACCACAAGAACCGCTTCTCCTTAAAAACGGGTGCGGCGGTGGTATTTTTCCGGTCAAACTGTTCTACCTCTTAAATATACACAGATAATTTTCCAGTTGAGGTTGGATACAAATGTATTTCTACCCCTGAGGACTAAGTTTGAACGTCTCGGATGACTGTCTCCATTTCCACAAACTGACAATTATTTTCGCCTGTAATTTTATGTTTCTAATAATGCACCGTGAGTCGAATAAACAGTGCACAACAAAGATATTTGTCTCACAAAGCGGTGCTCTCGATTTTACGAGCTGTACTGTTAAGTAAAGTGTTATTTATGCTTCACGAAGTTTTTATTGATGAGCCCCTCTCATTGACTGTTAGGAACATTTAAAGCGAAACGCTTACCAAAATGCTTCATAGCTTACTGGTAAGCGATTAGCGATAAGTTAACAATGCCTTTAGAAAACTCGTTAAATAATCGAAATTATTGCGGAATTGACTTGCTTAGTAAGTATCACAAACATTGTTGGGCATATTTTTGATACAAATAATCAATAAACTTTGTATTGGTTGGGAAGTAATAGGTAGTTTCAAATTAAATTTGGAGCAAAAACCAGCCTGATTTTGCATTATTTTATCTCGCAAAATGAATATAATTATTAATGATGTTATTGGTACGTTCACACTTTCTGGTGCAAATAATAATTTTGTAGTATTTAATTGTAGAACTTTTTCCGAAGCGATAATATGAGATCGTTACTTATTGAAGTGAAACTTCTTTAGGCGCATGAGGGTAAAATTTTTACAGATGAAACGTCACGCCGGTATGCAACGGAAGTGTCGGAAAAGAGAGAGAGAGTGATCGAGACCGATTGAGAGACAGTAAGACAGGGCGAACGTAGCATGAGCAACTAGCCGTGGAGTGAGAGTAGGGAGCAAGCGAGTGAGAAAGATTGAGAGAAAAAGTGAGACAGAGCGAACGTCATATCACGCCTTTTTCCCTTCCTCTTAATCTTGGAAATTTAAAGTTTTAGATTTGTATAAATATAAACAAGATTTATAAATTAGTTCGCCAAAGAAGTTTCACTTCTGACATGTGTACTTTGTACGCACGCATGTTTTTTTTATAACATTTTCATAGCTTATACCATTTCATAAGCATGAAAATCATTTGTAAGTGATATTTGATATTGATAAATTATGAGATTTTTCACCCAATAATTCACATATTTCATACACGTTATTAATATTCTTAAAATGTACATTATTTAAGGCACATTAATGTACATTTATTTATTTAAATGCACATATTACAGGGTTTCAATATCAAGCAACTCAATTTTAAGTTTACTTAGCTTATGAATGAATATTAACCCAAAAAAGTTTAATTCTAGAACTCCAAAACATCTTTTACAACCAACTCCATCGCTTTCAGTGAAACCAGTCACCAAAACCGGTGCACTATCACGTACCAAAGAAATTTGTCCCCATCACAATAATAACAGCACCCATTTGCTACCAGCGGTTACACTGTAAATAATTAGAGGTCGTGATGGTTGCGGAGCAGTGACATTTGGTTGCTGATTGCACACTTCTTTTGTTGCGTGGTAATGATGGTTTTGTAGCAATAGTTTGTGTAGAGGAAGGAATTAGGTCGACTTGTTCTGTATGTTTTAATTTGTACAAAATGCAAATGATTGCGAGTGGGTAGTTGGTACAAAATTTTTGAGGTGGTTAAAGAGTTGATTTTACAAAAAGGATTGTGTAGAGTTTATTTTGTAAATATAGGAACAGGTTTATTAAGTGACATGATAATTCCAAAATATTTTCATGTTTTAGTTTATAAGGTGGCAGAACCAGATCGGGAAATTACGGCCTCCACGCCCATTTCTAGCGAACCAGTTCTTACTTTTCGGTAGAAGGGTGTTGTTGCCGGCACACTTTCACATGAGGCGACCATCATAGTCCTCGGGAGTAGCAACCCATCTGTGATTGACTTCAGATGGAACCCACGTTCTGTATGTAGTTGATTACAGATGTCCATGGGTGGCAGTGACCACTTACCATCAGGTGGACTGCATGCTCGTTTGCTACCTTAGTTAGATAAAAAGGCGACTTTAGTCTTTGGGAATAGCGACACATTTGTGATTGAATTCCCCTGTACTGTACCAGTTGCTTATTAATGTTCATGGGCGGTAGTAGCCATTATTATCAGGTGGACTACATGCTCATTTGTTTAAAAAAATCCTTGTAAAGTATTTTTATAAATTAGAAACATTAGTTAATCAAAGACTACATTGCTATCGGCCTATAAATTGATCTGATGAGCCTACAATTGAATACCAAAGTACAAGTAGTACGCAACGCAATATGTTGAGAACTCCGCCTAATCTATACTCAGCAATCTCAGTGCACCATTATTCTAATACAAAACAATAATTCCCTTCAAAGCGCATGACATTAAGAAATTATTAGGTAGAACATCCGCGTAAGGGCCGCTCCGGGCGCTAAGGTCGTTTTCACATAAAGCGGTTAGTTGCAAAGTTTGAATGTAGATACTAATTAAAAATATAAAGGAAGGATTGGCCAAGAATGTCACAATGTTACAATTTGTGTTTCCATAGAAAAATACAAGAAGAAACAGACGAGGATGTACAATTTATTCTTGGACGAAGTAAAGTAGTAAACTAAAAAATAACAAGTATATACTTAAATCTGGATTTCGGTTTTGAAGTAAATAAAATGAAAAACTTAGAACTCAGAAAAGCAAAAACCATTATTTAGCTATGAGGGTAGAAAACATAATAACGTTTTTTTCAATAAATAATCAATTATCACTCAAACGAGATCATATGGTCAAACGAAACCTCAATGAGTTTTTTGAAAGTATCTAGGTATGTAGGTGAGAAGGGAACTAGTGAGAAGCCGCTGTTGTCAAAATGTATTTTTGTTTGTCAAAGCAGTTTTGATCTAGGGCTATATAAATTATGTTCAGTCCATTCTATTAAAATTTAACAATACAACGTTATAAAAATGATTTGTGGAGTGTAGTTCGTACGTTCGTACGTTCAACGTAAGAAGTAACTGAATCGCTACGTACAATCCCAGCCTAATATCACCGTTGCAAGACAGGAGACGTATAAGCTCTACACGTGGGCGAAACAGCCTGAGGCATGCTATTCTCCATTCTTCCTCGCGAGCCTCAACATCAAGGGTATACATCGGCAATTAAAAATAGAGGAACTAGTTAAAATTGGACTATTACTACTAAAATTGATATACATACTTCTCATATACTGTATATACAAAGAAGTCGGTTAATAAGATACATGTAGTCTGTATGAATATAAGGTATATTTTAATTCTATACATACAAAATTTTGGTCTTTTTTTTTTGTTTTCGAGGGGGAAACCTTTAAAAGGTACCCGACGCCGTGAGAGCGACGCAGGGTTATGTGGGATTTTTACCGCATTAAACCCCTCCCCCCCCGGTGGCCGTCCTCGTCCTCGGCGCTACTATAAAGAGGACTCCGGGATCTCCAACGGACCGCAGCCGGAATCATCTCAGCGCGTTGCCCCATCGGGCTTCTCCCAGATGGGCCCAACCGTCCCGTCTAGTCTTTACGGCAGTATGCGACCACACAAACCACCTCTGTCTGTAATATATATTCGTCGTCAACCCGTTATTGTCCTACTGCTGCGCACGGGTCTTCTCTCAGAATAAGAGAGTGATAGGCCATAGTCCACCGCGCTGGCCAAGTGAGAGTTGGTGGACTTCACATACCTCCGAGAACTTTTTTTTAAAGAACTCCCGGGTGTGTAGGTTTCCTCGCGATGTCGTCTTTCACCGAAAAGCTGTGATAATTCATTTCTAATATCCACATAATTTTAGAAAATTCTGTGGTGCGTGCTTGGGTTTGAACCTCGGTCCTCCCGATCGAGAGGGCAAGTGTCAACCATTAGGCTATCACTGCTCATATATTATGCAATATATATATTATGTAGTTGAATTAAGTTGATAATAAATCATGTTTTATATATACCTAATGCAAGTAGCAAACGCAAGTAGCTGGCAGTTGTTCTCATCAGATGCCCTACCTGATGTCAACCTCAGATGCCACAACTAACCACTAAGTTAGGACGTCTCGTATAACTATCTCGTTTTCAACAATGAGCACCAATAATGTTATAAAGCACAAATTGGTGTGGTGGTGTTACTTCGGGAATCAAACCACGAACTTTTGCCTCCAAAAAATTCGAAACAAACAATTCACTCCTAACCAAGAACCGATCAAAGTACAGAGTTATATCTATCATAATCTATGATATATTTGCAGATATTAACAAATAGATATTAGAATCACAATGGATGTTCAACAAATCATCAGCATGAATTGTTTTATTATTTTGTTTATTAACTTATTGTGAGCATTAGAATAGACGGATGGGCAGTACGGTTCACGGTAACATTTAGTTTCGTAAGCATTCGTGACGATTTAACCATGATACAAACGTTTAATGGCTAAAGGCTTTTAAATATACCTGTTGTAATTCAAGAAGACGCGTTCCATGAGCCTTATGCTTTTGGAATAATGCACGAATTCACTTTAATCTCGAGACGTCGTGAGATGAACAATAATAACAATATGAACACGCCTATCGCAAACTTAGTCATAATCGCTTCAATCTTTCTCAGGGATGCTTACTCTAATTGAGATCCTTTCAAGGATTTTTCAGTGAATGGTTTGTTATATTTAAAGTTAAAATAAGGTCTTATATTGAGTAGACGTAGCTATGGGATAATAATGGCCTAATTACGATTTATTGTTACAATAAGGACTCATTAAGGACATTTTTTGACAAACGATCAGCTTACCGTAAGAAGACTATTGAGATAGTAGCCAGTGGTCATCTTTTTTTTTTATCTGACTGAAGTAGCAAACGAGCATGCAGTCCACTTGATGGTAAGTGGTCACTGCCGTCCATGGACTTTTGTAACCAACTTCATACATTACATGGGTTCCAAATGAAGTCAATCACAGATGTTGCTACTGCTCGATACAGGTTGCTTTTGATGGAGGTTTTGTTAATAGACACAGCGCCTAACATGCTTATTGGTGACCGTAAGGGGGCGTGGGTAGTTATTGATGTCACACAGGAATGTCATGCTGCCTATCTCTTATATTTTGACATCTAGTCTTACCTTACATTATCAAAGGAAAACAGAACGAGATGCTATTAAAGAGCAACATAACAAGGCATATAAATGTGACCAAATACACACATAAACACCATTAGACTATCACTGCTCTACAGCAGTGATAGCCTAATGGTTGAAGCTTGCTCACTCAATCGGGAGGTATGAGGTTCGAACCCAGGCATGCATACGATTTATGTGCGTATTAGAAATGAATTATCACTGATTTTCGGTGAAGGAAAAAATCGTGAGGAAACCTACACACTGAGAGTTCTTTAAAAAAAATCTCAAATGTGTGTGAGGTCCACCAATTCGCACTTGACCTGCGCGGTGGACTACGGCCTAAAACTCTCTCATTCTGAGAGAAGACCCGTGCCCAGCAGTGGGACAACAGTGGTTTTTTTTTTTAAGTTTTTTTAATTATTATGATTTAATGGTAGTGGTGTCTCCAGAACCGGAGATGAATTCTACTTCGTGTAAATTAGATTTTTTTCACGGTATAATACGAATATATATTCTCGACCTTACTTAAATTATTGCGGGATGTAATATTTTTTATGAGTGTAATAATTATAGTATTATATGTAGACACACACTAAGCTTGATGTTTAGCCATATATATTGAAAGGGAAGGGTCTGTCTGTCCATCAAGAGGTTGTAATTACCTTTCTCGGGGCACGCGAATTCCCAATGTCACGCCATATGTCCCTGATGTGGGGACGGACTTGGGAACTGATTAATGAAATCCAGGCTTTCTCCTTTATTTACTTTAAAAAAGAATTGAAGTAAATTATTATTTTTCTTTCGCAAATATCGATATTCGCGACAGAAGAAAAACAGATGTGACTCCATTTGGTCTTGGTTTTTTTAATTGTCGTAACCATAGACATCTAATATATAAAATTCTCGTGTCACAGTTTTTGTTGCCAAACTCCTCCGAAAAGGCTTGACCGATTTTTACCAAATTTTATATGCTTATTCAGTAGGTCTGAGAATCGGCCAACATCTATTTTTCATACCCCTTAAGGGTTGTCTACCCTTAACATTTTTTTTATTTTTTATATGGCATAACAACGTTTGTCGGGACAGCTAGTAAAAACTATAAATTATTCAGTTACCATCACGATTTTTTGTTCGTGTCAAAACTAATAAAAATCGATTACGATTATCGGATTAAGAATAATTAGTATCTATTTATAAAACGAGAGATGAAATTAATTAATGTATATATAAAATATCGTTTTTGTCAATCTTTATTTAGCTTCTGCAATATTAGTCAAAATAAAACGATTTTAATTTTCAACAACTAACTTCATTTTCAATTTTCCGACTACGAATGCGAATCCTGAGCAATCTCAGGACACATTTTAAAATTAATAAATAACCTCTGGTAGGTATGAGAATATCTTCAGAAACAACTCTGATAACCTTTACAAATAGGTTCATTTCGCTCCACCTGAGACAAAAATATATCATAAGCTCTGTCATAGCAACAGTCACGTTCCAACAAATATGTTGGTAATTTATAAAGTAATATGTCAACGCGTAATCCAGCCCTGGTTTCCACCCTGCTAGGACACCATGCGCGTTTTTCGTTATGGTGTGGACATAGAAATTTTGGTCTTAAAGAAATCATCTGAAGAAAGGAACATTATTTTCTACTAAACACAATTTTTAAGAGAATTTCCACCTACGTTCTGATATTATTAATTATGACGTAACCGATTTTTTTGCATTCTTTATCAGTGTATGTCCTAAATTATTGTGCTAACTGTAATTTCTTTTATGAGAGTGATATTTTGCCGTTGTTTCCCTAATCTGTCTCTTTACTTTTATAGACGACGTTTTAAGTTTAGCTAAGTTATATTTCATGTGTGTTTATATATTATAGAAAAATGCGATTTATCCATGTCAAAGCTTACCCAAAATATTTTAAACGGATCTACTTTCCGGCAAAATGGAAGAGGTATTTTACTAGCTACGTAAATTATCTTTTTATTTAGATTCTATCTAATTAAGTTAAAATCTACACTACTGAAGAAGATATTAATAAGTATGATTAAAGAAAAGCAACGACAATTCATAAGCGACTGTGCCCGCTATCCGCTCGCTACTGGTAGCAACCTTTTCTCAAGTGAGGGAGCGTGTTTTCCTACCTGACTCGATTTACTTCAAATGCTCGGTTTTCCTCCGACTTTTCCTGTGACGTATCGTGTTGTGTTCAATTGTGTGGAAGCCCTTCTACGTGCTGAAGATTTCGTGAGATGGCTGGGGTCGCTATCAAAGGATTCTTGTGAGCGACGAGTTCAAATGTTTTATGAGGGAATTTATAACTGGAAATGATATATTACTAGTTATTTCAAATATTGTTTTTAAATTTATTAGGAGCTTTCTTGGCTTTTGTAAATAGTTTCTAGGATGGTATCTTCGTAGTAATTGTTTTTAGTTAAATATATTGTTTTTATTTGCAATGAGTACCTACCCACAACATAATCTACATTTTTAATGTCATTTTTATTAATAACTAGTGATACCCTGAACGCGTTGCTACGCCGCCCAAAAAACAGAAACCTTTGTGGCCTCATGCACGATGGTGTAAAGGGCACACAGACAAACATTCAATTTTATATACATAAATTTGTAATAATAATTAATTCTAAAAAAATCTAAATTGTGCTTTAGTTTGTGTCAGCAAAACTAAAAAAATATACTAATAAGATTTATAATACAAGAAAATAAATATTTTTAATACGAAGGTATTGTTTAAGTTAGTATATTTTCTTAAAAACAAACATCTACAGAAAAACGTAAACTATTATACTGTTTCCTTAAATGGTAAGACACAAGCACCTGTTTGCTTCAGAACAATAATGGAACTTAGGAACTATGCACTTGGGATTCCAGGACTCTGGAACGTGACAGGGACGCGAGCCAGACGTAAGCTTTGATTTTAGAATCTTGAGTGGTATTGATTTCCTGGTCTTTCACCCTGCAACTAGTAAGGTGACACTTAAGTAAGGATAAAAATGTATTTTAGTGAGTAATAAATTCTTTTTGTTTTGGGCAAATGTATAGGTGATTTGGTTATCTTTCATGTTAGAATAAATTTAGACTGAAATTTTGTTAAGTGGTTTAAATTTTTTGGCGGCGTTGTCTTGTTACTTAAATAGTGAGGTGCATATATACTTAATTAATAAACAAATTATAAATACACGACATTTCTTTGGTTATACGAACTAATGCCTACTTTACAAAATGTTGTTATAACGAATTAAATTATATCTATATATTATATCGTATCATCCAGTAAAGATGTAAGGTTCGGCAAATTGAAATTAAATTCATAAAGGACTTTTTTACTTTTTCCGCCGACTCACTATATATCTTCTACCACCTTGCAAACTTTCTATTCATAGCCCCATACTAGAATTTTCCTGTGAATGCAATGAAAATACACCAAAATGAATACACAAATATCCAGACACAGAACAGTAATCAAAATTATCATCATTCAGATACCTGGCCGGGGGTTGAACGCGGAACCTCCCGATACAGTGATCACTTTGCTAAAAGAATCGTCAATTACTTTAAATATGCACTTGAAACGTAATGCTCTCAGTGAAACCCCTTTAACATTAGCCAGACCCATCGGAAGTTCTCAACGCTTTGAGTATTGAATTATCTTGATTTATTTGTACCTAGATTTACAAGATGCACTTAACTTGTTTGAAACTATCTTCATTATTTCCTTGATGTACCTAGTCATACTAGTCAACCGTCGCAACGGTCGAAATTCGACCATAATTAAAAAACTAAACTTCATATCGTCCAAAGTAGCACCAATATTTCTCTAATTTAAATAAATTGTCATATTTTTGTAAATTATTTTGAACGCACCTATTAAAAGTAAAAAGAAGTTTATCAATTAAGCTGCATTTTAAAGCAATAGCGGGTATTTTAACAAAGACATCCGACATTTTTGACGTTTTGTGTTGTCATAGTTAGACATTGAATGTTCTATTTCGTTTATTATGTATGTGTTTGTGTCAAATGCAAGGTAGTGTGTAGAATGTGTTTTTAGTTGATTTTATGTACCTATGTTTCATGCATTATTTGAAAAAAATATTAGCATTGCGCAATCCTTCTCTACATCAACTATAACCGTACGTAATTTCATACTCCTATGCTGCGGCAAGTATCTTAAAAACGAATCACAAATTTTGCTTGACTTATTAATATGTAGAGATATGATCTAATAAGAATGAGTGAAATCTCTTTGTGACTTGAATTAATATATAAGATTATTTTCGCCATATGAAATATCAAACAATCTATCTGAACTTCCAGAAAAAGCTAGTTATATATACCTACTGAAATAACAACGGGATAAATTAATTCCTCGAATATTTTGAAGGAATTAGGCAGTTTTTAATTTTATGCTCGTCGATAAAAGTAAGTACGATAGTAATCAAAAATCACAGTAATAAAAACGTTTGGCCATTAACACAGAGATGTGTAGCAAACAATGAAACATAGAACGGAAATTGATAAGATATTGCCAGAGTTTTATAAGCTTGAAACAGCAATAGAGCATGCAGTTCACCTGATAGTTGTTAATTAGCGACTGCTCATATACGTCCCTAAATGCATAGTATAAAGTAGGATTGTTCTCCTGAGATCGGCTCCAAATGTGTTATCTGTGATCACTATCTGTCATGTCTATCACGTGTATCTAGCCTTTTTAAACCAGCGCAACCCTTAGCCGACAACAAATTATTGTCCTACTGTTAGGCACGAGTCTTCTCTCGGAATGAGGGAGTTATAGGCCAAAGTCCACCGCGCTATCCAAGTGCGAATTGGTGGACATTCAGGACCCAATCAGATACAGATCCTTGCGGTCTGATAAACTCTCATTCGATTCCTGGTAGCACCATGTACCAATGCAACAAAGCCGGCCCTGCAATGATTATCACTGCCTAAAATATCACTGAAGATGTCGCGGTGTTGTTTCCACTGTCTAATCGCAAACTATTCTATTGCATTAAAAAAAGATCTAAAGTTCTTTACATGACCGGGAATCATAATTATCTGGGACTATTTAGTTTCAGAGGAAGCCGTTATTAAGAAGAGGACTTAGGTTGACTGATATGGGTTTAAAAAAGAACAATACTACAATTACTTCTCTATTGATTGTTCATTATAATCAATCAAATAAACGAAATTCATTAATCAAATGTTAATTCTACTATAAGTTTTAAACAAAGATCGTAACAGTCACGGCCCAACATAACAAAACGTTAGCAATAACATAACATGCGTCTAACAAACATAAACAATAACATAACAATATTGTGGTTATCACGAACTTACGATAAATGTTTTCTGACCTCTCTTGTCTTATTGATTGGGCCTTCGAAGCTTCAAGTGTGTGACCACGCGATTTTGAATGAAATTTGGATATTTCCGTAAATTTCAATATATACTTAGCTTAGGAAAAAAATACAGGTTAATAAGTAGAGTGTGAGCTTAGTTCGTTTCAAGAGATTACAGTATAAGTTTAATCAACCTCAAATAGGTATTAAGCATATGTTATATTTTTATTTTAATACGAATGAGTACAGTTAAAACTACTTTACTATGAAGATAATTTTAAGTGGCAAAATAAATGATCTTTGCATTTATCTCTTTTATTCAACCCATCTTTTGGGAATTTTAGATAGTGAATGAGCTATTCACCTGAAGTTAAGTGGCCCCCGCGACATATATACATCTGTTATTATACAAAATTGTAAACGTACAAGTTAGCCACGAATGTAATCTTGAATACAAAGTTAAAATGACTTCTTTTAAGTTTTCGAAGTGATTTAGAATTACAGCTTTTACAAATTCGTTTCCTTCAAATTTAAGCGTTAAAGACTAGTGATATAAGGCGTAAATACCAATTCTGCGACCTCCAAAAACTTGAATGTCCTAAAAAAGTCACCGTTTTGATGGGTTCTTTAGTCTGCTAAGTGTGTTAGGAGGGACGGAAAGTTTTCCACAAAGTTGGGGTAAAGGAATTAGATGCGCTTCATCGGGCTGCAATTAAAAGAGGGCTGATACGGGATGTGGGGCCGCGAATGGACCAGGATTATTGACTTCGCTGCAATCTATCAATATTGTGAGTCTTTTGCTTAGTTTGTTGGTTTGATTGATGTCGTTAAGTTTGGTACATGATAAAAAACACGCTTTTTACACTCATAACCCCACACTAGAATTTTCTCCTGTGTCGTGGGTACCATGGATACACACAAGACGAATACACAAATACCCAGAACATGAATCTAAACTCATCATTCGGTATCCTGTCTGGCCAGGAATCGAACCTGGGACCCATTGCGCGTCAGACCGGTGTGGTATCCGCTCTACAACGCGGGTCGTCAAACACTATGATAAACACTAAATATCTTTGAAGAAGTGGTATACCTTCTGAAGTCTATTTAAAACGATAATCATGGAAATTGACTATGTGAGGAGTTGATAGGACCAGTATAATAACAATAAGACTTTTAGGATTATCTACTGAGTCGTCGTAAGATATCATGGTCACAGCTAAGACGAATAAACGCTTTCTATACTCACAGCCTCACAGTAGGATTTTCTCCTGTGTTGTGGGTGCCATGGATATACAAAGTCGAATACCGAACACCCAGACCCAGAACAATAATTTAAATTCATCATTCAGATACCTGTCTGGCCGGGAATCGAACCCAGAACCCACTGCGTGTCAAACCGGTATGGTGACCGCTCGGCCACACCAACAAGGTTATAGAACCAGTATAGTAAAACCATTTTCTACTTTCCTACTACACTATTTTATAATATTTTTCTTAAATTGTCGGAGTGACCACAAACTAACAACCGAGGTTTCGAACCCGGGCCACTGCTACCTGGTAAAGATGTTTAGGTAGAGCTGATAAGGGTGGTTTTGCTGTTGCCTGGGCCGGCTTCTCTCCCGAATTCTTAAAGATTGTATATACAGTTCATCTATAATTAATGTTAATTATCTATTCTGAGTATTAATAAACATTTAGGTATATTACAGAATATGAAAACACTGTTAGTTG
This sequence comes from Spicauda simplicius, assembly GCA_949699795.1. Taxonomy (NCBI): domain Eukaryota; kingdom Metazoa; phylum Arthropoda; class Insecta; order Lepidoptera; family Hesperiidae; genus Spicauda; species Spicauda simplicius. Next base: position 6,445,145 of record OX453069.1, read on the forward strand.
GTTGGATTTAACCAAATTGCTCAATAAAAAAAAATATAACAGCTTTACAAAGAAAATCTTTAAAAAACACATTCATACAAGTAGTAAACATTTTATTTACGCCACAATAACTTAGCACATTCATTTACATATTTTTTTGTACTTAAACCATAAAAAATAACATAAAATAATTGTGGTAAAGTCCTTACGGTTCTAATAACGTATTCAAACAACATAATCTTGCCGCAACTAAATGATAGCAATCTGAAGGCAATAAATCGGTAATGGCCTTTCGCTTGTCCACCGCGCTTGTGGCGATGGGATATCCCGGCGGACGATATATACACGATATGACAGTCGATAGTAAAACGATATACGAACGAGGAAACAGTGATCCCAAAATGAGAAAAAATCTCAAAATGAAAAAATATTTTTATTTTTTGCTCGCGACTTCATACGCATAGGACGACTCTTTTATCGTACCATACAGTCTCTTAATTTTATTCCCCTCGTGAGTGGAATATTGATAATTCTTTTCTTAATGGGTTTGAACATTACAATATAAAGTTATTGTCCAACTTTCAGGGTTCTATATAGTATACACTTTGCAATGATTATTTAAAAGTCAATATCCTTCTGATTGCACACATATATTAAGATTTATTTTAAAAGTTTAAATATTAATACTTCACCATAATTCAAATTTATGTAAAGTTTTTAATTAAACTCATTAAACATTAATGAAAATGTAATACTATTTTATATTAAGCAAATGATTTTATATTGGCAATAAGTAATAAGTGATAAGTTTACAAAAAACATTCTACTTTCAATTGATTATTGTCCTATGGATATATTCGTGTTTCATGTCGGGGCGAGAGATAATTAGGCCATAGTTCACCGTAATAAGCAAGTTTAAATTGGTAGATTAAAATTCTTAATTACAATTACTTCTTTTTATTTTCGTGTCGTTTTAAGAAACAACACAAAAATGCTTGTATCTAGACATTCGATATTAAACCGAGATAAGACTCGGTTTAATATCGAATGTCTAGATACAAGCATCTATCGAAGGCAGTTGCCCGGAGCGCGGGCGGTGTAAGCTATGAACTCTCACCGTGTGTCGGCGGCCTTATCCGGTAGATTTATTCCAATAGTTTCCAAAGGTTAGGACGTTGATAAAGACATTGTACGCAGCAATTTATTGCTTTATGATAGTAAAGGGGACACTTGTTTCCTACATATATTGCAAGTTGCACAAGTAAAGGTTAATAGTCTTCTAGCTTTCCTATGTCGCTAATGTCGCAGTGGTGATAGTAACGGTTAAAACTTGCGCTCTCGATCGGGAGGTCTGAGGTTCAAATCCCAGGCGTCTTAGAAACTAATAATCAATGCTTTACGGTGAAGGAAAACATCGTGACGAAATCTACCTGAGTGCTTTTAAAAATAGTTCTCAAAGGTTTGTGAAGTCTAATAAATCACACTTGTCCAGCGCGGTAGACTATGGACAAGAACTCCCTTATTCTAAGAGAAAACCCGTGCCCAGCAGTGGGACAATAATGGGTTGACGACGAATTACTAAAGATTCTTTACGAGGTCTCTTAACTGTTTTAAGTAACTCTTACCGAATACTTCTTAACCTCGTAACTTCTTAAGAGTTACTTCAGTCAATCATCGGAAATCAATACCCCAAATTATGGTTATTATGGACCTGGGATTAAAAATGTAGACAACGCTTGGAGGTTTTATATGACGTCTGTATATTTGTATTCATGGTTCGGAAAATGTCATATCTTTTAATATCGAAACTAAACACTAAAGATGCTATAATTAGAACGTTTCGTCCGTGTAGGTACCATAAGGCAAAATAGGAGTTATACCAACTTATATATTGAATTAAACAATAAGAGTGCACAACACCAACTTATTTATTGATTGAAGTAATTTTGCGTTTCGATGGAAGTGTGTTGCCAGCTTCGTTGCGTGCAAGGCAACTATATTTGTCTTCAGGAGTAGCACAATTTTCAGCTTATAGTAGTTAGTATAAGTTGGTTATATATATCTTTAGATTTTTATAAATCTTCACGGCAATTTGCATCGGGATATTTGTGCACGATTCTTAATAATTATGCAAACCGAAATCCTTTATTTTTTTTAGTCCATTACCATAAAATAAATAATGTTATAAACATTCATGTCATTATATTTTATGTTCTTAGGTAACATTTATTTTTAACATACTTTTTATTATGTAGTATGCAGTTACGCTTAGGAACATTGCAACCAAAGTTTTAATGAATACCACTTAAGCTATTAGACGTAAATTTGAAATAGATACCTACTTATGTCACTTCATGACAACGCATGAGTGATTTGATGGTTGACCCGGATGCTGACTGAAGCCACACCTCAATTAAACGAAATATCCCCGAATTTAGGCTCGTTAGTTTCACCTCCCTATGATTTTTCTCCGAAAGTAGGTGGTAGAAATTTCAAGGAGGTAGAGAGAATATATTTCGCCCGGAGAGGTTTAAACCACCGACACACTTTTTTCGTGAACTTCTTGTCCAGAGATGTGGGTATTTTTATATGAAGAGATTAGTCCTCGATAGTAGCAACGCTTCTGTGCTAATATAATATATTTTTATTAGAAAACAAAAATGTAGTCCATCTAATGTTAATTGCCTACTGCTGCCAATTTTATCAGATTGAAGTAGCAAACTAGCATGCAGTCCGCCTGATGGTAAGTGGTCACTGCCGCCCATGGACATCTATCTGTAAGCAACCTCATACAGAACATGGGTTCCATCTGAATTCAATCTCAGATGCGTTGCTACTCTCGAGGACTATGATGTTTACCTTATGTGAAAGTGTGCCGGCAAGCACACTCTTCCATCAAAACGCAAGGATTGCTTCACGCTAGAAATAGGTATGGTGGTTGTACTTCCTCGGTCGAACTACACTGGTTCTACCATCGTGTGAAATGCGAAAGTTTGTGAGGATGTATGTTTGTTTGTTACTCTTTCACGTGAAAACTACCAGTAAATTTCGCTAAAAAGTTCACACAAAGTAAAGCCGTTTGAGTCTTCTCACTAGGTCCGTCGTATCTAATGAGGCGGGCGAATATAAATGAGGTAAATATCTGACTTAAATAAGTTATAATATTATTACAATTTTCATAATAAAATAAATGTAAAGTACCGTCGTGACAGATAAGTTTTAGCTCCATGTAATACAATAAATTATCGAACGCAGGTAGATTTACTTTAGTATATTAATGCAAATTAGTACAACTTCATCTCATCCGCTTGACTCACTATGTACCTACGGTTGTATTGCTTTATGTAAACATAGAATTTTATAACGGAAAAATATATTTATACTCACTAAATAGTTTGTGGTGTAATTATACTCGTGCTTATGATTTTTTTCTATGTGAGTTTTGAAAAGCTCAAGTAAAGTTTTTATGATTCGATTACGGAGGCACTACTGCCACATAAACTTCTGCCAGTGACAGCAATGTTTAATGTTGCAGTGATTTGATTTTAAGGGTGCGATAAAGTAGATATACTTATTCTGAGGCGTTTCAACTTAGTGTAGATCTCTCGTTCCGGCTTGAATACAGATGATCATGGGCGGCAGTGATCACTTATCATCAGATGAACTGCATGCATGTTTATTGAAGTTTATTAAAAAAGTAAGTAGTTGTACCTTTCGCGCGTTGCTATGCCACCACAAAAAAATCCACCATCCTAAGGTCTAGTGATCTTCACATGATGTAGATTGTACTGTTCTTGACCAGACGTGACCTCACCATTCGGATCCTTCGGAAAACCAGCGCTGGCTGAAAATAATCAACCAGCATAATGCTGAGAAGGGTCCGTTTTGTGATGTATACCACTCACGTATTGCATGTTAGTTGGTACTATATTAATATTGTGTCTATAAACTGTATGAGTGTGTACGCATTACGAATAAACGATTTCTCTTTTTTTTTATTTTTTTCTTTCATAAATATAAAAGTGCCTTACTTTCTATGCAATGATCAAACTTCAAGAATGGATAAACAGTGCAAAGTATAGGCGAAAAGGAGCTCATAAACATCCAATTTACATTTTAATGTATGGGCGTAAACGTAAACAAAGATTGTTTTTAACTTAAACTCCTACTAAGCTCACAGTTAAACTAGTCACTAGTCCTGGTTACCAATACCGTACAGTAGAGCCACCCAGTGACAGCCGCCGGCGGTGACCACAATGGCAATTGTTCTCCGATCACGCGATCTGACCACCCTTGCCCACCCCCTTATTATTTATTGTGTTCCTACCTAACACTTGTAGGAATGTCTAGGTTTACTGAAAGGTTAGATATGCGTCTCTATTGCGAAGTACCTACTAGAAATATAGATGCTAGTTTTTGTTTCAAAATACTATTAGAAACTTCCACCTACATATTGTATGTCATAATGTAAGAAGTAACGCGACGAGACATCAGCTAATTATTGGGAATTTATTATACTTCATTAAAACTAAGTGGCCTTAAAACTCCAAGGAATGAGGCAAACAGTACTGGAACATAATTAAAACGTAAATCCCAAACATTTTTTCTACAATCCGGATCTTACATCTAATAACACATCCATGACAACCTGACGTGTTCACCGGTCATTCGATCGTCTAAAAAATTGTATAACCATCCATTTATTATCAAGGACATCGGATCGAATCCAATAATTATGCCTTAATTTAATGTCAATACGTACGACGATCTTTGACATTGAATCCGACAAAAAGCAACAAAAACCATTGTAACGAAAAAACCATTCGTAGTTCTATGATTACATCTGATTAGTACTTTTCGATAATAGCACCATATTGCCGGCTTATGCCGATCTTCCCTGCCCCTCTCTTTACTTAAGAGAAGAGGCGTCAGCGGGGGAAATAAGTATCTTCCGAATGTCTTTAAAATCTTCACACACAAAAGGTTACAGCAAATAACTGACAAGCAATGACGGTGCCACAAAAGACTACCTTGTATGTCAGAGACGTCACGATAACTCACGTTCTCGATTATATATAATTAGAGGCGCAAATTAAATAAATTAAATGATAATATGGTTTTTGGTGGCGATGCGGTGGCATAGATTCCTGTTTAGTTGAATGTCAATGTCGTGCATTGTTTTATAATTGAAAATTGACCGGATCTCGTACTGACTTTAGTACCGGATTTGGAAGCAAATATCACGGTAGATTTGTGCAGGATAATATTTTAATATGAACCAGTGTAACTTGAAATTGGTAGGCAGTGAAGGCAGCGAAACTGCATAAGATTACCACCATTGTGACCTTATTAGTGCGAGGTCGCATTAATAACTTTGAATGTCTATAATTCAGCAAAGTTAAAATGACATGAAAAGAGAAGCAAACAAAATATTAATTATCAGTTTTTCATTTACTCTAGAAGCAGCAACGAGTTAGCAATTACGTAATGTCAGTAGCTACTATCGACAACAACTCTAAATAAGAAAAGATTCTATAGAGTCGGCTACAGATATATTGCTACTTCTGAGGCAACTATCATACCTTTCAAGACATAACAAACGCTGAACAATCTTATATGGTAGAAGTAGGTGTACGATGGTGACTTCCAAGAACTCCAAAGACGAAACACCGAACCGTAGCATATTTGTATTAATTAACAAAAGTCAATTTGATATAGACATACATTAATTTTAATTTTATTGCATATTTTTATACGTGGTCATATTACGTTGCTACTAAATCAATTTTCTCATCGTAAAGCAATCAACCCTACGTTTTTATGCGGTGAAAAGCTTAATTAAAATTTGCCGTGAAACTATCAAAAGTGAATAAAATTTAGTTAGCTTGAATAATTCAGAAAATTTCACAAACCGGAAGTAAATCAAACATTGTCTTTCACTAGTTTAATGCTTCTGGCTTTACTTGGGTATACATTTTTTTATTTCTTCCTAAACTCCTTTTCTGAAATAACTGAAATCTATTGTTTACTTAAACCTTATGATTTTATTTGAACCAAAATGCATATTTATATCTATTTGACGACCCGCGTGGCGGAGCGGTTACCATACCGGCCTTACGCGCAATGGGTCCCGGGTTCGATTCCCGGCCAGACAGGTATCTGAATGATGAGTTTAGGTTCATGTTCTGGGTCTGGGTGTTTGTGAATTCGTCTTGTATATGTCCATGGTACCCACGACACAGGAGAAAATCCTAGTGTGGGGCTATGAGTGTAAAAAGCGTGTGCGTGTGTATTTTATTTCTATACAAGTTACATTCAGTATTTTATCTCCTTTCGTGATATTATTATGTGAGCCTTTCAGTTCTAAAATTACAGTTTTAAAAAAATATCTATTTTAATTTGTTCGGTGTCTTGTAAATAATACTAAGTGCATTTTATTATTGTTGTAGAATATACTGTTTAATATGTGTATGTTCTGATTAGCGTGCAATACATAACTAGCTGATCTCGCAGTTTCATTTCGCATCAAATTTATCATAAATTATTGTACAAAAAATATATCGAAATCTTATCCTGTAAAAAACAGTCCCACGGTAACCGTACATTATTTCAGGCTAAAACGCAGCCTATGTTTTATTCTGTGCGATAAAGTAAGTCGTTTGGCATATAACAAACATTTATCCATTCCAACAAATTTTTGTCTTTATTAATATTTCTAGGATGAATGTGCGAGGTACTTTTTATTTTGGTTCCTGTAGTTCCAGGATTAGAATAGCGCTACGGTATCTCCTGCCGGTCGTAAGAGGCGACTAAAAGCGGCTTCCGGGGTTGCGGACGGCTTCAGTTGGAGCTCGAACCGTTTGGTCAGGCGACCCCGCGAAGGACGGCAGCATGTGTGGTCGTTTACTGTCGTAAAGACCAGACGGAGCCGTGGGTCCAGCCACCCATCTGTGAGGAGCCCGATGGGGCAACGCGCTCAGAGGACTCCGGTTGCGTTCCTTTGGAGATCGCGGAGTCCTCTTTGTAGCGCCAAGGACGGCCATCGGGGGGGTTTTAGTGTGGTAAAAATCCCACATAACCCTGCGTCGCTCCCACGGCGTCCGGTACCTTTTGAAGGTTTCCCCCTTGAGAAGAAAAACATATTTTTCATATAAGTACTTTGATGTATATACATTTAAGTACCTAAATTGATTCTCAGGTGATTGACATCGCACAATTAATACAAAAGTTTACTAAACACGATGTGTGAGGTTTCTAAACCATTATCGTAAATTTTAATAAGACATCATCTCTATTTTGACATGCGTTTGCACTTTCTATAGGCCAATACAAAAATCGGTTAGGCCCAATACTTGAATTTGTACTCGTATGTTGCAGTCTACGGACATTTTACGACGATTTCGACATGTCAAATATTTACATGTAGTAAAGTGCTGGCATAATTATTGTTTAATTGATGCTGACCACAATTCAATTATTTTTTATTAATAATATTTACTTATAAATAGCTAATTAAGTAACTAATTACACAGGCATATATGTATGTCTTTTATCGACTGTTTCACCTTTTAGTTTCTATATAATTATGTATAAGGTAGCATTTACATTAAAATCCTTATTATTTATTCATTTCCTAAGCAATACTAGCTAGCAAATGAAGAATATAAGAACGTGATTAAAATAGCAAATAATATGAATACTACCCTAAATCCTTAATATAATAATTATATTGTCAATTAACTAGTTAATTATATTGTTTTACATTTTGAAATATACGTAAACACGACATACACTGTATGTCGACCGCGATTTATAACGCGTACAAGAATACAAATTTTTAAGCCCTTATTACTTCTACTCCATAGAGGTGTAATACAAATAAAACTATAAAAATCTTTTCTAGTTTGCTTACATTTTACATTTCAATGTTAGTCAGAAGTGGGTATACTTTCGCTTATCGTCGTAAACCCATTATTGTCCGCTACTACTGGGCACGGGACTTCTCTCAGAATGAGAGAGTTTTGGGCCATAGTCCACCGCGCTGGTCAAGTGCGAATTGGTGGACTTCACACACCTCCGAGAACTTTTTTTTAACTTTCAGGTGTGTAGTTCACACGATGTTTTCCTTCACCGAAAAGCAGTGATCATTAATTTCTAATACGCACATAATTTTAGAAAAAATAGTGGTGAGTGCCTGGGTTTGAACCTCGGACATCCCGATAGAGACGGCAAGTTTCAACCATTAGGCTATCACTGCTCTGCTCGCTTATGTATATATACTAATATATCGAATATTGTTACTAATCGTCTGCAACATCCAAAAAACGGTGAACCCAGCTAATTACAGCATCGTTTTAAACGGACCGCTGATGCCGGATCGATACAAATTGACAAACCCACGATCAAAGGCGGCTGGGTATTTCAATAAAACAGATTGACTAATAATGAACAGACCGACCTGTCGTGAGAAATTCTGTTAACAACGGCTTTTACAACTCTTCTAGTCGGGCCTTGAAAACAGCGGTATTGCGGCGTTTAAACTTAAGTGAATATGTTGGATTATTAAAACAACAAGAACGAGTAAGGTTTTGTCAGTGTCATTACGCAAGTAATTAAATAAATATGCATAATAAATAATAATATAATTTGTATTCACGCTTAGCAGGATATAAAACATTGTAAATTAAAACGGTGATCAAAGTCAAATATTTGCAAGTAATTTACGTTACTTATAAAAATTTTATGAAAAACAATGGCCATAAAATTAGATTTTCTTCTCTTATTTCAATTGTGTATCAATGAGACAATAGTTTTGTGTATTTTAATGATTTAACACATACTTAGCTTATAATTTTATTTGTATGTAGTGTAATATTGTTGGGAGAAACCGGCGGACTAACAGACAAGACAAAATAACGTCACGTTTAGTGCTATGTTGAGTCAAATAAACCTAAATTTCACAAGTTTTCCAAATTTGGACACGTTATAAATCCGCGTGTTTTATGGCCACCCACCAAAACGCGACTTTTATATCTGATAGACTGAAACCTACCTATTTCGGATTCGTCACGCAATTTGTCAATCAATTCTCCGTCGTCAATACGTCGTCCGGACTCCATTAAATGTCAATTTTGATAAAAAACTCTTTGCGTTCGCCGCACGCATATTAATTCCTATAAAATTAATAGCGATGACAAATCCATTAATTCGGATTGCTCTTAACTGGTTTCTTACGTTTACATTTTTGTCGGTGATCGTTAATTGTGGCTTGTCGGGTGGACTTACGGCATTTCACATGTATGGGTACGTCATTTTGAATTGAATGAGTGCACGATACAATTATTTAATAATACAATTGAATATTACTTAGCTATATAGTGGTATTTATATACCCATAATTTCATAATTTTATCCAATTTAATCGTATGTATCTGCTGTAATCTACAAATAAATTGTATTAGTTGTATGTTACGTACCCCCATACAACCCTTTTATTGTCCCACTGCTGGGCACGGGTCTTCTCTCAGAATGAAAAGGTTTTAGGCCATAGTCCACTGCGCTGGCTCAAATTAATGGATTTCACAAACCTCCGTTTTTTTTTCATAACTCTCGGGTGTGTAGGTTTCCTCACGATATTTTCTTGCACCGAAAAGCAGTGATAATTAGCTTCTAATACGCGCATAAATCAGTGGTGCGTGCCTGGGTTTGAAACTCGGACCTCCCGATTGAGATGGTTGAAACTTGCAACCATTGGGCTATCACTGCTCCTATCCTATATGTATCCTATATGCTATATAAGTCCTATCAAATGAAAATCTATGCCATAATTCTTCAATAACTTATTCGAGAAAAAGTAGATTTCATGATGATTCTATACGTCTGCCGTGATAGTAGGTATATCTGCTTTAACTAGGCATTTCTTTTGCAAGTGCCTTTATCTGATGTATATGTCTTACTTTACACAGATATTTTATATTTTCTTTATCTAATATGTATCTTTATATCTTTTCTTTATGCTTTTCTTCTTTGTTATTTTCTTTATTTCTAAACCCTTAGTCTCTAAAAATCATCAGCGGTAGAGAAGCGTTTTTCGATTAATTGAGGCCAGTTCAGGGATTTATAATATAGAATTAGCTAAGAATCCATATCACCTGATGGTAAATGGGTACTGCCAATTATGGAAATTTCTTATCAATTTCAGATAAGATTAAACTCAGCTGTTGGCAACAGATTAGACCTTCTCGGATAAGTATCTTAACACTGCTGCTATTAATCAAAAACATCTACTTATCTCTTGGCATTTCTTTATACTTTGTAGGCAGCATGCGCTAATTAAAAATATCATTTACACATAATAATAAATATAATGTGGCATTAATTAAAATACAACATAATTAAACAGAAAAACTGTTTTGATTAAAATCCAAATCTACTTTCCGTTTTCGACTTCCCATATCTTTTTCTACGTGGTAGGTACGCAGCATAGGCTTCCATAACACCATAGGGCCATAACGACAGCTATAATCGATTCTCTATGTGTAACTCGATTCGAGCAATTAAAAAATTCTGTGGATACCATCGGATACGTTCGAAATTGTGCGTGGATAATTTTTTTATGAGACATACCATTAATATTTATATCATGGCTGTGTTGTTCCTAAAACCTTAAAAGGTTTTCGTTCTAACCTCATTTGGAAACTGCTATTCTTAATATAAATGAATTTTGTTCTGGATATTGTTACTAATTATATATTACTCGGTTATGCCCGTGTTTTCGCCCGCTTCGTTTATATTTACCAGGTAAATATCCTAATAGTTAATCTAGGTCATAAACTACGTTGTCCCTGTAGTTCCGCGACCAGAATCGGGCTACGGTATCCTCTGCCAGTCGTTAGAGGCGACTAAAAGGGGCTTCCGGGGTTGCGGGTAGTAAGAGATTGGGAGCTGGGACTTTCCAGCTAAGAGACCCGGAAAGGAAGATGATATGTGTGGTCGCATGTAACTCGTGAACACCGAGAGACACGGTGAGCATCAATCGGTCACTGGGGAAGAGTCCAAAAGGAGCATTGAGCTCGGACTCCGGTTGTGTTCCATTGGAGATCTGGAGTCGTCCACGTAGCGCTGAGGATGACCAGCGGAGGGTTTTAGTGAGGTAAATATCCCACATAATCCGGCGTTGCTCCCACGGCGGCGGGTACCTTTTAAAGGTTTCCCCCTCGATAACAAAAAAAAGGTCATTAACTAGGTGTGTGCCAAATTGCAGCGAAATTCGGCCAGTAGTTGACGCGTGAAAAAGAAACAACTTAGGTATCTATTGTACCTTGAACACTTCAAGGTACTATAGGACTTTAATCCTGGGGGTAATTAGGATAGAACTTTAAATGTGGAGTTTAGCGCGGATGTCCACGGGCGTCAATAATTTTCCGAGGCGTTCCAACCTGTTTATCAGGAGTAGCATTGTATCTGTCCTTTTTATTGTAAAGTGGGTAAACCCAGCCACCCAGGGGAGCAGCTGGGTTATGCCGGACACTTACCGGCTAAACCTCCACTGTGTTTTCTCCTCGCACCGTACGGCCGGAACAACAGCACGCTTTCGCAATCATCGGCGAACCGGCCGGTGCCGCGAATCTGTCGCTAACCTAAGATAAGACTGAATTTAAGGGGTTTGGAGTATAGATGTCCATGGGCGACAGTGGCCACTTTCCACCAGATAACTGCTTGTTTCTTTGCCACTTCTATATTATAAAAATATAAAGCTTATAGCAAACCTAAATCATCGCCATCATCAGTCATCGCTTAATTGCATCAATTAAAATATTTTCTTCAAAACTTGAATTGTCAAATTACTTTAAAAGCCGCGAAAATAAAACCAACTTTCGTTCAGCATCAGTACTGGTTCCGATGCTTTGTAACTTGTCTTTTAATTCGTAGAAATTCGTTACGCAGGTCAACTTTGAGATTGGTCACGAGGGTGATTATCAATGTGAAATGCTCGTACAAAAGTAGAAAGTTAATAGGTGCCATATGTCAAGTTTTGCGAGTGTGAACGTTTGAGAATTTTTCTTTTTTTTTTAATCTGATTGAAGTAGCAAACGAGCTTACAGTCCACCTGATGGTAAGTGGTCACTACCGCCCAAGGACATCTGTTCAACTTCATATAGAACATGTGTTCTATCTGAAGTCAATCAAAAATTCATTGCTACTCCCGCGGACTATCATGGTCGCCTCATATAAAAGTGTGCCGGCAACCACTGTGATGGTAAGAGGTCATCGATGGTTGAACATATGAGTAAGTAAATCACTATATGATACGGATTATACCTGAAGCACTGCATTGCATTGAGGTCGCCTTATAGTTAAAGAAGCGGCATCCACACCGTTCCACCGAAATTCAGAACTGCAGAACTGCTTCAGGCTAGCAATAATTATGGCGCTGGTACAACTTCAATAAGGTCATATTAATTTTATCATCTCTTGTGAAATGGATAGAATTGATTAGTAAAATTAAAAACAAAACATCAATAAGTTTATTCCTGAGTGATCACATAACATTTCTTTAAAGAATTGATTCCCGAGTTCTTTTATGTACACTTTGTTTATTTTTTGTTACTCTGTGGTGATAGTTCTCTAAACATTGGGTTGATGTTGCATCATAACCACAATTTTATACGGTAATTCGTGACTTAAATGTTCTGAAACTTATAATTTAAGTTAATTTCTTTGCGATCTGGCATATCGTGAGACACAAAATAAAATTCTGCTATTTTTGCTATACCACTTATGAACAATGAAGAACTCCTGTGTAATGTCTCATAGGTAGATCGCTTACCATTAGGTGGATAGTATGCTCGTTTGCACCTTCAATCTTATAAAAAATGTTTTGCATATGCATTGACAGAACAATGAACCTGGGAGACTCGCTTCATCATAATTTGTGCCATGAGTTCGTACAATAATAGGTACCATGAATCATATAAGTGAAGTCTAGTCATTAAATTAAAGACAATGCGTGCTCATACAAACTTTTGATTATCTACATGGCTATTGTTGTGTCCACAAACTGGAAAATTACAAAGAAAACCGCGGTACGTTTTATATAAGCCATATAATGTACTATTGTCTCCAGTCTCTGCGATTGGTAGAACGAGTGGCCAGTTCATGCTCGGAACGACAAAGTCGGCAAAGCGTAACATCCGTGTAAGGTAACATGGCACAGTGTAGAAAAATATCCACTTCAAAATCCAGTATGTTAGAAAAAATACCATCTTTGCGTCACATGTCTGTGCTCTGTGGATTACACGCGCTGTCCGATGACTGCTGTCAAATTTCATTTTGCGTTTTCGTTAACGAGTTCGGTTTCTTCGTGATCGCTATTATCAAAGTCATAAGGCGTTAGTTACTTGTGAATTTTACTTTGTAGCGTGTCTTTGTAAACTGGTTTCTTCAGAGTGTCAGTCGTCATGGTTTGTAGGTTTGTTGCTTCACCGTTTGCTGCGAGGTTGCAAAAGCTGTCGTGGATAACGTGCCGTGTGATGATTACACTGATATGTGTAACGGAGTCGCATCTCGTGACGGACCGACGGACTGTTTTTATTATGTTATTAAGTCATTATGTTCTAGTTTATACCTATGTACGAGCCATTTTTGTCAATCTTAGATTCTTCGCCTATTAGATCTAATTTCCGGCTTGGAACTCGATTGAGATATTGCCTGGGAAACTCATAAGTTTTAGGAGATTGAATACGTGTATGATCAGTGACAACTTGATAGCAGGTGGACGCCTTTCGTATTTGTATTTTTTGCCAATACACGGTAATATCAACAACCAGGTATTTTAAATTAAATTAGACCGTTAAAACTGTAATTGTGGCAAGTCTATCTAGATATAGACTATTAAGAGGCACTGATTTAGTGCAAAACGAAAGTAGAATTAATTCGATAATAGAAAGAAAGACAGATTACTTAATAATATGGGTGACAGTTTTTCCTTATTCACTAAAGTTTTCTTCTAAGATGTCAAATCTTATCACGAAGTTAATACATCAAGTGAATTTGAAAACCGACTAAATCCACGAAACACCTCAATCCTCGCAACAAAGAATGGAATTTGTCAAAAAAGTGGCCTTTCGCCTGAGGGCGGGTTTTGCTGTGTTATTATGCAAATCTATAGCCGTCGCCGAGGGGACGAGAAGCGTGGACTAAAGTTTCTTCAGGGTTTATATGTGGATATCCATTAATGTTTTAAATACATGTCTTTACCTACAAATAATTACGTATTAGCCTGTCAAAATTATTACAATCAAACTGTATGTGTTTGTATGAAAAATAACTGTTATTATGATTCTGTGTAACGACCGAAGAATTTATAACAAGTTGTGTTAATGTTATGCTGTTTTTGCTAATATTGAAAACATTTTTTAAATGGTAATATACGATTGTAACGATAAGCCTACATTTCTAAGTGGGTTTATAACAATCAAATCAAATTATTATGCAAAGACGGTACTTTTAAAAAGGAGGGAATATTTCGTATACTAACTTAGTACGGTTCTTTTGGAATAAAAGAAAAAAAGAAGTGGTCATAATAATCGTCAATAATTAAAGATAAAAAAAATAAGAACATGATGACAATACTAGACGCAATTCTATCTTTCGCGTATTCAAAAAATAGAAACAATACATTGAAACTCATGTAAAGTACTATTTCAGATTTTATCTCAGTTTTACAGACATTTATTTTGTCTTTAAAATTATATCCTTTACAAATTTCGTAGCACGCAACCAGAATTCATTCTTAGAAGTTTTTCTTTTCAAACTTTCCTTTCCTCTTAAATTTACCTCAAACGTTTTCATATTGATTCCATGTAACCCAACTCTTTGGAGGGCGGTGACGGAATGTCAAAAATTTCGCTCCGAGATGTGACTAGCGCTGTTCAGTCGAAATTATTATACGACGAAGATTGCCCGAGGACTAATGGGCTTCGGTCCCACTATACTTTGTTGGCGTTGATAATTACTGTCCGAGGTCAAATTATTACCATTTTAAACGATATTTCGGAAGAACTTTTAGTTTTAAATGTACAAGATTTTGTTGAAATATTTTGTGCGACAAGTATTATGAATATGAATTGTATGTTTATCGAAAAGGTAATCATTATTGTATGCTTCTAATAAACTAAAAATACATAAATGAACTTTTCTGATGAAATAATATTTTTAGAGATCACTTTTCCCTTGATTGTCAGCATTTAAGATTTTTTAACTATCATTGAGTTTCCACAGTTCAGCAAAACTCAGAATCTTAGTTTGTTTTTAAATAGTATGCGACAAATGCGAGTTCTTAATTTAAACTTCGTCAACCTACAAGAAAAAAATGCAATTTCTAAATCCAAAAATCTCGCAATTATACGTAAGTACGTTATTGTGTCAAAAGAAACATTTCTACCGCACGGTCAATGATAAATGCGTTTGAAATCTTGCAACGACCGCTAGTCGCAACGCGCTGTGACCGTTCCGGCGCACGCGCATCTGAATTATTCATAGCTTAAGCTGGACGTAATTAAGTCTTGAGGAAAAAGAGCTGACACCTTCCTGTGGGATTGGGGGACGATTTAAAGTAATGGGTGTTATAAAACTGCGCACTTGTAGTGGCTGGTTTTTAGCTGGTTCGTGTTGTAAGATTTTGCTTTTGTGTATGTATTGGTGTATATCTGTGACAAATGATAAATACATTCAATACAATATTTATGGGTGCAACGCATTATTGTCCTACTGCTGGGCACGGGTCTTCTCTCAGAGTGAGAGTCTTTTTAGGCTATAGTCCATCGCGCTGACCATTGGTGGATACAATATTTATATTAGAATTTAATTTACAAACCTTTAGAGCTACTTGAATAACTACTAAGGAGTAGGTTAGGTCCAATTTAAATTAATTAATGCTTTTATAGTGAAAGTTGGTGAAACAAGGCAAAATTTCGTAAGAATTTTAGTCTGCTAAAACACAAAGCATATAAATATATGTACCAAAATATATGTATGTATGTTTAGTTTTTGCTTGTTGACAATAGTGGAGTTTTTTGGAAAAAGAAACAATATTATTTGTTTTCGTAAATAATTGAATTACAACAATTATTTTGTTCCTTAAACCAATGTTATGAAGTATTAAAAAGCCTGAAATGATTTGTATGTATGTTTCTAAACAAATGTAATGTATGCGATGCTGAAAATAGTTATTATACATGTATTATAAATATTTAAGCACAAAATAGTTTAAAAACAACAAAACTTTTACAAAGAACTAAGTCCAACCTAAGTTTCTTGTCAACCCTTCTCAGTTGATCTCACTTTTCGATCTGGCAGTAGTGTAAGAAAAAATGGTAACTGACAATTTGTAAGTGCTCAAGGAGACCTATTAATAAAGAAATTTAATGCACTGTAAGAAAAGAAAAAAAGTTAAAGGCACCAACGCATTGATTACAGTACTAAAGCTAATGATGCTAGTAAATTACAAATGGTTTCATTACACATAGAAATAGGAAATTCTTAAGAGTTCTAACAACAGTGGAGAGGACTGAAAAAGCTATGCTGTATAACTTCTTAGTAATCTGTCTCACATAGATGGGAATAGATAAAAAGTACGTATTAACTTGCCTTAAAACAATGTAGTTCATTTTATAAGAATATTGGTATGGAACTTTATTGATATGGAATTATATTTCAGAAAAGCATACCAGGCTTTATATTTGTATAACTAAATACATTATATTCATAATTAAGCCGTTTTTATTACCCAAGTGTATGTAACACGATTTTACATATATTTCGTAATTACAGAAATTTCATAGATTTTTTCGTGATTTTGGGTCTTGACAAATCACTCAAATATGTTCAATACATTATAACTTAAAAAAATTAGACGGCATTGGAAATCTGGAATAAAGTCCATAGGAAGGCTACGATGCATATCACTGCAAATAATGATAGGCTAAGAGTAACGATAAAGCAGAAGCTTTATCGTTCCTTCTTGGCAATAAGACAGGATCCTAACCACGACGAAAAGAAATGAAATAGCGATCACAATATAATTGCACAGAAGCTAAACACAGACAAGAGGTGCGCAAGCTAAATGTCAAGTACAAACTACATTTTCTATCTAATTATGTTTTTCACATAGTTGGGGATCGGTGCCTTTAATGTTTTGCAGGACTTTTTGTTAAAGCATAGCGTTCCAGCCCACGCTCATAAGATCTTTAATACCATCGTTGATTTCATGGCATGAGCGTATGTGTTGAATATGGTGAAAAATGGTTTTGAAGTTATGCAACGTGAATTATTAATACTTCTTTCTAATGTTATATAAGTTTTAATATTAGCGTTCATTTTATTATTTTTACTGCATAAATTTATTGGCCATTCTATGGTATGTAAGCTGAGATAATGATATTATTTATATTTTTTTTTACGATGTCAAGTACCTTTCTAAGATAATCAACGTCAATATTTTTCTAGAAAATTACTTAATTATCTCACTGTATTTGATAAGTATAGGATTTCAAAAAAGTTTAGATGCAAAAATAAATAAACGACTAACAAAATTAATGCCTGTAATTACACCCAAATGCATTTAGACGAAATATCACATGCCTCAGGAATAAGTATCAAACGCCTTACCTAAATCACGGTTGCCCTAATTAATGGCTGCATTTAAAAAGTTAGGAGACTTGTAATTACAATAACTGATCCGCGGATTACAGCCGTCGAGGCTGTAATCTTTTGCAATTTTCTCTTAATCGCCCAAGTTTAAAGTAACCATTTTAAAATGACCTCTATTCTGTCCGTATCGTCCTTGTTTATCAACCGAGATGTATACTACAAGGGACCATGTTTGGGCCATTTTCTTTTGGTCCTACAAAACGTTCCCCGAGACATTTGGACTTATATGATAATATTAGGGCGAGTGGAAGAAATTTGATAATTCGCGGTTAGACGAACGACCGTTTTAATAATAACTTGCTCGCATAGTTCGTGAATTACCTAGCGAACAGAGAAACTATTGAGGTGTTCGATTTTATTTATTTATCGTTTGAGCATCTACTATTGCTTTTATTTACGTTACCAAAATGCTTTAAATCAATGAGTAGCCATTGATGAAACATATATACAAAAAGTATAATTGTTATTTTGTATGTAATATTCATATAAGTTTAATAGATTCTTGTTTATTACAAGCATGTTCTTTAAGCTATTAAGAAATAAATTAAAGTAAATTTGAGATCTGGATCTGGATCTATCAAAGAAAAAAAAATCTTTCTATGCTCAAAAGCATATTCAGTTCAAACCACAGTTTATTAGCGTCTCTACAGATTTCTGTCTTAAAGGTAACCAAGACAACCATTTATCACCCACCCGTCAAAATCTAATTGTCCCGCCTCACTAACCACCGCATTGTGACCGTAATTATGCCCTTATTTTTTTCACAGAGTATAAATCGACTTATAAAGATTTTTTGTTACTTACCCACATTTAAAGACCAATTTGATAAAAATTTGAAATGTTTGCGCCATGTTAACTGAATCATGTTTGTGATGACCAAATTTTTATTGGATGATAATTTAATATTTTTTAAAATTCTTGTGTATACATATATTTGTAAAACATATGTAAGAGTGCTTAAAATATATAGGTATACCGGTTCTTTCAACATGTTTGATGTAAAATATAAAGATGGAAGTGTGTTAAGTTAGAAATACTTATTCGAGGCATTCAACTTAGTCTTTAACACTAGCCGCAGGCCCCTGGTATTATCTGGGAATGCTTGCAGAATGGTTACAGATGCCTATGACGGCGATGGTCCTTTACCATCAGGTAATCTTATTGTTCATTGATTACTTCCAAATTGTATAAAATGATTTTTTTTATTTGATTGAAGTGGCAAACGAGCATGTCTTGTTTATGCAAGATAAATCATTTTCTAAATTGCTGAACATTATAAAATTTAATAACATTTTAGGTTGTAGGAGGTAGAACCAGTGTAGTTCGACCAGGGAAGTACCACCGCCACACCTATTTCTAGCGTGAAGCATTTCTAGCGTTTCAGTAGAAGGGAGTGTTTGCCGGCACAGTTTCACATGAGGCGACCGTCATAGTTCTCGGGAGTAGCAACACATCTGTGATTGACTTCAGATGGAACCCATGTTCTGTATGAAGTTGATTACAGATGTCCATGGGGGCAGTGGCCACTTACCATCAGGTGGGCTGCATGTTCGTTTGCTGCTTCAGATAAAAAAAACGGTTAAATCACACGTAAATTAATAATGACAACTAACATCGTTCTTTTAGTTGGAGTAGTGTATTGTATATGTATGGTTGAATAATATAGCTTATGAAATAAATGATTATATGAACAAAAAACTCGGCTGCTTTAAAACAAGGAACTGAATAGGAAAAAGCCAGTAAAACAATAAATCATTAAAATAAAGTTGAAATTTAATACTTTAAATTGTTTAAACAATGATATAATATGATAACGGTTTCATAATACACAAACACTACATGTTAAACTAAGATATACACTAAGAAGTACATTTTAAACTTTGAACTAAATTCAGTAAGTTAATTATTAAGGTTTGGAGCGATTCAAACACAGATAGACACGTGAGTGTGTGAATAATAAATAAATAAAATCTGCACAATATATACAAACGTACTATGTATTTAACTCATTTATCGTCGACCCAATATTGTCCCGTTGCTGGGCACGGGTGTCTTCTCCTCTTTTTTATCTACCTAAGTAGCATACGAGCATGCAGTCCACCTGATGGTAAGGGGTCACTGCCACCCATGGACGTCTGTAATCGACTTCATACAGAACATGGGTTCCATCTGAAGTCTATCACAGATGCGTTGCTACTCCCGAGAACTATGATGGTCGCCTCATGTGAAACTGTGCCAGCAACCTGGGACTTGAACCTTTGACCAAGCCTTAACCATTAGGCTATCACTGCCCCGCTTTACTATTACTATTATATAATAAAAATCTTCCATTGCGTAAACAAAACAAAGAATTTGTTTAACAAAATGTTTAAGGCGAATACGTAATGTGTAATACACGTTACGTTTTATTGTGTGAACGGTATTACGGGCGTTTATACGCTTGACACAGTTACAAATATATTCTAATTTTTTTTGTGGTTCATATAACTTCATTGAGTAATCCTAGACACATCTGTACTCTTAATGTCGGAATATGTAATGAATGGTGTAAAATGTAACCAGTTTTATGTGGCCTGTAGACATCATAGTTTAATATGACCTTTTTTTTTGTTTTCGAGGGGGAAACTTTCAAAAAGTACCAGACGTCGTGGGAGCCACGCGGGTTATGTGGGATTATTACCGCACTAAACCCCCCCCCCCCCCCGGTGGCCGACCTCGACGCTGCGAAGAGGACTCCGGAGACTCCGATTGACCGCCGCCGGTGTCCTCCCCATCGGGCTCTTCCCTTGTGAGCGTGAACTGCTCACCGCACCTACTGGTTTTTACGGCAACATGCAACCACACATGCCACCGTCCTTCCCGGGGTCGCTTGGCCGGACGGTTCGAGCTCCCACTCTTCCCGCCCGCAACCCCGGAAGCCTCTTTTAGTCGCCTCTTACGACAGGCAGAGGGTACCGTAGTCCTATTCTGGTCCCGGAACTACAGGGACAGTTTAATATGACCTACAGCATCCTTTTGCATTTATATTTATAAATTACAAGATGTATAGATACTTTAATAGAAATAAATACATTTGGCTGCTTGCTTACAACAAAAAAATGCTAATTTTAAAGGGGAGCCAGGTGAAGACTAAATAATGCTTTTTGTTTTTATCATATTATTAGATTAAGTTAAAAGTAATCACAGTGTTACAGCCCACTTTGGATAAAACTGTAGGTATATTTTACTTAAAATTGTCGAATTTTGATTGTGTAGGTTTTTTATGCAACGCAGTGATATATTTCTTATATTTTTTATATCTTTTTATATAATATTAAATTTTTAATTTATATGTAATATAGTGTATTATGTAAAAGCAAAAAATTAAGAAATATATGTATAAATGGTTTTAATTGATCTAGAAATCAATATTTCAAGTAAGGCTACTAAATTAAATTATTAAATTTGTAATATATTAGATTTAAAATTGAATTAATGTCTTTATTTATTAAGCCTTGTTTTTATAAATGTGCCCAGTAATCAAATTTAAATTTAACTTTAATTCAAATAAGGGTTTTTTTGCGAACCAGTTACATAAATTACCACAAGTAAAAGAACTTTTATGATAGTAATAGTAAGAAATATATCTACAGAAAAAAAAGTGATTTCCCTATGTTATTTAGTGATTGTGATGATGATGAAAAGATGTAGAGTCCGCTTTATTCCTTTTTTTCACGTTTTAGGCATGCAATTCCAAAGCGTTTGTGATAATATATTAAACACACACACACGCTTTCTACACTCATAGCCCCACACTAGGATTTACTCCTGTGTCGTGGGTACCATGGACACACACAAGACGAATAACAACAACGATACAAACACCCAGACCCAGAACGTGAATCTAAACTCATCATTCAGATACCTGTCTGGCCGGGAATCGAACCCGGGACCCATTGCGCGTCAGACCGGTTTGGTAAGCGCTCCACCACGCGGGTCGTCATTATATATTAAGATACCTTTCACCTTAGTCCATCATTGTAATGGAAATTGCTTAGCGCTGATGTTACTAGTTTGTGTAACAGTTGGTGGAAAGGTAATGTTATTTCCAAAAAAAAAAAAAAATTTTTTTGCATCTGTTTGCTCTAATTATTATCTATACCTACCCGACTACTAGAACTACTTGAAAGACAAATATTAAATAATTACAAAACAAGCATAAAAAAACAATCGTAATAACAAATAAACAATATTAAAAACTGCAATATAACAAAGGACGAATAAAAATGGGTTTGATCTATTTGTGGTCTGGAAACCTTAAAGGCAGGTAAGCGCCCATTTTCGTAGATAAATTGGAGGCCATTTAGTAGCTCATGGGTATAACGTTTAACCGGACAATAGGCGTTCCTAATATACAAATTCTCGTTTGGGGGATGGAACAGTAACCGCAGAATACAAGGGCGGTAATTAAATTGCTACCACAATATCGGTACAAAAAAGAAACACAGTGAGATTGTTATATTTTGAACAACATAGATTTAATGATTTAAGAGATTAATTTTCTTAAAAGCCGACTTAAGACTATTACTAAGACTAACTTTAGACTATTACTAAGACTAACTTAAGACTATTACGAAGACTAAGACTATTCTTAAACAGCCAACTTAAAACATAATATAATATACGTGTTTTGATTGAGTCGAGTATTGGAACTCTAAAAACATATCAATTGAAAACAGGTACGGTCTGTCTATTGACAGGTATGTCTATTAACTATATTTATATCTATAATATAGTTAATAGACATATATATTATACAGAAAAATAAGCAAATGTTCAGTTCTGATTTATTTTCAAGAACGTCACTACATTAAGACATATAATTCTAGGAAATATTTTAATCAATATCAAACACTTCTGTTAAATCTTGAAAAAATGTATTAAGAATGAACTTTCTAAATAATATAAAAATGTAGGTAAATAGGAATTGCAATTATAGGTTGATGTCAATATTTACCTCACATTCAATTAACTTAAATTTTAAATGTATTGGTACAAAATGTAGAGTTTTACATTACTTCACTTTAAATGCGAATTTAAATTAAAATTTTACTTTATTTAAATGCGTATTGCATTTGGCATTACAGGACATTAATTAATTATCTATGTGCCAAATTTTAATAAAATGTGACAAGTGTTTTTGCGTGAACGAGTAATAAACACACATACACCTTCACAAACTTTGGCTTTTATAACATTAACAAGATAAAATTTATTCATTTGTAACCCTACTGCATTTTCCTTTGTTTCTTTTCCTGTAGTCCCGGTATTCGTGAACAACAAACATATTTGTATTCACAATCCCGTGGCTTATAACCAAGAAAAAGATGATCAGAATTCCATTTGACGGCTCAAGATTGTTCCTGGTGCTATCAATCACTCAGTGTGGGATGACTCTAATTATAGGGATTAAGGGTGGCTGTGGCTCAGGTAATGGGTTCTATGCCGGTCTTTTTAATAGATCCAAAAACGGTATGCATGAGACTATTCAGAATAAATGAAAGAGCTTTTAATCGTGTGTACAGTGTTATATGAAATTTAAATTAAATTTTGATTTAATAAACATTGAGCCAATCAATTTCAATTTTAAAAATAGGTGTTGCTTTATATTTTGTTATAGTATTTCAGGCCACCCTTTAAGTATATATTTGATAAATTAATTGTACATAAAGCTATTAATAAACTTTTTACACTGCATATTAATATTACCAGAAACGTAAATTATATATATGCATGTAAAATTAACATTTGCATATTACCAGTTAGGTTGATAATGAAATTTCTTAAAAGAACACGTCACGGATTTAGTGCTAACCACTAAAGGCAGAAAAACAAAAGACCAAAAGTAATTTAATCGGTTGCACGAGAAAGCTATTATTTTGCGGTCACTATACTTACAGTGAGCGCACCTTGACGGGAGTTGGTTAATTAAACATAATGTTCAAAACTTCTAAATCTTCCCCACACTGCCATTATACGATTATTAATTGGGCGTAAACTTCGGATGGGGCTTCTTCCAGATTGAGGGCTAATTTCGTTGATTGCTCGTGGATCTCGTGATATACAGAAATGTAGTTTCGAAACCTCAAAAAACGATCCTATGCATTAAAATGTGCACTTTATTTTCAGAATTTATTGTACCTGTCACGAGTTCCTTGTTAGTCAATGAGTCTACATTTTTAGCTGCAGTTGAAATATTGGTAAAGTAAATCTCGTCGACCAACAAAATTCCATAAATCAATAAATTCCACATAAAGCTTTGTTTTGATTAATATATCCACCATCTGCATCGCATAAACAAGAGCTCTAAAAGAATACAACAGCCATTCAAATGTTTTCATTCCGATCCCAAATGAGAAACTAAAAATGAACGCATTAAATCATTACAAAAACGCTCCACTAATTGCGGCTTCATTCCTGTCAATAGCGATTATAAAAGAGCTAAAAATAATGATGACAAAACGCGAACGACAGCCAGTAAACGAAGCTTTCATATCCCCCAACCAAAATAGAAGGCAAATTGACAGATGACAAATATGACCGTTAACACCACGGTCACGACACCCATTGGACTAGTATAGCATGATCCCCGAAATAATAAAGAAATCCCATCGTCAAACACCAAGAAATAGGGCGGAAGTAAAACAGTAGGGCTCACTGTAAGTTGGCGTTTGTTAGTAAATATTTCTACCACAGCTAAATGTGATAAAATACATCAAGACATTGTCGTTATAGTAAGATAGATGGCCACCCGATGTCGGTAACACACTCCTTTGAACAACAAGATTAGAACAGATGAATGTTTTGTATACAAGCAGAAACATGTTCGGAATTAAGCCCCGTTGTTACTGAATTGTATAGCATAGCAATAGGTGAAGGTAAAGCAATAGCGATAAAAAACAATCATAACAAATTAGATAAGTCTACTGACAGGAGCAATCGATTTGTAAGTCGTTACGAAATAACTTTGCATCTAGATAAAAGATCTTAAAGATTATAAATTCACTTTGATGTGACATTTAAGGTCTGTTAAAGTTCATCAGTCTAAAATGTATTCGTGATTTTTAATAGCCAGTTATCTTGACTTGCAGAAAGTACTTACATTTTATTGGTTACATAACTCAAAATGTTAACGAAATCCTCTCCTTCTTATTTGATTTGGCTATCTATGTCCAAAAATAATAGTACTAACGTAACTAAGGTATAAATCATAAATAAACAAGACTAATATTAATAATTTATACGTATTTAATTTTTTATTTATAAGTATAGATTACAATGGGCACCAACTAAACAGTATACTAGTTATTTAAATTAACAAAATATAAAAAGAAAAACTATTTACAAAATGTACATATATCCATCCATCCATCCATCAGCCCTTTGATGTCCACTGCTGGACATAGGCCTCCCCTAAATGGCGCCACTCCAACCGGTCCTGTGCCCTCTGAATCCAACGGTTTCCCGCTGTCTTCTTCAGGTCATCGGTCCACCTGGTAGGGGGGCGACCTGTACTCCTTTTGCCTAAACGTGGTGGCCACTCGAGGACCTTTCGTCCCCATCGGTTATCCGTCCTTCGAGCGATATGGCCGGCCCACTGCCACTTCAGCTTGCTGATTTTGAGAGCTATGTCGGTAACCTTCGTTCGTCTACGGATTTCATCGTTACGAATCATGTCTCGTAGCGAAATTCCGAGCATAGCCCTCTCCATAGCACGCTGAGCGACTCTGAGCCTTCGAATGAGGCCTTTAGTGAAGGACCACGTTTCGGCGCCATAGGTCATCACTGGCAACACACATTGCTCGAACAATTTCGACTTCAGGCACTGAGGAATTGTGGACGAAAAGATACTACGAAATTTCCCGAACGCAGCCCAGCCGAGTTGGATTCTTCGAGTGACCTCCCTCTCAAAGTTGGACTTACCCATCCGGATCGTTTGTCCCAGGTAAATGTACTCGTCGACAACTTCGAGAGGAGTGCCGTCAACAACTACCGGTACGGGTGTGACATGGACATTAGACATGATTTTCGTCTTGTCCATGTTCATCTTAAGACCCACCCGTTGTGAGGCACTGTTGAGGTCGCCTAGCATTGTGCTGAGGTCCGTCAGCGAACCTGCCAAGATGACTATATCGTCGGCAAATCGAAGGTGTGTGACGTGTTCGCCATTGATGTTGATGCCAAGACCTTTCCACTCCATCAGCTTGAACACATCTTCCAACGCAGCGGTGAACAGTTTCGGCGATATGACATCGCCTTGCCTGACTCCCCGCTGCAATTGGATGGGGTTCGTGCTTTGGTCATGTACTCGGACTGACATGGTGGCGGCTGTGTATACACACTTCAACACCTCGATGTACCTATAGTCGATCTGGCATCGCTGAAGGGACTCCAGCACCGCCCAGTGCTCGATAGAATCGAAGGCTTTCTCATAGTCCACATAAGCAACACATAACGGCAGATTATACTCCTCGGTCTTCTGTATAATCTGCCGAAGCGTGTGTATGTGGTCCATGGTGCTGTAGCCTTTTCGGAATCCGGCTTGTTCGGGAGGCTGGAAGTCGTCAAGCCTGCGTGCAATACGGTTAGTGAGGACTCTCGAAAACAACTTATACACGTGGCTCAGAAGCGCAATGGGCCTGTAGTTCTTCAGGAGGGTCTTATCGCCCTTTTTGAAGAACAGCACCACTACGCTTCTGCTCCACGCTTCCGGGGTTGTCCCGCTAGTAATGACGGAATCGAACAACTTTTGGAGCGCCACTAGTACGGGTTTACCGCCGCTTTTAGCAGCTCTGTTGTGATTCCGTCATCCCCCGGTGCCTTGTGGTTTTTCAGCTGTTTGAGAGCCTCTCTAATCTCGTACAGGCTGACGTCCGGGAGGTCCTCAGTATAGTGTCGGGTCAGTTTGGCACGTTTGTCGTCCGCCTTGTTACGGGCGGGAGCTCGTGCGGAAGCATACAACTGTCCGTAGTATTTCTCAATTTCTCTCAGAACATCGGGCTGAGACGAAACTACGGTGCCCGATTCGGTCTTCAACCTCGTCAGCAGGCTCTGCCCAATGCACAGATCCCTGGCGAACACTCTTGAGCCCCGGTTTCGCTCAATAGCGTCTTTTACGCGTCGGGTGTTGTGAGCACGCCAATCGCGTCGCCTACTCTGAGAGATCTGTTTATTGAGCAGTCTGTATCTCGACATTGAGGTTGGAGACTGCACACATAGTTCTCGCCTCTCCCTCATAAGACCGAGAGTATGCTCTGAGAGAACCTGAGAGCCACCACTGGAGTGGGTCTTAAAATACTTAGACCCCACGTCGTGGACAGTTGTTACTACCTTGGTGTTAATTTCGTCCACAGAAACGCAAGAATCGAGACACGCGAAACGGTTTCGGAGCTGTAGCTGGAACTCTTCGGAGCCCTGGATTTGGACAGGTGTTGGTCGGAGCGTAGACTTCATCAGGCGTGACCGTTCCAGCTTTACATTGATATTTAATGTGCCTCTTACCATCCGGTGATCACTTCCGGTTTTCACCCTGTTGATCACAGAGACATCATTAAATATGTGCCGTTTGTCTGCCAAAATGAAGTCTATCTCGTTCTTAGTGGAACCATCAGGACTTATCCAAGTCCACTTTCGCTGTGCCTTCTTCTTGAAGAAAGAGTTCATCATAAAGAAGTCTTCCCTCTCCAAGAAGTTGGCAAGCAAGTGACCTCGGTGGTTCCGTTGTCCAATTCCAAAGGGCCCCACCCTCCGTTCGTCACCATTTCGCACGCCTAGTCTTGCATTAAAATCCCCCATGACAACGGTAAAATGGGTTTTTGAGGTATGTATGGCTCTACTTATGTCCTCATACATAACCTCAACCTCATCGTCTGGGTGTGTCGAAGTCGGCGCATATACCTGTATGACCTTCAGCGAATACCGTTTAGATATTCTGAGTATAAGGTACGCTACCCTTGACGACACACTGTCGACTGTTACAACGTTGTTCACGAGGGATTTGTGGACGAGGAACCCGACACCACCCTGGGACAGGTGATCGCCCTGCCGGTGATAGAGCAAGTTTCCAGATTTGAGGATTATCGTGTCCTCCCCCTGTCTTCGGACTTCAGACAATCCCAAAACACTCCAGTTTAACTTGTCTATTTCTTCTTCCAGCTCCTGTATCTTCTCGTCGGTCCTCAGTGTCCTGGTGTTGTATGTTGCCAGGTGCAGAAGTCGTCGGTTGTGGTAGCCGGATCTCTTCCGGAGATTCTTAGCACCCCCTGCCCCGCCGTTACCTTGGCCGCTACCATAGCCCGGAATAGCGGGGCCGCCGGGGACTGGGGGCCGTGGCTTTTCTGCACCTGTCATAAGGGGGTTTTGCCAGTAGTCACCGCGCCTGGCAAGCGTGTTGGTGACCGCAGTAAATGTTGGAATTTCACAGGAGATGCTGCTGCCCATCTCCTGGATGTTTTATCCCTTAGTCGCCTCGTACGACATCCACGGGAAGAGAGGGAGTGGTGCTATTCTAAATGGCCGACACCACACAGCCAGCCATGTACATATATACAAGAAAGAAAAACAAAAACACTACCATTTTTTTTTGACTGAAGTAGCAAACGAGCATGCATTCTACCTGATGGTAAGTGGTCACTGCCGCTCATGGACATCTGTAACCAAGTTCATACAGAACATGAGTTCTATCTGAAGTCAAACACAGATGCGTTGCTACTCCCGAGGACTATGATGGTCGCCTCATGTAAAAGTGTGGCGGCAACCACAGCCTTCTATCGAAACGCAAGAAATGCTTCACGCTAGAAATAGGTGTGACGGTGGTACTTCCCCGGTCGAACTACACTGGTTCTACCACCTTCAACCATATCACTATCGCAGTCTCAAAATAAGACTTAATTATAATTGTAATAAATAATATTAAGACTAATATTATCTTAGTTTAATTTATAATAATATTATATTCCGCAAAAAAAACTACAACTAATTCTCCGATTTATAAGCTAGGAATTTGCGAAGAAATAATTCTCCGACTGTCCGGTATAAAGGAGTAGCGGGAACAAGCAACAATTGAGACAAAGGGCAGAGAGGTCGACCCTTGTGGAGTGCATGGGTGTGGCGGGCTTAAATTTTCGCATTGACAGCCGAAACGGCCCTCAGGGACGGTCGAGACGTGCTTTTAGTGCCTTTATTCGTTATGGTTAATGCGGCAACTAGTTTACGAGCTGTACTGTTATTTGCGATCTCTGAGGGCATGAGGGTACGAATAATATCGCCTAACGTACATCCACCATTATCGTTAGCTCGCTATAGTTTATTCGGTACGGTCAAATTAATTGTTCGTGTTTTGTTACCTTTTCTATAGTATACTGTGATTTTAAAGCTTTATTAAGTGTATACAGTTTTAATGTATTGTTGAATTCTGCAACTATATCTACTCTTTAATACGTATTTTAATACGCAGGTTTAGATTCGAACCCGGATCAATCAAAATTTACTTTTTTGGTTACGGTCTATGTGCTTTTGTACTCGTTTTGACATAGATGTTGATGAACGTTCTGACGTTGGCCATGCGTGGAAAGTGTATTTTTAATATTTACAATTTTAAAATTTTGTAACATACCTAAAATCATATTTCTTGCCAACCTATTATTGTCCCAATGCTGGGCATGGGTTTCTCTCAGAGAGAGTTTAGGCTATAGTCCATCGCGCCAAGTGCGAATTGGTGGACTTCACACACCTCCAAGAACGTTTTTTTAAAGAACTCTCTTTTTTTTTAAAGAAAAAGAATCGTAAGGAAACCTACACAAGGTTTCCTCCCGATGTTTTCCTTCAACGAAAAGCAGTGATAATAAATTTCTAATATGCACATAATTTTAGAAAAATCAGTGGTGTGTGCCTGGGTTTGAACCTCAGACCTCCCGATCGAGAGGGCAAGTTTCGACCATTAGGCTATCACTGGTCTGAAATTATATTTATTACTTGTTTAATCCCATGATTTCACCTGCTTCAGTCACTTTTATCATGGTGATGAGTATCCCATTAATTAATCCAGATCATAAACTATCTATATGCCAAATTTAATCAAAATTCGACAAGAAGTGTTTGTATGAAAGAGACACAAGCACACATAGGTACATTCTCACCAAATTGCGCATTTACAACAATAATTTCGCATTTATAATACTAATAGGAATTAAAAGGCTAAATACTTTTCAAACTATCATTGTGATTAATAACGATTTTAATGTTTCATAGCATAGATATATCAAGCGACGACACAATTTTGAAGTTTTATTAATTTATTTCGTCCATTTGTCTACCTTTCATTGCATGTCATTTATTGTTACTTGTACGTGAACTACAATCCAAATTTGGTGCCATTTATCACAGTAGCGGGTTTCTTCGAAGGTGACAGATCTATAAACGGACCCATTACATCGCTCGAGCGGCTATTTAGATTAATATCGTTCTATTGTTGAACGGAACGTATAAATCTACCAATCAGTGCCGTCAAAACGTTTGACGCGTCAACTGCCGAAGAAATGGGATTGGCTATCAATCAAAGTGTTGCATGAAATTACGGGCATTGTTCAATGGCACTGGCACTCCTTACAAATGAGGTCCCTTAGAGACCATCTACCATGTTTTGACACCAAGATTTTTGGGTCACGAGTCATTTGTCCTTTTCAACTGTGGATAGCATCTCAATAATGTTTTAACGACATGAATTATGCTCACAAACGTGTTTAAGGGCTTTTGATAAAGTGATAATGTTAAATAATATTTCCATCCGTCTAAAATATGTATACAATTTTTTTTTTATTTCACTGAGGGAGCAAACGAGCATGCAGTCCACCTGATGGTAAGTGGTCACTGCCGCCCATGGACATCTGTAATCAACTTCATACAGAACATGGGTTCTATCTGAAGTCAATCACAGATGTGTCGCTACTCCCGAGGACTAAGATGGTCGCCTCATATAAAAGTGTACCGGCAACCACACCCTTCCATCGAAACGCAAAAAATTCTTCACGCTAGAAATAGGTGTGGCGGTGGTACCTCCCCGGTCGAACTACACTGGTTCTACCACCATTTAAAAAGCAAATGTACATGCAGATAATATGACAGTGTGTGATTACTATCATTCTTTGATGTACGACCAAATTTGTAGAACAAGAAAACATGAAATCAATTAAAAATCAGTTGCTAAAGTTCGAAAGAAATATATTATAAAATCGAGATCATGCTTCTGTTGCTTATAATCGGGTTAATTAAATACGTTCCCGTTGTATTGTTTGCATGTGTATACTTGAAATTAAATTAAACATTTAAAGCCTAATATTAGCAACATTTTCAATGCATTTAGGAGGATTAAAACGATATGCAGGATATCTAGGAGGATATGCATCTAAGAAATTTAATTAAGTTACTACTTCCGATGCCGCTTCCAGTCACCAAACATCCATGTAATTTTAAGTACCTTGCTCGTCTCATGTTTATCATTTTGAGAAAACTACCCACATTGTGAATCTTAAGAATTGTGTTCATATCTAGGATAGAATATTAGCACGTATGCCGAATATTGTATTTAATTTTAATATTAGATAAGTTCTCATTATAAGTGAATGTTATTTCTTATGAGAATAAAGTTCTTAAACCTTAAAACTATTGTCCACCACTCTGAGCCATTGCAGACCAGGAAACTTTATAAAACTTTGAAAATTTTGGAAAATTCTAAAATTTTAACTTCCCGTACACTTCCTTCTACTATCAAAGTCCATCAATTCCAACTTTACCCTATGTCAAATTAAATATTTTAATAAAACAAACTTAAAGAAACCTAAGTTACTAAACAGAGCAGTGATAGTCTAATGGTTGAAACTTGCCCTTTAAATCGGGAGGTCTGAGGTTCCAAATCAGGCACCACTGACTTATGTGCATCAATCGCACTTGGCCAGCGCGGTGGACTATGGCCTAAAACTCTCTCATTCTGAGAGAAGATCCGTGGCCAGCAGTGCGATAATGTGGTTTGACGAAAAAAAAAGTTAATAAACGTACATTGAAATCTCTTACAAACAACGTAACGTAATCTATAGTTAAGTACGCCAAAACCTCTATCTATCTATATCTATATCTATCGAATACCAACCCCACTTAAATCGATCACGTAAGCGGGCACAGAGACAAAGCCCTAATGAACACGTCAATATTGCTTAGCGCGGGACACTTCGTAATACCCTCTTACTTAGCTCTAACACGATATGTTGTATGGAGGTATGTATATCTCTATTGATATTATGTGATAGTGGTTTAAAATCAGGGTTTAGCTAGCAATAAAACAATTAAATAAATTAATATGTTTGTATAATAAGACCTTTTTTTATCTCGAGGGGGAAACTAAAAGGTACCCAACGCCGTGGGATCGAGGCAGGGTTATGTGAGATTTTTACTGCACCACAACCCCCCCTCCGGTGGCCGTCCTCGCTACTAAGATACTCCGGTATCTCTAAGCGCGTTGCCCCATAGAGCTTCTCACAGATGGGCGACTGGGCCCACCGCTCCATCTGGTCTACGACGGTATGCGACCACACATACCGCCGTTCTTCGCGAGGTCGCCTAATCAAAGAGTTCGAGCTCCCAATCTAGCCGCTTGCAACGCCGGAAGCCCCTTTTAGTCAGACAGTCAGGAGATACTGTAGCCCTATTCTAATCCCGGAACTACAGAGACATGTATAATAAGACCTTACCGCTAACTGATACTTAAAATTGAACTCAGAAATATACCTAAGTAGTAGGTACAATCATGAAAAATATTAATGTAGAAATTATAATTCTTCGTAACAAACTTTATGTTCAATATTTTTGTACTGGTTGTATGTATATTAATTTCCTTTTATGCTCAATAAAAAAATACCCTCTAAATAATAAGGATAAAAAGGGTTTCACAAGTTTGAAGTAGAGTTGATAGATAAATAATTAAATTTTGATATAATCTCTTTTTAGAAGTCGGATAAATGACTGTTTAAGAAAGTAAAAATATTATCGGCGATAAAAATGTCCTCCTATTTCTGATTTTTCCTTCCTAAAACGATAGACTTAAGTAGGATGTGTGATGATTTTGATGGGATATTTCTGACATTTTGGCTGTCCGTTGAGGCCTTGAATACCCTTAGATATACAGGCTTATGTGAGTAAGTATAAGAGCAAAGTAAACAACATCAACATATGTGGCAGTACCAACTTTTGAAGAAGTTTTCTATATTGTAACTTAATTATAAGACTTACGGAAGTAATTACCTCAAAGTGGATCTTTTCCTCGACCTAATGCCAATGATATACGAGGTCATTTCGGCCCCCAAGTTTTCCCAAGCAGTGGACAGCGCCTTATCTGATCAAATAGACCATAAATAATCCTTGGACTGTATTTATCACGGCACCGCGAAATATGAGTAATAGCAAGATTTATTATAAGAAAAATGCTCTCGATCTGATAAGCGGGAAATTGTCTTTGGACCTAACTTTCCACGTCTAGCGATCCACATCTTAAGAATTTCTGTAATTTTACTGTAACTTTTTTTTATCTAACTGAAGTAGCAAACGAGCATGTAGCCCACCTGATGGTGAGTGGTCACCATGTCACCAGTCCAGTTTGTAGAAGTAACTGTTACCTATATACATCATTAATCAACCCATAATAGAATTAATTCTTATTTAAGGACGACCACAGATGCATTGCTACCTTGTTGAAGTTTCGTCGTCATCAACCCATTATTGTCTCACTGCTGGGTACGGGTCTTCCTTCAGAATGAGAGAGTTCCAGGCCATAGTCCTCCGCGCTGGCCAAGTGCGACTTGTTGGACTACGGACACCTTCGAGAATATTTTTTTTCTTAGAACTCTCAGGTGTGTAGGTTTCCTCATGATGTTTTTCTTTCATCGAAAAGCAATGATAATTAAGTTCTATTTCTAATACGCACATAATTTTGAAGAATCAGTGGTGCAAGCCTGGGTGCAACCTCGGCCCTCCCGATCGAGAGGGCAAGTTTCAACCATTATGCTATCACTGCTCTACTCAAATTTTCGTATGTGTCCATTACTACATGCTTCAAAGTAAACAGTTTGACACTGTTATTATATGTAAGTTCCCATCTTGATTAAAATTCAGTGCCACCATCTCTATAACTGTTTAAGCATAACATCTATGTTAAAAAAGAAACTAAAAATACAACCGACTTCCGTGCCACATAAAAGTAAAAAATAAATTAAATACATGTTCGTTTACAGCATACACAGTACTTAGTACACAGTCCCGGAATCGGCGCTCACCATATTTCGCTGGATCACGACGTAACTACATGTGTTCTATATGAGCACCGACTTCGCTCATATAGAACACATACACTACACTACAATACACTTCACAGCATACCTATGTTTAAATCGAAGGCGTCTGGCCAAAACGCCTGAACATATATAACCTCTTTCCTTTGGGAAGTCGGTTAAAAAAATAGTTCCATATTTCAATTACATTAAATGTATTTACCTTATATATAAGTATATGCCTTATAAAAATATTATAACACACAATTCTTCACTCATATCTAGTCATTAATTTTCAGTATCGTTTTTTCTATTACTTCCAACAAAAACCTCATTTTACCACCTTATGAATATTTATAAATATTCATTTGTCATGACGAAAAATTACAAAATTACATTCATTTATTATTTGTCCATATTTAAGTAATAAATTGACACAAGCGAACTTGAGCAAGGCAATTATCTTCCAAATAATATACGGGTCCATTAACCGTACTTTTTATTTAAAGTAATAAGAAAATGAGCATAATTAGGGTTCCGTACCCAAAGGCTAAAACCCTATTAGTAAGAAGACTCGGTTGTTCGTCTGTCAGTCTGTCACCTGACTGTATCTCATGAACCGTGATAGCGAGACAGCTTAAAAATTTACAAATGATGCATTTCTGTTTCTGCTATAACAGCAAATACTTAAAGCAGAGTAAATAAATGTATAAGAATTAATATATTAATCTAATCAAATTAATCTCTCTTAGAATAATCGTGATTGTTTGCATTTTTTATAGATTTATAATACGGAACCTTTCGTACGCGACTCCGACTCGCACTTAGCCGTTTTTACTTAAAGTAATAACAAAAAGCGTAATTACATTAAAACGAAATCGTCATCCGATTGTATCGCATACATTACCGTAAGGTGTGATAGCATCTGGGTAACAATACGAATAAACTAATTAGCATATCTTGGTGACTGGCGACAGGTTCTCAAAGTAATGCTTCGGTGACCACGATGAGACTTAAAGGTGGGGTGATACGAGGGGTTAAACACGGAGGTACATTATGTTGGCAAGTGCTTGTTACGGGATTTTTTCTAATTTATTGCTAGACTCATTTATTGTTAAAAAAACTTTGTCAACCCATTATTTTCCCACTGGCCACGGGGCTTCTCTCGGAATGGAAGAGTAATGATAACCTAATGGTTGAAATAATTGACAGCCTATTGGTTGAAACTTGCCTTCGCGATCGGGAGGTCCGAGGTTCAAACCCAGGCTCGCACCGCTGATTTATGTGCATATTAGACATTAATTATCACTGCTTTTCGGTGAAGGAAAACATCGTGAGGAAACTTAAACACCCGAGAATTCTTTAAAAAAAAGTTTTCGGAGGTGTGTGAAGCCCACCAATTCGCACTTGTCTAGCGCGGTGGACTATGACCTATAACTCTTTCATTCTGAGAGAAGACCCGAGCCCAGCTGTGGGACAATAACGGGTTAAAGACGACGACGACTACAAACAACTGTACGGAAAAAGTTATTTAAATATCCAAAAAGTAAAAAAAAAAATTATACAGCTCGGTTCACTTTATTAAAATCATAACTAAAGCCAAACTACCATTACTTTTCCCCTAACGCTTTAAACTCCTTAAACAAGCCTCATATGTATCCCCGACCTTACTTCAGTAAGTGTTAAACTTAGTTAATTATCATATAGTCACTATTATGGGTATTCATAAGGGGAATCCGAGTCTCGCTCCGCCGACCACGACGACATTTTATGCCCGTAGTGGTAGGTCAACAGCAATGAGCGATAAATTTTGTATAATTACACCAAACTGCTAAAAGAATTGCCACAGGTGGGTTAAATCAATGTGTATTCACAAAAGTAATATTAAAACCTTTTTTACACTCATAACCCACATGAGAATTTTTTCTCCGTTTTTAGTGTCATAGATATACAAAGGCGTACGTAAACGTTTTACTAGTGGTAGAACCAGTCTAGTTCGACTGGGGAAGTACCACCGCTACACCTATTTCTAGCGTGAAGCATTTCTTGCGTTTCAATGAAATGGTTTGGTTGCCAGCATACTTTTATATGAAGCAACCATCATAGTCCTCGAGAGTAGCAACGCATCTGTGATTGACTTTAAACCTATGATCCATGATGAATTGAACCTATGATCTGTACAGATCTGTCTTCTGCCCATGGACATCTTACAGATGTCCATGGGCAGTGAACATTTACCAACAGGTGGACTGCGCGTTCGTTTGCTACTTCGATTGAAACTGATTTCAGATACTTGTCTGACCGAGGATCGAACCCTTTCTGTATCAGAATAGTTTGGTGACTGCTCCGCCACAGTCAGTTTAAAGCTGGCTGGTAACGCTGTATAAAGGTATTAAATCTTTTAGTTA